>JH431814.1:21585-92242 GCA_000239455.1 Strigamia maritima
AAATAAAGATTCGAAAAATTTCTAATTTTGCAAAATAATTTTGCAAAATTTATTGTTTTGTCCCGTCCACAGAGGTCATTTAGACCGAACGGAATTGGACGAGGTGTCCTCTGTCCTGTCCGCAGAAGTGTCCTGTCCGCAGAGGTAAATTTCTATTGGTCGGGATTGATTGGGTCGGGTCCAGCCAATATCGTCCTTACCACAGAGGTGTCACGTCCGCGGAGTGTCCCATCCGCGGAAGTTTTACTGTACTGCGTCCTCGGCTTCTATCCTATCGTTGCCCCGTCATTTTTGCAAATGGCAGTTTGCAAAAGCGGAAGCAGGCTGATTTGTTTGTTATGCGCATGCCCATAACAATACGTTCATACGTTCATAGTTCAGGCGATGAACGTAGCAACGTAAGAATTTCAATTTTTACGTTGATCTGACGTTTTAACAATCACGTACAACGTATCTACGTATGAAACACACGTTCATACGTTGATACGTTTGTACAAATTTCAAGTGCGCAAATCTTCTATTGTGTTTAATAACACCACATTGATAAATAATGAAACGAGTCTTTAAACGTCTGAAATGAGACATACATTTGAGAAGTTGAAATTATTTACCATTTACAAGCGAGTTTGGACGGTATTTAAACCGTTACTGCCATTTTTATTTCCTTGCTGTCACATATAAAACTGGCAAGGACAATTGAGGTTGAGGTCTGTACCTGCAGTTCAAAGTGACTCGCACTCACCATCCAATACGAGACCATTACCCAAAGCCACAAAAAGACGGCCACACACTGCACACAAATTATTGCCTTCATCATAAGAGAAAAGCACGAAAACGTAAAGAAAGAAAGGAAAAAAAGGGTCAAAAGCGAATGGAGTAATGAATCATCATTGCTCAGCTGAAGAAACTCGAAGTGTCTTAAAACTTGATAGGTAATGGTGAGAAAAAAAAAAGAAAAGAAAAAGTTTTTAAGAGGAAATTTGAAAAGTTAAAGTTGTCAGTTTTATGATGGAGTCACGAGAGGATAATTTCCATTCTATATTGCGTTTTGAAGTCGTTGAGTTACGAGTTATGTGATAAAAATAAAAGCCTAGAATAATGGAATTTGATATTTGATAAACAATTATGATTCGAAAGGAATTTTAGTGAAATTATAGTGAATCAATCACATATTCTATCAAAGATTATTCAAAAATTATTTTAATCTACCGTATTTTGTCGATTAAAGGCCGCCCTTGAATTACGGCCGCAAACCCCCCCCCGGTGGTAGTTAATTGCAATAAGCCATAAGCGCTGTTTTTAATAGCATAGCTAAACGTAAGTTGTTTTTATGTTAAAAACAACTTAAAAGTTTACACAAAAACGATATTGACGCGGGGAAAGGGGGGGAGAAGGAAGGAAGGGAGAAGGAAGGGGAAGAGAAGGAAGGAGGGGAGAAGGAAGGGAGGGAGAAGGAAGGGAGGGAGAAGGAAGGAGGGAGAAGGAAGGAGGGAGAAGGAAGGAGGGAGAAGGAAGAAAGGGAGAAGGAAAGGGGAGAAGGAAAGGGAGAGAAAAAGGAGGGAGAAGGAAAGGAGAAGGAAAGGAGAAGGAAAGGGAGAAGGAAGGGGGAGGAGAAGGAAGGGGGAGGAGAAGGAAGGGGGAGAAGAAAGAAAGGGAGAGAAGGAAGAGGGGGGGAAGAAGGAGGGGGAGAAGGAAGAGGGGAGAGGGAGACGACTGCAGCTTGCATTAAGCACCGTGACGCTGACAGACAGATTTTTGCAAGATGAGAAAGATGAAAAGCGAGATCAGAACGAGATTTTACGAAATCAGAAACGAGACTTTGTGAGAACAGAAACGAGACTTTGTGAGAACAGAAACGAGACTTTGTGAGAACAGAAACGAGACTTTGTGAGAACAGAAACGAGACTTTGTGAGAACAGAAACGAGACATTGCGATATAGTTATTTAAAAATCTCAAAAAACAACACAAATATGAGATATGAGTCCAATTTGTTTTGTTCATTATTAAAGCCATACATGTGACCTAATACAAACTTCACAATAAGCCCAACGTTGCAACTCTTTCTCTAAATATTTCCCTTTTTATCAACTACCCCATGTGGATTTTTTCATTCTCTCATGACTTCTTTCTTAACCTGGAAACTGCATGACATTTCGCTTGGCCGGTAATAGGAAGACTTCCGCCAGTGTTTATTGAGCGTTACCATCATTTTCCTGCACGAACTTCGTGTAAATGGGTCCTCCAAGTGTATTTCTTGCTGTTCACTGCATTTTAGACATCAGCAAACCCTATTTTTCTCAAAACTTAACTCAACTAAACTCTATTTCCAACTCATTACAAGAAACTCCCATTGGCTAAAGTCTTTTCCCAGCAATTGCTTAATGCACTTAATAAAATAATTCGAAAAATGATCATAAAAGGACATAAACGAACATAAACGACCATAAACGAACAAAAAAGACCATAAACGACCATAAAAACAACCAGTTTTTGTATTAATGTGCAAGCAAACAGGCTCTAGCCAATGAGAGTTTCTCGCAATGTGTTGGAAATAGAGTTTAGCCGTGCAAAAAATCCACAGCAAAAACAAATTAAAAACACACGCAGTTATATAAAATAAGATTAGAACATCATAATACTTATTTATGTATATGTGTATGTATATGTGTAACTAATTATTTAAAAAGTTAAAATGTTGAAATTTTTAAAATCAATAAATTAGAGTACTGGTAATAGCGGTGCGATTTTAACAATGGTTTCATTGTTAAATTTTTGGTCAATCATGTCTGCTTATAGTGAGAAGCTCCTACATAGTGGTTAGAACTATCGTTTGTTGGTTGAATATTTATACATTTGATATTTTTATTTCAAATTAAATTTCATCTGACAATTTAAATCTTCCATAATTTTTCTAGTTTTTCTCATTAGATTCTCTATCCGAATACCACTCGCACTAGGGAGTTTAACAAAGTAAGCCCAACTATTCATTTTTCTATATCGTACAAAACCACTCATACATCTAAAATTAGGATCTGAATAGACTACTCGTGTCCTGCAGCAATAGTGATTTATTCAGATCACCAGACATTCGTGGTTTATTCAGATCACCAGACATTTGTGGTTTAATCAGATCACCAGACATTCGTGGTTTATTCAGATCACCAGACATTCGTGGTTATTCAGATCACCAGACATTTGTGGTTTATTCAGATCACCAGACATTCGTGGTTTATCCAGATCACCAGACATTCGTGGTTTATTCAGATCACCAGACATTCGTGGTTTATTCAGATCACCAGACATTCGTGGTTTATTCAGATCACCAGACATTCGTGGTTTATTCAGAGCCAAATTTTTGCGATTCACTCGTGATTTTGTCAATGTAGAAAAATTCATTGTTAGGGCCTACTTTGTTAAACTCCCTAGCGCTTGTGATATTACAACTGATAAACTCACTAAACTCTATTTAACAATTCGTGCCCAAAACTCCCATTGTTTAATAACCTACGCATTGTACTGACAGTATATATTGTGATATCTTATTTTAATCCTCTAGTTGAGCTGAGTCGAAAAATCATTGCTTTGTAGTCCCAAAAATGTGCGCGCCATTGTTAACAAACGAAAACGCTTGTAAAATATTAAAAAAAATTATTTACATTTGGGTTTTTGTACATTTTTTGGGTACAAAACAATGATTTTTCGACTCGGCTCGACTAGAGTATTAAAATAAGAATAAGATACTACAATATATACTTTCAGTACAATGCATAAAAGTTCACTTTTCAGTTTCGTGCACGAATTGTTGGATAGAGTTTAGCACTTGTGATATCACAACTGATTGTTAGAGAATATTAACAACACGATTTTACTAAAAAATTATGATAATTTGCTTTACTGTCCCTTTAAAGGTATCATATCGATTTGAGGCTTACACACTTGATGACACCGAGAACAATGTCTTCATGTACTACAAATTTCATCTCTTTAATATTTAATTTATAAAATTAGATTTTTTTTTTTTATTAAAAGTAAAAAAAAAAAAACCTAATAACTTTTACCGGATATGTTGCATATGTTCCCTAAGTTATGACAGTTCAGACTGATTTAAAACCATAGCATAGTGACAAAAAAAATTGTTACAATGACATGTTTACAGACATTGCATCTGCGAAATTGGATTTTAAAGTCAGCGTGCATCAACAGCTAAACATATGTGACAGACATGCAATGCGTCCATTATTAAGAAACGGAAAAAACAAAAACATGAAAACATAATTAAAAACATGACAATAATGTGAGAATCATTTTCTAATATTTATAACTTAAACTTCAATAAAAAAAAAATTAATTTTTTAAAATAAATGAATACATATAAAAAAAATGTATTGGAAAAATATTGATTTCAATGTCATTACTCATCTTTTTATGACAGTGCTTTTGTCATTTTTCTTTTTCATTTTATTTTTATTTCTATTTTTTTTTCGTTTTCAATATGTCCATTCTTTTTTCCTTGCTTAGATGGAAACATTTTTGATTAACATCATTGAGGAAAGTGAAACCACTCATTTTCTCAAGAGCAAGATAAAATTGTAACAATTTCCTTTCAACAAAAAAAAAAATCCATTTTCTCAAAAGATCAAGGTAAACAAAACTTCAATCTAAATTATGTTTTCCATACAACATTCAACATCATTTGAAAAGATTTACTACAAAAAAAAATATTTTCCTGTTATATACTGAATTCGTCAAATATTTTCATTGCTAATTAGATATCAATGCTTAATTTGCATTGTTGGATGACGATTTCAGAAATTATTCACATATTCTCATCTACATTCAGAGAAAATTGCTAATTTCTAATTCCACCACAAATGATGACCTAATTATGCAATGCTAGTAATGCCACATTTAACACACAATTCAACTAATGATAATCTCCACAACAACAACATACATCTTGCAGTGAAACTTTATACATACACATTATTGTTATTACTATATTTATTCCACTTTGGTAGGGGTATACAAAAACCACACAATTAAATGAAAATAAGTTATACATATACACGTATACACTTATACATATACATATATACCCCTAATCCTGAATTCTGAAACAAGTAAATTATTTACGACATTATAACTTTATTATTATTTCATTACACTAACCAAGTTTTAAAACCCTCAAATAAAATACAAAAACATTTTTTATGAACCTCGTTATAGCGAAGACTATTTACAATGAACGAATTAAAAATCGCCAAATGTTGGTTTTACAGCTTATATCGAAAACCTCCTTATAACGACCAAGTTTTTATTGGAGTTTATTTTGTACAATCTCGTTATATCGAGAAAAATCAATTATAACAAACTGTCTGAGAATCCCCAATGGTAGATTTTACATGCTAAACTAGTCGCTTATAGCAAAAACTCCATTATAACAAGCAATTTTTTTTTTTTTTTTTTTTTTGATTCGTTATAACGAGTGTATACTGTATACCCAAAATCCATCTCATTTTTTTTTATAAACATGATCATCATAGCAAAGCACTTATGATGTTCCAACTGATAACATCTTAATTATCTGATAAATGAAGTGGGATAGAATTTACATTTTTTTTGTTTACATTACAAAATAATCTGTTTTCAAGATCTTGACCTGAATTACCACAAAGTGGCCTATCAACAAAAAAAAAATGTTGAGATATTTCCAGCAATCCTAGAAAACTGCTTTAAAGGGTTTACGACATCAAAAATTTTATGACTAAATAATGTTCGCCATCTCTGAAAATGGCCGAAATAGTTTTATTTATTTTTTAAAGTCCCCAGAACACGTTTAAAAAATCATTTTGTACCCAACACAAGCTCATTTGAGTTTTTGGTAAAGGACATTGTTAGCCACTGCTGGCAGGGCGCTGTTTCTGACGTCACAGTTGTTATGCCCCATGTTAAATACCGTATTTTGTCGATTAAGGGCAGCCCTCAAACTAAGGCCGCCCTCGAATTACGGCCGCGCCCCTCGGCTGTAGTTCGGAATAAGCGCCGCTCTCGAATTACGACCGCGGCGGTTATTCAAAGTGTTTACTGTTTAATTAAATCGTTTTGTCGTAAATTGCGTTGCATGTACGGAACTTATTAAGTTGTAAAATATGTGTTCCAACGCTTTTAATACGTTTTTAATACGTTTGCACGTATTAAATACATTAAAATCGATTAAACACACGTTTTACAACTTAACAAAACTATTTAAGCGCCGCCCTCGAATTACGGCCGCACCCCTCGGCTGCAATTTAAAATAAGCGCCACGGTCCTTATTCGACAAAATACAGTACATAAGGTTTACGTCATAACTGGTAACAATCGCGCAAATTCTCGATTTGGTCTTAATTTTAATTTCTCACTTTTCCATATTGTCACCTGCTCGTTTTCACAACTTCAACATTGGGTTTTAATCCTTTAATATTTTTCAAAAAAATCTCTGAAAAATTATTTAAGGGTTTTAAACGAAAGCTTGATCCGATGGACCAATAAAAAAACGTGATGTCATAAACCCTTTAAAGAGCCCACACCATATCAAATATTAAAATCCCACCAATAACTAAATAGAAAAAAAAATTCTATTAGTCAGGCCATTAGACATTTCCAAGATTAAATAATAATCAGAGTGCATTAGAAGCAAAAGGTGATTTAGAATTACCACCTTAATTAAGAGGTGAAATATAAATTCGCAAAGCCTCATTATCCAAACATGGATGACCAGCTGCTCCACAACATCTGCCTAGCACCCATTCACCTTAGTCCTTCCAACAGAAAATGACATGAAAAGGAGGGATTATACAGCACAAAAACTCAACACACCCAACTTGCTCCATTATCCCCTAACAACTGCTTCACCTTGAATCATTCACATACCAACAATGCAGAATTTACTAAAAGCTTCACCATTTCCTTCCCATTGCCCGTTTGAAAAACCTCTTACAACTTTGACCTGCAAACCCACCAGAAGGCTTTTCCTTCCTGTTTTATTGTTTAATTATTGTTGTTGAGGTTATGGTTAGTTCACATTGGGGTTCATACCACAAAACGTATAATGTAACGCAGGATGGCTGCGCAATGCATTGTGGGTTTAAAATTACAGACGTAAAACTAAAACGCGTGAAAAACGGGTTAGTTTAGTAAGTGCATTCAGGAACTAAAACATTTTCATGTTTCAGTCATTTCCCTCGTTTCGTTTCCTGAAATGTGTTGGCATTTCCGAAAACGTTTAGATTTAAGGCAAGAAACGCGCGGGCACGCGCGTTTTAGGAAACGCTACAATTCCAGCCTTTCACGAGATACGAGTTGTGTCTTACAATTGCACACTCGTCTGCGCAGCATCATTTGTTTTAGAAGTCACATGACTACTTCAAGTCATGTAATAGAAGCTAAAACTAGTTAAAACGTGGCTAAAACTTGCCTAAAACTTAGCTAAAACTTGCCTAAAACGTGGCTCAGATTTTCACACTCAGAATTATACACAAAACACACACAAAACTCGTTTTTGATGAGTTTTAGTCCCTGAATGCACCTATTGATTTTGAAGTAGAAAGTAACATAACTGAAGAAATTACGACAACCAATGAGAAGACAGCTGCTTCTCGCATGAAAAACGAGATGGAATGAGAAATTCCGTGATTAGTCGCGGTTTACATTTACTGTCTACAAACCGTGTGAACAAAACCATACCGTACGTTAATTTCCTCAAGTTATGTTAAATTTTTCGTAAATTACGTTACGTTACATTCAATGTGAACTAACCATAAAGAGTTTATTTTGCAGTAAATTTCATATTTTGTGCATTAAATATTGAAAATTATACACAAAATTGAGTTTGTTTTGAAATTTCATTATAAAAAATGGTTAATTATGTCTTTGTAGGTATACAACACTATGTTGTCATTTTGTCATATTACTCTATAGTGTCATAAAATGATTTACTTAATTATAAATTAAAAAATAGATTCAAACTTTCCATGTTTGTTTAAATACTTAAAACAAATTGAGTATTTATGAGAGTAGAATTTTAATAGTAGCATTTGACTGTACAAACAGTCTGATTTTAAAATCATTAAAAAATTAATATTTACAGTATATTAAAACAAATTAAAAACAAAACTTGATGAAATTGATAAATAAGACTTAAAGATTTTAGAATTTTTTTCCCCTACTTTTGTAAATAAAAAATCCATTTTCTTGTTTTATTTTGTAAATACTTTCATCAGGTTGAGATACAAATGTCTGACAAGACATCCCCGAGGACCAGAGTCATTGAGATGTCCATAGGACATTCCGTGGACACCATATAGAGCACAGTGCGAGTTAAAGAGAAACTTCAGTCAATTTTTTTTTCTCTTTAAAGATATAGGACATTGATATTTTTTTTTTGTACTTTGAGATAATAAAGTTAGATTTAGCTTTTAAGATATTGGATCTTTAATCTCTTACCTTTAGGCATTTTCTTCTCTTGAAAGTTAAGCTTCTCCTGCCTTTAACTGCTTATCTCTAAGCAACAGTATAGTAATGTCTAAGTTACTACTACGAAGATTAAAATTCAGTAAATCTCTAAATGCCCTCCAATTTATGGTTTGAAATCAGCTGTGATTTCAGTAAATAAACTATAAATCCAATAAATTGCCTGTAAATCAACTATAAATCCAATAAATTGCCTGTAAATCAACTATAAGTCCAATAAATTGCCTGTAAATCAACTATAAGTCCAATAAATTGCCTGTAAATCAACTATAAATCCAATAAATTGCCTGTAAATCAACTATAAATCCAATAAATTGCCTGTAAATCAACTATAAATCCAATAAATTGCCTGTAAATCAACTATAAATCCAATAAATTGCCTGTAAATCAACTATAAATCCAATAAATTGCCTGTAAATCAACTATAAATCCAATAAATTGCCTGTAAACCAACTACAAATCCAATAATTTAACAGTAAAATATGTAAAATACTGTAAATTCAGCAAATTAACATTAAAATATTTAAAATACTGTAAATCCAGTAAAATTTGTAAAATACTGTAAATCCAGTAAAATATGTAAAATACTGTAAATCCAGTAAAATATATAAAATACTGTAAATCCAGTAAAATATATAAAATACTGTAAATCCAGTAAAATATGTAAAATACTGTAAATCCAGTAAAATATGTAAAATACTGTAAATCCAGTAAAATATGTAAAATACTGTAAATCCAGTAAAATATATAAAATACTGTAAATCCAGTAAAATACTATAAATCTAGTAAAATATGTAAAGTACTGTAAATCCCGTAAAATATATAAAATACAGTAAATATGTAAAATACAGTAAAATATGTAAAATACAGTAAATACAGTAAAATATGTATAAAATATGTAAAATACTATTAATCCAGTAAATTAGGAAATCAGCTGGAGCAAATCGGAATACAAACTAAACTCCAAACACTTTTGGAGGAGCAATTATTGCCCTTCCAAAAAACCACAATATTATTACAAAGATTACAAAAGCCCATTTCTATTAATATTCAACAAAACTCTAATTAATTCAAACTGTGACAACATACACTAAAACATTTTAATTCAACACCACTGTTTTGTTAGCCTCACTTATAATGTGATATGCCTGCATCAGCTGTAATTAAAAATTCTAATCATTTTACAACATATACATTACTAACACAAGAATAATAAAACCATTTCTTTGTAGGTGTCAATACAAAAACAATTTATTTATTCCTATCTCACCAAACATAACATTTACTTTAACTTGGGAAATTCATTTGGAATGTTACAATAACATAAGGCGCGTTCAAATTCATTTAGATAGCCTAACTTATTCACTGTCAGACAGTTAAGTCGAATAAGTTAAGATATCTAAACAAATTTGAACGCGGCTATTGTATAATTGATTAGATTTATCAAAAAAATGCCTGCTGAAGTCATGTAACACTGCTTGTTGTTTTTATTTAACCCATAATTTTATCCTTTCATAAGTTTTCAATTTTCTTCTAATTCTAACCCCTAGGTCACATTCCATCAATGAATTAACAAACACCTTCTGTTGATTCTAACATTAACCTTCTTGCCTAGAAGGCAAATTTCTTACAAAGCAATAACCTTAAGTGTAAGCATGACTTATTTGTCCCTTAGGCTTAAAGTAAATTCAATCTGTTAATTGCTACTCTTGTATTCATATGTCTGTCAAGTCCCTAGGCTTAGAGCTTACATAAATGTTGAGCATAATTTTCAAATTTGCATTAGTATCAAGTAAATGCTACTCACTTAGAAAACAAATACTGTCAAATGTTGTTTTAACATATTTGTCAGGTAAATAACAATTTAATCCTAACACTACAGTATAGGAAGGGGAAAGAACAGAAAGCCACCGATTAAATAAAGCTTACCGTGACTTATCGATGAATAGAAATCACGTCCGTTCAACGTTCAGGCTACCCTATAGGTAGCCTACGGGGTGGCCTGCATGTTGAACAGACGTAATTTGTAAATTCTAAAAAAAAATGTTTGTTTTTTTGAAGTCGAATTTGGAAAAATAGGCCTAGATTTGGTCCAAAAATCCTCGACTTATACGCGAGTATATACGGTAGTTTCCAGAATTTTTCAACTATTTTCCAGAATTTTTCAACTATTTTCCAGAATTTTTCAACTATTTTCCAGAATTTTTCAACTATTTTCCAGAATTTTTCAACTATTTTCCAGAATTTTTCAACTATTTTCCAGAATTTTTCAACTATTTTCCAGAATTTTTCAACTATTTTCCAGAATTTTTCAACAAAATATCCAAATCCATTATTAACAATACTTTATAATCGAAGCTAAAAAGCTTATTGTTTATTTTGCTATACAAATATACAATAAAGTAGGCAGTCATTTATCAGCAGCACTTTGTTTTGTTTGTTGAACTATAGTCTACTATTCACAATCTAAATGAGCAATTCATGAGCCATTCATTCTACATTTCAGCTATTATTCAATTCGGAGTAATAACTTTACATTAGGAAGCTACGACATTAACGTATCTTCTCAAATTATTGAGCTATGGTCTACTCCTGAGTTCTGAGCTATTCATGACTCATTCATTTTTAATCTTTGAACTATATATACTATCTGAATCCCAAGATGTTTCTAAAAGCTTAAAAGCACTTGTCTCTTGAATTTCTTAGAAACCGATGAATTAGATGATTACAAACAAAAAAAAAATTTTTCCAGACATTTCAGTACGTCTATGGCAGTTACCTCTAAAAACTTCCCTTCATTTTAGTGTTTTTAAATTTGCTCACCAGGGAACTGATAAACCATTAAACTATAGTGACATCAGCATTGGCACGGTTTCTGGGTATAAAATGGTCAAGACATGGGTTAACCCATGTTGACCACACTGTCAAGAGTCAAGTGACCATGCCAATATACTGATGGCACAGAATCCCAATGATTTTCATGCCCTAGTGAGCAGACTTAAAAATTCTAAATATTTTTTTTGGATGTACTCTTTAATGCTAGGATAGCTCCGATTGCGTAACTGGTCATGAAACCAGAATACCAATCAAAAATGTTGCAGTCTAATGTTGAATTTCTTGAATCCGCATGTGTTGTATCCAATGACCAGTGTCCTCTTGACTACTTCTTAGATTACAGCTATTACCTTTAAAAACAAATTCCCACAGCAGGGTTTTAATTATGTAAACCGCAAGACTTCTTAAGTTCCATTCTTAATAGCTACAATATGAAAGATTCAAACAAATTACAGTCTCAAGACTGCCCAACCTCGTTATAGCGAAGTCATTAATAATGAAAACCTGCTTGTAAAGAACGAAAAAGTAGAAAATCTCAATCTTAGTTTCACATACAATTGCTCTTCTATAGCAAAAACCCCGTTATAACGAATTTTTTTTAAGAGTTTGCTATAACGAGATTAAACCATAATCCCCCTATTAATTCCACATAAAATGCTTTTTTCACAAATAATTTCTCTTCAAAGTAGAACTATCAGTTAAAATTTTCATACAATGTTCTAAATACACTTAACAATAGACAGTTTGAAATTTCTCGTACAAGATTTATTTCATTACAAAAATGCCAAAATAACGAGATATGTATTCTCGTTTCAAAGGTCTCAATAGAGATTTTCCAAAAATCTCGTTTCAAATTGTCGTGTATACTGCATAGAATCAAAACAATTGTCGTAAAATTCTGCCGCCATTTTCCCTCCGCTTCGGCTGCAATTTTGGCAAAGTTGTGCCGATTACATTATCTCAGGTTAGTCAAACACCTTGCACAAACCACAAGTTCAATACCTATAGGCTTAATTTGTGATAAGGTGTCTAGTTCTGCTAAAAATTGTTTCTGCCGATTTAAGTGTCGTGTGTAATAAGTTTCGTGGCAAATCGCAAACACCAAATAAGACATTTTACTAACGAGATTTAAAAAAAGAAATTTTTTTGAAAATTTTGTTTTTTTAAATCTCGTTTTCGGCAGTGCCGGATTTCTGCCTAGGCCTACAAGGTCCCGGCCTAGGGGCCCAGCCAGCCTAGGGGCCCCGGTGGTCGTATGAATTATAGAATAACGTAACTATAATAACATAGACTGTATTATTTTGATGTTTATTAAAGTCATTAAAGTCGATTAAAACGTCGATATATGTTCTGTACTAGTGCATTTAATTTGCTAAATTTCCAAAATAGCTTCGAGATGGTGGGGGGGCCCAAATGTCAAGTGCCTAGGGGCCCTGGGTCTCTAAGTCCGGGCCTGGTTTTCGGTCTCTACGAGAAATCGCAAACTATCTAATCATTGCTCAAATGATACTGTTTGTCCGTCTTCCATTTAAAACGTCAATAATTGTGTAAGATGTTATTACTCCCAGAGATCACAACACAAGTACAACATCATGAAACCAGAATCACCACGCAAACATCATGTTTTTATTTATTATTCTCCACTTGGTGTGACTTATTCAAATTCATCATAAACCAAGACCCAGGTCAACAAGGCAGTAAATAACAAAGACATAAAAACACATCAAGCAACTTGCAAGTGCCTTTTGCATACCGCGGCACTAAAGCGTTGAAACAACTGCTTTCCTTATGACGTACTTGAAAAGCTAGATCAAGGCTTCTTTAACATGCGATAAACAAACTAACTAGGATCAAAGGATTTCACTCTCTTTCCAAAATAAAGGCCATTATATTTACCGTACCTCTATACTTGGGATATTTTCTCCTCGAGAAATCCCATCACACTCAGCCAGGTTTGAATGTGTGATCCTCAAGATGTCTACTCACAAGTCAAGTGCACTCACTCAACCGCTGTGGCCGGCTTTAAAGCATCTAAGCAAATGTTGCACATTTTATAGTTTTTGTTTTAAGTAAGCATTTCTTTATTTTTTTTTACTTCATACAGTCCAACCTCGTTTTAGCGAATTGCTAAAAATCCAAAAAACGGTTTGTTGTAATGAGGTTTTTACTATAAAGCCTATAATACTCACAACTATTCATGGTTAAAACATTACAACTGTCTGATATTTTCAACTGCATCACTTTAAAAAGAATGTTTCATCTCTTATTACATGGGACTTGCATGAACAATTTAGTACTAAACTCGTTTTCCCCCCAAGGTTGGTTAAACCATCATATCCAGAAAGAATTTGCGTTTGGCAGGAAACGTAGGAATTTCATGATTAAACATGCTTTTTGTGTGTACCTTCCTGGAAAAAATTTCCCTGAAAAATTTTCCAAAGCCTCGCACCTAACGAGGCACATTATTGACCCAAGCACTCAATTGTTGGCCAATCACAGTGAGAGGCTTGAGAATCACACACACGCATTGTAGTATTTCCTGCTAAGTTGATTTCTCAATGCAAAACACCACCAATTTAAGACTAAAAAAATTCTCTTCTTGAATAACGGGAGCGAGCACTCATGATCTTACTTCGCAAGAAAACTCGTACTCGTATAATTATTCGATAATCTTCCTAGCTCTTGGGATATTACATATGAATGTTTTACTACGTACCGCATCATGCAGTCATCCGAGAGGATCGATTGACCACCAAGGTGAGAGTGGTCTTTGATGCGTCATCTCACTCAAAGGGCTGTCCATCCTTGAACGACTGTCTACACACCGGACTCTCACTGAATCCTGAATGTGCGGCGTTGCTGGTGCGATGGCGGAGCGACTAGATTCCGATTATGGCGGACATTGTCGAGGCTTTCCTGCAAGTCGAACTAGCAGAGCAAGATCGAGATGGAGCGATTTTAACAATGGTTTCGTTATTAAATTTTGACCAATGAGAGGCTGATTACACTGATAGTATAGCATGTTGGCGCACGATCACCTTGGCCATTGTTAAAATCTCGCCTTTGCTCTAATTTATTGATTTTAAAAATTCTCATATCAAATACCACTTCGTGTAATTGGGCGATTGTTGTAGTACTTCGTGCACTCATTTTCCGGAGAGATAAGCTCACACTCGTGCTCGCAGGAAAATTTGTGCTAAAACTACTACAGCAACAATCGCCCTCTCTAATGTGGTATTAAAACTGACAACTAGTTCTTTACCATTCTGATTTTGTTATAAATGACTTCGCTATAACGAGGTTGGACTTTATATTGTGTTTAAAGTGAGTGATATGAAGCAGAAATGACAATTAAAGCCTACTTACATACTTTCACTTGAAAGAGTGCACACAGTCCACAGGCAACTGAACAAATTCACCAAAAAAAAACTCATTCATGCTAAGACTATTATCCAAAAGTACACAGTAAAGTTCTTTGGTTTATTCTCTTGGGTTTTAAATCTCAGAGTGCAGCTGTCGAAATTTGTAAAAAAGATTGAAAAGCATCTGCTGTTTTTTTGTGGAATAAGATATCATTAACAATTAACAAACTCCTTTGAGATAAAATTAATCAATATATTTATTATTGAAGTCCGAGGCAGTAGGTTTTATTACATATATTTACGTTTGTCATGTTTTGACAAATTTTTTGTGTTATTGCATTGGGATTTGTTCTATGATTTCGTGGATGATTGAGATTTGTCCTGTACACGTTTTATAAACAACACTGGCTTCCTGTACAGGTTTTATAAACAACACTGGCTTCCTGTACAGGTTTTATAAACACACTGGCTTCCTGTAGAAGTTTTATAAACAACACTGACTCCCTGTACAGGTTTTATAAACCACTGCCTATAACTATAAGTATATCTTTTTTGATCTGCGCAAGCACTTGTTTTTTGTTCTCTGTTATAATTATAGTTATGAGTTTATAATTCATAATTATAAGGTTTAATGCAGTGGCGCAAACTCTCTAATATACGTATAGTCTTGTATAGTTAATTGTATGTTTATTATAGTTTAATTTACAACAACGAGCAGGAACTATGGCATCAGCATTTGCGTAAGATTTGATTGATGTGCGCAGATGGCGATGCGCAGTTCATTTTAGCATGAAGATATTGGGCGACAACTACAGCTGCTATAACAAATTATTAGAAATATGCCAAAACCATTCGCTAACAGCGAGCATGTGAAAACTGATCCGTATTAATTGCTATCAGATTAAATCATTTGTGACTGTATGAGAGTTCTTTATTTTACGTAGGTATTCTTTTCTATAGCACCGTGGATTTTCCATGGGTAACTTCTAGTTTCCTTACATTTTTCAATCCTATGAAATTATGAGTATTTTTAAAACCATTTAGAGCTCCCAGCAGTAAAAAGCAAAAAATTAGATTAATACAAAAAACATATTAAACGCTTAAAAGCCCAGCTGAATAGTTCAGAGTGCTGAATGTTTCTCCTCTTGGCAATGCAGTTTTTGTCAAAGAAGCCTAGATAACAATACATGGTGGATGATATCCTGCTAGCAAAGGCCTCTTTTCACAACCAACCCCTGTGAATTTGTCCTTTCTGTTCCCCCTGTCGGCGGTCCTATTCAAAACCTTATCAATGTCGTCTCATACACACTGTACTAAAATGAAATTGTTGTACACAAAATTTGTTATCAATTACCCATTCAGAACATCACGACTCACGAGTCTTCATGATCAATAGATTGAAGTTGAAGATAGAATATTTTGTAAAGAATTTTTTCTAGTTTTTACGAAAAGGGACAAGATACACCTCCTTGCCAAAAAAATGGAACAGGTACTTTTTTTAAAATCAGAAAAATGGAAATTTCACAGATAAATGGTTTTAAGAGGATTTATAGGAATGGTAGAGCTATCATTTCGTGTAAAATTTTTGAAGATTGATTAAGTAGTTACTAAGAAAAAAATTAAAAACCACCAAAATCAGGTTTCTGCAATTTTGACAATATCTCGAGAACTGTTGAAGATAAAATTAAAAATTAAACTGATCTAGGATGTTCAATTTCTTGGGCAACTTTTCTAAATTGGATGTATGAGTCTGCGAAGCCCTCAAAAAAAGTCATAATGGAGCTATGTAATGGTTGTCAACAATCAAAATTTTCAAAAAATCATTACAACCAGAATTCTTGATGAATTAAGCCATACATCCTGGATGTGTTAGAAGTATGTACGCAGTTAAACATCTTGGAGTATCATTGCATTTGGAATAAAATTCTGGTCATAATGATTGAATAAAAATAAAATTGAAAGCAAAACTTCATTTTGATAAAAAAACAAAAACAAACAAAAAAAATATTCAGTTGTAATACCACAAGCGCTAGTGTGATTGTCGAAATAAGCTTGGGAAAAATTGCGACCTGAATAAATCACGAGTGCCCGCAGGGCACGAGTGGTTTATTCTAGTCACAATTTTTAGATGCACGAGTGGTTTTACCAATGAGTAAAAAAATGAATGGTTGCAGGCTGTTTCGACAATCACTAGCGCGATGTTATTCGGGAAGAGAATCTAATGAGAAAAACTACAACATCAAATCTATATCTATATTTCTCAAAGGACTTCACAAGATTTTGCAAGATTCTATCGGATTTCATGGGATTCTACGAGATTTTGCGAGATTTCACAGAATTCCACAAAATTTCGTGAGATTCCGCGAGATTTCACGGGATTTCACGAGATTTCACAGGATTCCACGAGATTTCACGGGATTCCACGAAATTGACGAGATTTTAACAAAATACCTAACCGAATGTAAATCCTGTAGAATTCCGTAAAATTTCGCGAAATCTCGCAAAATCTCGTAAAATCTCGTAAAATCTCGTGAAATCTCGTAAAATCTTGCGGAATCTCGCAAAATCTCGCGGAATCTCGTGAAATCTCGCGGAATCTCGTGAAATCTTGTGAAATCCCGTGAAACATCGCGCCATCGCCATTTTGGGATTGGGGTGAAGTGGCTCGCTCTGCCGGCTAATTGTTTCAGAAGTGAATAAAACAAATTTATTTTCGGATATTTTGCTTGGTGCTTAATAATCAAAACAATAGGCGCGCCAACCAATGAGATTAGACCAAAACGAATTCAACGAATCCGCGCGTACGCTCTCGTCGATAGTTTTCACGAGTTAGATTCTCATATCATAAAAAATAAAAAGGTATTCTTGGGACTAATATAGCATATGTCTATTTAGTATTCACGTTTTGAGTTAAAGACAGCACCTTTTCTTTCATAAATATAATTTGGTCCAAATTAACTCGAGTGACTTAGTTTAATTGCATTCCTGCAGAAGAATATGTTCTTATCCCATGCAATGCGACTTGTCTAGCAAGTTAAACAAATGAAATGTAGTATGTGCAACACGTATAATGTAGTCAGCATTCAATGCACAGACCAACACAACTCGGAATTGTCTGAATTGTCTGACACGAATGCAAAAGCAGATGGAAAGGAAATTAAAACTTAAACAGCTTCCAGCCAACTTGAATTGCTCCCTAATTTCCACCTAATGTACATTTCAATTACATACAACTGCACACCTCCCTCGAATTATTCATTCATCGCACCATTAAGGGTTAATTCCACCCTCTTATTATTTCTTAGTTCCATCAACCAGCTGCTCGGCCTCACTGATATTATTATCTCGGCTTTCCACTGTTTGATATCTGCATTTCATGACAGCATTGTCCAAATGAATGAAGAAAAGTATTGGAAAAGTTTTCATGTTTAAAAAGAAAGTTGTGACAAACTGCTATTGGCCATTGTCTCAGGTGTTTAAGATGCAAAATTATATGAAATATAATATGAAATTATGAGTACATGAGATTTAATACGAGATTTTAAGATAAAAGCAAGATTTTGAAATGTATGCAAGATTTTGAGATTTATGCAAGATTTTGAGATTTATGCAAGATTTTGAAATGTATGCAAGATTTTGAGATTTATGCAAGATTTTGAAATTTATGCAAGATTTTGAGATTTATGCAAGATTTTGAGATTTATGCAAGATTTTGAGATTTATGCAAGATTTTGAGATTTATGCAAGATTTTGAGATATATGCAAGATTTTGAGATTTATGCAAAATTTTGAGATTTATGCAAAATTTTGAGATTTATGCAAGATTTTGAGATTTATGCAAGATTTTGACATTTATGCAAGATTTTGACATTTATGCAAGATTTTGACATTTATGCAAGAATTTCAGAGGACATCATTGATCCATGATTTGATTTTGTGATTTCACGAAAATTGAATTTAAGTTACATACAGTAGTAACGAGTAACTTACTAAACTCTACTTAACAATTCGTGTATGACACTCCCATTGGTTAATGACCTAAACAATTTACTAAAAGGATATATTTCGGTATCTTATTTTAATTCTCTAGTTGAGCTGAGTCGAAAAATCATTGCTTTTTGTAGTCCAAAAAAGTGCATGCCATTGTTAACAAACAAAAACGCTTGACCAGGACACCCTAAATAACAATCAGACACAAATCAACAATAACATAAAAAAACCAAATTCTACACTACACAATTACAAACAAAAAACTCAACTCATCAACGAAGGAAGATGAGCGACGTTTCGAAAACCTTATCCAAAAAGCTCATCTTCATCTCAAAGATATCTTGAAGTGTTTAACTAATATACCTGCATTCAATGAATCAAAACAAATCTTAGTTCATTAATAATATCTGATTTGAATGTTGAAGCCTTTTTATAAAAACTGTCACAACACTTTTCATTTTATTTTATATTTTATCCTATAAAATTCATTATCCACCGGCTATTTACCAAAAAGCCGTTGAGATATACAATATACCAATGTACTTCAATCAGAATTCAGATGAAACAGAAATAGCAAATATTGAATCAATAAACCAAGAAAATCCTTCCTCTACTCTAACAAACTATTGATTCCTTTCCATTTTTCTAGAAAAAATGTTTAGCATATAGCAAAATTGATGAAAATAATCTGAAAATGTAAACTTGTTCTAGTTTCATGTGAGTGAAGCATGACTTCAAGCACATCTCTTATCAGCTGCACAGTGAAGACAGGAACTGTAAGCCTAAGCAGATTAAATAGTTTAATACCTATAAGCAGTTGTAATTTATGTTTCCATTTTTTTAAAAAAAGTATGAATTTCTCCAACTAAAATTTGTATTTTAGCAATTTAGACTATTTTGTATTTTGTATTTTGTATTTGGAACTAAAGTATTGTGCCCATCTATGCCTTTACCTAAGTATTATATATTACCCCGTTCGCCATCCTGATGACAATTGTAATGAAAATCAAGTTTGAGATTTTCCCCTTTAATACTGAATACTCCAGAGTGCAGCGTGAAACAGTAGGCGGGTTCGAAAAGTCATTTAAACGAGTGTAACCACGTTTACACTCGTTTAAATTTTAATTTGCACATTGTTTACACGAATTAATTCGTGTAAACGTCGTTCAACTGTCTTAAACGGAAACAACCTATTTTCGTCGTGCAAATGCACGTGCAACGGAATTTGACGTTTAAAGTGTTGTTTTTGCCGCCATCTTGAATCCTCGCTTCGAATGTAAGTAGTAACAATGTGCATGATTACCAAAATTGTTACTATTGTTACTATTTGTTACTAATTGTTACTATCTAATGTTACTTTTTTTGTAAAAAAAAAGCAGGCAAGATGATGTGCTTGCTGAAAAACAACTGCTCCGTACAGCTTGTTTGTTTATTACGGCAGCCATATTTGCGTGAATTATGTGTAAATCCCAGTGTAAATTCCAGTGTAAATTCCAGTGTAAAGGCATATGCAACATTTTAACTCGAAAAGTCAGTCGTGCAACTTGACATTTACACTATCAGTTGCACTGGTCGTTCAGTGCAAAATCATTTTCGAACCCGCCTACTAAAACATGCCGGTATAAGTGAATTAGAAATGAAGCAATGGCAATGGTTATATAAGGTAATTTCTGAATGCATGGATGTGATGAAATAAAGTAAACAAATCCAAGACATACGATCGATCAAATTCAAATCTCGTGTCATTTTAGAATTTTTTCCAAATTCCTCATCCATTTTTGCTAATACTTGTACTACGGTGGCACATATATAAATTTCTTGTTTATACTGTATAAGGAATTTATTTTCACAAACATATGTTAACATTTATTTATAGTCTAAACATTTTCTATATACAAACTGCACAGAATTTATTTTCTTCTCACTTAATCCGATGTCGGGAAAACTGTGAATTAGTTACATGCCAGATAACATGATATATAGTCTAACCTCGTTATGGCATATATCGCTAAAAATCCAAACTGTTCGTTATAACGAAACCTAGGTTTTGAAATGTCTTTCTACTGTGTTTGTTATGAGCGGATTTTTGTTTTAAGAGGCCAAGTAAGCAGGCGCGTACAACCCAGTGACATAAAGTTAAGTCTTTTTGCACCATCATGCTAGGTTCCCACTTGGCAGAAAATCAGACAGAAAATTTTCTGCTGCAGAAAATTTTCTGCCGGAGTTTCTGCCAAGTGGGAACTAAGCATTATAGAATGCACAAGAAAAAGACTACTAAATGAACTAAAAATAATTAAAATATGTTAACTGTAGCCCAAGTTAAGGGAAATTTGTTTTGTCAACAGCAGTCAAAAAATTAAATCCACCATTAACAGGAGACAAAATAAGTCCACATGCAACTAATGCTTTGTTGCATGGTCCTATGCTTTCAAAATATCCTGTAAGCAATGTGGCCTGCTTGCCGTATGCATGTTAAATGATTCTTGACTTATTCCAGCTTATTCCCAGTGGAAAATTTAATGCAATTGATTTTTAGTGTATATTATCATCTCACAAAATGCTTTTTCAAATATATTTGGACTATTTGGCCTTGATAGAAGCTGAACTTATTAGAATTGAAGCCATACCTTAGTTAAATTAGTTGTATGACATTGTTATGCCATCTTGTTGAAAGATGAATTCTTGATAACCAGGATATACCGTATATACCGATATACGTATAAGTCGAGGATTTTTGAAACACATCTTGGTCTTTTTTGTCCAATCCGAGTTATATATACTTGAGCCGTTTTGAGTGGGGGCGACTTATACATGTAGTCAACCCCCATTTAAAGCGGGTCAAGTATATAAAACTCGGATTGGACCAAAAAGACCAAGATGTGCTCCAAAAATCCTCGACTTATACGCGAGTATATACGGTAACTGATTGTCTGATGACAAAATAAAAGTTTGGTGCATTTCTGAGTTAATATACTTGTAGTACCTTTAACAATGTGTACAAAACTTGTTTCTGTGCTGTATAAGCACTCACACATAATTATACTTGCGTGAAACATTAAAGTGCAGCAAAGGTGTTCTGGATTGGATGTTTCATGTCGGTAGCAAATGCCTAGGCTACACTGCAAAGTCTCAGCAGTAATATAGTTTACGGTATGCATCACCAACACTACATTACTTGCTAGGACTTTGCAGTGTAGCCTAGGCATTTGCCACCAATTTTTCAATTCAAATCATGATCCGGCTAAAAACAATCAAAAATAATCTTGGATAACTGGTCTGCTTACAGGTAGAGAGGTGGATTAAAACTTTTTTTTGCTTTTCCTTTTTGAATTTTCTTCTCCTCCCCATTTATAGTAGACAAGCTACGATTATTTCGTCATAACCCCCATCAAAACCACGAGTTGTGTTTTTGCAACTGAAAACCTATAAATACATGTCAAATTGTTATAATTGTTTGTTTTAGACCACATTCATAGATATTTTGACATTCTCTTTCAAATACAGAACTTTTAATTTTAATATGTGAAAAACCATAATAAAAAATCTTCATTCTATTGTTTTACTTAATTAAATTGTTGCTTTATTTTATTAAAATAATAATTTCAATATCGAATTTGGCATGATTGTTAACAAGCACTGCATCATAGTCAAAGTCAAATTGCTAAACGTCACCAGTTGTTTTGTAGTCATGCACATGCGCAGTGAAGCCACAATTTGCTTTCATTGTTGTAATTGTTGGCCGTAATGAAGCCACTCTCATGAGTCTCACCCTCATCCAAGAACTACTTCTGGGTCAATTAAAAATAAGGATTGGAAACGTCATGCTCCCATGATGCATTGCACTGTGCGCGCTGAATATTGTTATATATAATTCCAAAATGCAACAATTAATATTTTTATAGAATGGTAGTGTCTGTCACATATTAAAATTAAAATTTTGACTGATTTGACCTTTAAGATTGCTATAGTCAAATAAGGATTAGGTGCGTTCAATTCCAAAGAGATTATAAAAGCATAATTAAATCTGATTATAGAGAATCAGTTTAATCTGCTTTAGGGATTGAACGTGGTTATTAAGTTTCAGTCTGCGCATACGCAGTTGCAAACTTAAATATTCTAGGGTCAAGTTCCTTGATCGTAACTAGTTCGTAATTCAAAATGGCAACTAGGAAAGAGTTTGACGATAAAGTACTTTTCTCTTATAATTATAACTTTTTTATGGTTATAAATAGTGGTACACAAAAGAAAAAATGTCCAGTTTTTAGTACTCGCTTTACTAAACTGTGCACTAAAAACTGGTCTTTTATTCTTTTGCGTAACCCTATCTATAACCAAAAAAAAGTTATAATTATAAGGGAAAAGTACCTGCCGCAAACTCTGTATTGTCTAATCCCACCCTGAATAGGCCATTCCACTAAAACCCAATATACATGTATATTGTTGGTTCTACGGTAGTTTGAAACACGGTGAAAATATTGCACATTTTTCCATACTTTATAAAAGAATTATTTCGTTTCGTGAGTATGACTATGAGTACCGTATTTTGTCGATTAAAGGCCGCGGCCTTTATTACAAATTGTGGGCGAGGGGTGCGGCCGTAATTCGAGGGCGGCCTTTAATTCGTTTGGTCGTTTGGTCGCAACTTTTTAAATTGTAAAACAAAAAATTGTAAAATAAAAAAAAATTTTTCTTAATTTTTTTTTTTTTTACGTTTTTACAACGTAGAAAGTTGCGTACATGCAACAAACGCAATTTATGGCAAAACTACAGTATACATATACCCTAGGTGTAGAGGTATATATACAGTAGATGCAAACGTATTAAAAACGTTTGCATCTACTGTATTAGAAAAACAAATTCGAATAATAGCCGCGGCCGCAAACATTTCGAATAATGGCCGCGGCCTTAATTCGAGTGCGGCGTTTATTTCGAATTACAGCCAGAGGGGTGCGGCCGTAATTCGAGGGCGGCCGTAATTCGAGGGCGGCCTTTAATCGACAAAATACAGTATCATGATTTTTACAATCTCCTTTATTTTAGAAATTTCTTTTCGGTCTTTTGTATTTCTCCTGTTCACTCACATCAGGAAAACTGTTGAACTGCAAAATCAATACAGCACCTTTTTCTGCCCCAACTTATAAACAACGTTTGATAACTGCTTTATTACAACCGAGTAACTTCATGGTGCAAGTCTTGAGGAAATTGATTGATCCAACAACGAGGAAAAAGAGAGAAGGGTTTAATCCGCTTGCTCAGCACTGGTCTAGCTGGTATTATAGTAGTGTGCTCTTTCGAACCACTTTGCAACCAGTACCACATCGATTTTTGCAATTTCATGGCTGAGATCTTTTCTTTGGCCAAACTTTGAACAACACACAGTAATTAACAAAAATCAAACACCTTAGCGGATAGAGTTTTCCTGTGCGCAACAAATTCTTGTCGATGTTGGCAAACAACAACCATTTGGGTATTCATCAAGTTGTTTACAGAAATAGTTAAGCAGTACAACTTTTTTTTAAACTACATACTCTCTTTTGTAGTAGCACTTATTCAAATCCATTTTCAGTCGAACCTCGTTATAACAAACCCTTTTAAAGTATTTTTCAAAAAATCTGGATCAAACCTTTAAATAATTTTTTTGAAGATTTTTTTGAAAAATATTTTCGGGTTAAAACCCAATGTTGAAGTTGTGAAAACAAGCAGACAACAATTCAAGTATAAAAAAATGAGAGACCAAATGCGCAATTGTTACCAGTTGTGACGTAAACCCTATGTACCGTATTCCCTCGAAAACAACGGCATGCCGGTAATTACAAGTCTGACCAGTTTTTAACAAGTAGACAACTGGTCAATTAATAATCAAATGGACAAAATGCCGGAAAATTCGAATTATCCGGCACCCTGGTCTAATTCGCCATTATCCGGCATGCCGTTCTTTCCGAGGGAATACAGTATTTAACATGGGAAATACCAACTATAACGTCAGAAACAGCGCTCCGCCAGCAATTTCC
Organism: Strigamia maritima; assembly: GCA_000239455.1. Lineage (NCBI taxonomy): Eukaryota > Metazoa > Arthropoda > Chilopoda > Geophilomorpha > Linotaeniidae > Strigamia > Strigamia maritima. The sequence continues at coordinate 46,296 of JH431814.1, forward strand.
CTCACCAAGCTCAAATAAGCTGTTCGAGATACCAAATAATTTTTTTAAAGGTGATCCAATAAAAACATCAAAAAATAAAAATAAAAAGAATTTATGCCATTTTAAGAAAAGACAAAAATTATTCAGCTAAAAAATATGTGATGTTGTGTATAAACCCTTTAAAAGTTTTAAAACATGCTTGACCCAATAGACCAATAAAAAATTTGTTAGAAATTCTTTAAATCCAAAAACCGGCAATACATGCGCCTTTTTAGTAGATTTCCTTTAAGTTAGAAAAAAAGTTTCTTCACTTTTTCCAAATTAAGTCATAGTAGTGTACCTTTATGTTATCTTTGGCTTGTCACTTACAATGAAATTTTAAATTAACTTTATAAAGAAAAAAAATTCAATCTTTAATATCAAGTCTGCTTGTCTAAGAAGAAAAAAAAATAGAGAAAACCTCAACATATTAGCAGCAAGTGGTTCTATATTGGAGAAACTACGTCAACTTCACTTCATGCCTCATTTTAGGCATGTTATGCTAAAAATTTGATAACATAAAAGACTTTCAATGAGATTATTCATTCATAAATCTAAAAATCAATAGAAGAGAACCACTATCCTTAATTCCTCTTTTCACTTCTATCACATACGAGAAACTACAATTTCTAGAAACATCTCAAGAATTAAGATATTTTATAACAATGTCATTCCAACTGATGAAGTACTGTATGATGGCAATCATAATGATGATGATAATGTCAAGTTGTTAATTGAAACCAATATCATCTAGGTTTTGATTGTTTTGAAACCGACAGAACGTTTGGCAAAGCGCCATAATCAAAAATTGGCCAAAAGTTGACGCTAACAAGTAAAATAACGTCAATAATGTTTAGAAATTGTCATAATATTCCCATTCAAGTCAGGCAAACATTGTTTCTTGCGGTTTGTTGAGATATATTCAAGGGATTATTGTTTCAACAATTTGATTTATTATTTTCTAGCCAAATAAACATTGTTTCTTGCAATTTGTTGAGATATTTATATCCAAGTAATTATTATTCCAACAATTGATTTATTATTTTCTAGCCAGATAAACATTGTTTCTTACGGTTTGTGATTATTGTTTCAACATTTGATTTATTATTTATTTTACTGTAAATATTAAAGACCCCGTTACCAAGCGTCAGAACTTAAAGTACGTATTTTCCCTCGTCAACGTATTATTTTTATTGTACCCTATGCTTGGTTGCCTAGCAACCATATCCCAGCCTGCGACAGTTACCCTAGATTGCGACTAAAGCTCAACACAACTAACAGGACAGAGAAAAAGCTTCCTGGTGCCATCAATGTAAAACTCAACCGGAAATGAATGACGTGTGATAAATTCCACTTCTTATATTGAAACGACGTCATCCTTTGTCTTTCTCTCGTATATAGTTAGTGCAGTTCGAGAGCAAGAGATTGCACTGTCAGGAAACCAAGAGAAAAAATTACATCGTTACAATAAGAAATAATTTTTTTTTTATCCCGGATCATTAATTTGCATCTGCACAGAATCAGATTGCATTTTACCATAATCCAGTTCAACCTCGTTATAACAAACCACTAAAAACACGTCAAAATTGCTCATTATAACCAGATTTTCGCTATAAGCGAAGCAAATTAATGTAAAACCACCGGGCTGAAGTTGGCCTAACATTCGATTTGCACCAAGTGTTGGTATATACACACTCGTACCCACTCACTTTCTCAGATTGTTGCGAAATTTGGACAGCATGTTCACAATGAGGTCTCCTGAGTCCTAACATCCTGTAAAATCTTATGACTCCAATCCATATAGATTTTGCAGAGCAGTTTCTGAAAACGTCAATATTTTTTTTGGAAAAAAATAGAAACATTATTTCATCAATATTTCATGGATATTTACATTTTAGCTATACGAATAAGTAGACCCTGGATATTTACGCAAAATAAAATTTTATGTCCACCGAAAATTTAAATCTATAAATTGTTGAATTTGTTGAAATATTATCCAAAATTTTTTTGAATTTGGCAAAAATTTATGCAAATTTTTTTAATTTGGTTTTATTTCATCGCAATTTTTTTGAAATTGGTGAATTTTAATCACAAAATTGTTAATTTAATGAAATTTATGGAATTCTCAAAAGTTATCCAAATCTAATGAAATCCATCACAAAATTTAATAAAATGAATGCGTACAAAATGCGTTTCCAGCGAAAAAAGTATACATTTATGCATTGAAAATATGCATTTTAAGCATTTTTGGTCAAATTTGGCTTTTTATACAATTTTTGGCCGAAATTGGCAAATCTTAAACCAATCGTATGATGGTTCGCTGCTCTGTACATCACACAACGAAAATGCAACAAATAAAAAAAACCCTCGATCATTAAACGGCGTTGAAGCTTTTATTCATTGTTTTCCCTATAAATGCATTTAAATTTTCAATTTCTTCCACCATCCGAATGTACGCCAAGCACTTAGGCATTCGAAGTAAACTCGGCGTTATTAGACCGACAGCTTTAAGTGCACTTGGTAGTATTTTTCATTTGGCTATCCTCCACACGACCTTCGCAACTTCCACTAAGAGGCAAAGAACACTGGTATTTGGAAGCCTGACCTAAATAATCAAGTGTGCATGTCATAATCGTATCAAGAAGTCATTTGTTACATTAGTGTTGTCATGGATGTTGCAAAATTCTAGTCATTAGTACTTCTTGGTTGACTTTCCATGGAAGCTGCATGTTTAGTCATTTTTAGAAATGTATTGTTATTTTTTTTTTTTTTTTTTTTTTTTGCATTAAATGAATTTTTATATAAAATAATAATTAAAGAGTTTGCGACATCAGATTTTTTATTAGTCCATTGGATCAAGCATGTTTTAAAACTCTTAAATGATTTTTCTGGGATTTTTTTTAAAAATAGTAAAGAGTTTAAAGCTAATGTTGAAGTTGTGAAAACGAGCAGATGAAAATATGAAAAAAAGTGAGATCAAATCGAGAATGTGCGCGATTGTTACTAATTGTAGCGTAAACGGTAAACCCTATCAGCCTATCCTATGTAATAATAATTGGCCAGCCTGCCTGCCTACCTATTTAAGCATTAAATTTAATCCACGGTAGATGATGCAACAATTTTAGGGATTGGCTGGAATTGTGGCCGTGTTTTTTTCCTGTCAGTTTGACAGGCTTTTCCGGCTTATCACAATATAATTTGTCGATTGTCCGAAGCCTTTAGTAATATTTCTAATACACGTTAGAATACACGGCACCTGAATGTTGGCAATAGGTGCGTTCAATCCTGAAAAGAAAAGTCACTAATTTGCCTGAAATGACTTTTAAAAGGCAAATATGACGTAATTTACGTCATATTTGCCTTATAGAAGTGCCTTAAGTGACTTTAGAGAAAAGGCAAACACAACTCACTTTTTTGCCTTATAGAAGTCACTTCTTTTTACTGCACATGCGCAGTGCTCACAAAAAATAGCTTTAGTGGCATCCATCTTGGAAACGATTAGATAGTTGTGTTTCTTGACTCCAAACTAAAATTTTAGTGAATAAAAGCTGCCAATTTTGTAGGTGGAGACTTCATTAAACAACATCCAAACGATTCTTTGAGAAATTGGCATGAAAATAGGTAAGAGTTGCGAAAAATGACGACAAATCGGGTACGGACATCACCGAACATCGTGGTCGACGAAGGTGCACGTTCCGCGGCCACGACGTTCGGTGATGTCCGTACCCGATTTGTCGTCATTTTTCACAAATTTTATCTATTTTCTAGCAGATTCTTCTAAAATATATTAGTCAAGATTTTATCAACGAATTCTAATTTTTATTCCACAGTTGAAACAATAAAAATTCAAATGAAAATGAACATGCATGAACAATTTAAGTGTGTTCATTGAGAAGTCACTTTTCCATAAGGCAGATAAGGAGAAGTGACTTTTCCTTTTCAGGATTGAACGCACGTAATGTTTACAGTATTTTCCGCAACATTTCTGCAACGTTGCTAATGGGAAATGAATGTTGACATTTTCCAATGTCGGTATCAAGTTTGATGTCACTGCGGCAGCAGTATTGTGCCAACGTTGGCAATAAACATTGAAATTTTTGATACTTAAATTTTTGTTACTTAAAATGTTCTGCAATGTTGGCAACAAACATTGATCAACAATCAACTTAGATTTTTGTCAATGTTATTTCAAATGTTGCTGCAATGTTGGCAACACACATTTGATCAACATTCAACTTAGATTTTTGTCAATGTTTTTTTCAAATGTTCCTGCACTGTTTCTTTGAATGTTGCATCATTGTTCCAAATGTCACTTCTTTCAATGTTGTGGCAATGTTGGCCAATAATACAGTGTAGCAATGTTAGAAGAAGTGTCATTTGGAGCAATGATGCAGCATTCAAAGAAACAGTGCAGCAACGTTGCAGCAACATTTGGTGTTACCTGGGACAGTATTCTACAAGTTAAATTTTTTTAAAAGTTATGTAGTAACGGATACTCAGCTAGTGTATTTAACATGTAGAATACCAACTGGGACATCAGAAACGGCACCATGCCAGTAGTGGCCAACAATGTCCCTTACCAAGCTCAAATGAGCTGTTTGGGATACAAAATGATTTTTTAACGTGTTCTAAAAACTTAAAAAATAAAAAGTAAAATCATTTCGGCCATTTTAAGAGATGCCAAACATTATTCAGTCATAAAATTTTTGATCTCGTAAACCTTTTAAATGAAGTAAAGTGATTTGAATTTTACTTTTGTTTAAAACTTGAATTTCATTTACAGTTTAATAGAATCGTAAATGTTCTTTTTGCACCTGTGTTGAGTTTTGTTTAAGTCTGGTCGAGTCATGTCATGTTAGAAAATGTTTGATAGTGTCAACTGTCAACATTTATAAGATGCTGACATCTCGTGTTGTCAGATTATGAAAGTAAGTCACTTCACTTATACTTCTAAACAGCTTAAAGTTGCAGATGTAAAAGATAAGTCAAATTAAGTGTAATAAGAGTTTTAAAGTCAAAACAAATCAAACGATGATTCAAATTCAAATTAAATAATGATTTAAAATTAATTAAGGATCGAAAATCTGCATTTAAAAGAACAGCAAAAATAGCTGCCAACAATGGAAATATAGACGGTTAAGTCAGTTTAATGCTGTTCTCTCACCACCTTTGAAATTTGTTGATATTTTTTTAATTGGTGGCCCAAAAGGGCCCATGACCAATCATGACCAGTATAATTTATTTTTATTTATTTTTTTCTAATTTAATACTCAATAAAAATAAAATCACTTCTAACATTTCTACACACTTTAATCTCATGAATAACATATTTCATTTTCATTTCTGGGAAATAGTGTCCCTTTAAACCACTATTTCACTTTTATTTACATCAAAACACCGATTGATTTGATCATGACAATTAATTTATAACCAATTATTTATTTACATGTTTCCTCTTTATGATTACCAAATTTCCTAAACCTAAATTCCTCCACTTAATCCCACAATCAATTAAATCCCATCCATCACCAAAACCTCCAAATCAAATCAATTAACCACCAAAATCACCACCCATCAACAAACCAGAGTACCAGCCCTTAAACCCTTCAACAAAATTCACTCAATAACACATGACCTGACAGCTAACACTACTCACCACATCAACAAACTGTCTCCTCCAACCCCAACCAACCCTCATCCCCAAAACAAAAACAACAACAAACCCCCTCTTCATCCCCCCAATAACAAATATAAAAAAAAATAAAAATAAAAAAAACCCAAACCCATCCAAGCATTTCTTGTCCTTAACGCCATCAATGAGAAAATTCTTCCAAACCACCAAACGACAATCACTTTCCAGATCCTTCTGGATGAATGAATAAAGGTTTTGTAGAACTCAATTTTCTCCGGTGGTCCACACCCAATCTCTCACTTCTCCTTGCAGCTAAAAGAACACTGTTATTGGCTCGTGTAATCTCGTTAAACTTGTACTCGAGTCCTTTATTTTTATTTTTTTTCCATTCACTCCAACAGTCGAGGACCCATTGATTGTAAACAGAAGAGCAGTCAAGAAAAATAGTTTTTCCTTCTCCCAAGAGCCAAACATTGGTTCATCTTGAAAAGGATCACATACATACTTGATATTTGGTTGTCGTGACTGAATCTTTCTCCCAGTAGACGATTGCAAATGTGTTTTTTTCTTCTTCTTCTTCTTCTTCTTCTTATGTAGCCCCCCAATACGATTTCTTTCACATGCTAATGGAAAACCACTTCCAATAGGGCTGTAAACGTTACACCACAAAAGAAAAGAAGAAGAAAAAAAGAAGACGTGTTCACTTTATTGCAACTTCAACACAATCCCAACAGCTTTCCTTTCGTTTTATGATTCGAGTCTCGATGTATTCAAACGCATCGTATGTATATTTAATAGTAGACGTTTCAAATTCATTTTTGAGTCTTTTAAGGCTGTGATATGGTTATTCGCAAGCTGTTTTGTGTTTTGCATGTTTATGAATGTTGAAATTGACGTTTGTTTATGTTTGTTTACCTCGCCCTTGTGGTTATGTTGGGTTGAAATTGAAATGTCGATTTCATTTGTTTGTTTATTTTTTTGTGTGTTTATTATGTGAAACACAATAGGTGCGTTCAATCCTGAAATGAAAAGTCACTTATTTGCCTGAAATGACTTTTAAAAGGCAAATATGACGTAATTATTACATCATATTTGCCGTATAGAAGTGACTTAAGTGACTTTAGAGAAAAGGCAAATACAACTCACTTCTTAGCCTTATAGAAGTCACTTCTTTTTACTGCACATGCGCAGTGTTCACAAAAAATAGCTTTAGTGGGATCCATCTTGGAAACGATTAGATCGTGATGTTTCTGGACTCTGAACTGAAGTTTTAGCAAATAAATCCTGATAATTTTGTAGGTGGGGGCTTCATTCAACAACATTCTAAGGATCCTTTGAGAAATCAGCATGAAAATAGGTAAGAGTTGCAAAAAATGACACAAATCGGGTACGGACATCACCGAACATTGTGGCTGCAGAACGTGCACCTAGTAGGCCATGTGTTCGGTCATGTCCATACCCAATTTGTCATTTTTCACAAATTTTATCTATTTTTTAGCAAATTCTCATAAAATATATTAGCCAAGATGGAATAGACAATTTTATCAACGAAATCTAATTTTTATTCCACAGTTGAAATAATAAAAATACAAATAAAAATGAAAATGCATGAACAATTTAAGTGTGTTCATTGAGAAGTCACTTTTCCATAAGGCAGATAAGAAGTGACTTTTCCTTTTCAGGATTGAACGCACCTAATATAAATGATAGTGGGATTGGCTTTGTGTGTTCCAGGAAAGCTAAGGAGCAGCTACATGAAACTTACCAAAACTGCACAATTCACTATAATCACCATAATTAGTATAGTCTGTCCGCATAACTCTATAGTCTATATATCGAATTGGCTGAAACCTTTTTTTTTTACGAAGCAGCAAATTCGCGGCACGAAATAGATGGTGATCGATCATATCTAATAATGGAAACATACAAAATCGGACAAAATGTCGTCACAATAACAATTAAATTTGGATTGTTGTCGCCATTTTGTTGATGTCATATACATGTTTCGCCATGTGATGATGAGATCATATGACCCCGCTTTAGAATACATTGTTGCGTAAAAAAAATCCCAACCAATCCGATATGGACTATCGAGTTATGCGGACAGACTATATAATTGGCTGATGTGATGAGTGGCATTCATGTAGCTGCCCCTTGATTTTCTAGCAACACATCAAGCCAAAAGTTGTGCAGTTGCTTCCCGGTTTTCTGGTGATAACGATGTAATTGTTTTGGTTTATTAATCTTGCCCGACTAAACAAACGATGCTCTACAACTTTGTAATTGGAAATTATTTTATATATCTAACAGTCACCGAGAGAAAAACCATGAAGAAGACCTTTGACCCAAAATTAAAGTCACAAATGAGTTTCCCATACCCAACTTCCTATATAGTAACCGCACACTGTATACCGTACCCAAATACCGTATTTCTATTAGTTTCTATTATGCAACTTTAGATGTGATCCAGGCTGTCTGTTTTTTTTTTTTTGATTTAATTAAATATACCATTAAAAACGAACTTTAAAAGGCAATAATCAAATTTGCATAATTCCATGAAACTATTTACCTATAAAATCTGGATGCACATTACTTAATTGATGCATAAAAGCGAAACATCTAACATTAAAAAAAAAAAATCATAGTCTTTTTCAAATACCGTACATAAAATATTCATTCTAAACTCTATTTAACAATTCGGGCACGAAACTCCCATTGGTTAATGATCTATATATAAAAGTATATATTGTAGTATCTTATTTTAATCCTCATTACTTCATAGTCCAAAAATGTGCGTGCCATTGTTAACAAACGAAAACGCTTGTAAAATATTTTAAAAAATTATTTACATTTGGGTTTCTGTATTGTTGCGCACATTTTTTGGTTACGAAACTGTGATTTTTCGACACAGCTCGACTAGAGGATTAAAATAAGATACCACAATATATACTTTCAGTACAATGCAAAAAAGTTCACTTTTGTTGAATAGAGTTTAATGCTGAACATAAAACAAACAAAAAAAATATTTTTTTTTTTTTTAAATTATTTTAAATTGTTTATTATGAATTAATTCTAATTAACATGTTATGGAACAGTATGAAGAGATTTCTCAACTCTTGATATTGATTAAGGGATGAAGCAATTTTTTAGAAAGGACTTTTATTCTTTCAATGTTTGTTTACTTCCTCTGCAAACATAATATTTGTGTTTTCAGCTCTTAAAAGGTTCTTAGAATTCAATTGGTACAAAAGTTGCCTTTGTAATCTTTTCTGGCACAAAAATCAAGACCAGAAGTTTTGAAGCTTGTTTGGAGGAAATGAAAAGGGCAATTTCAACATTTGTAAGATTAAAATGATAGCAAAAATTAAAAAAAAAGAAGAAAAAAAGAAGAATAGAAGTGTGACCTTGACCAAAGATTTATAAGTTTTTCTCTCAACAGCCAAAAACTACTGAAATTGCAAAAAAAAAAAATTTTTCTAAAGTTGGCACAATATACGTATATTTTTTACTTACAGAGAAATTTCTTTATTTGGCACATTGTATTACTTACTTATACTTTAAAAATTTGACCTTTATGGATTTTACTATTTTCTTTTTAAATTCAATTTGAATTATTAAATTTTAAATTATGTTTATTTCAATTCTTCCCTAAAATATTTAAAAAAGCACATCAAAGCTAGCGAAAAATGTAAATATTTACAAAACAAACATATAGAAAAAACTAAATTATATATTCATAAGCTAGATATGAAATCTAAATAGCAACAAAAAAAATCGAGTCTAAACAATAGCTAAAAATTTAAATTCTGAATAATAGCTAAAAATCTAGATTCTAAACAATAGCTAAAATCTAGATTCTACACAATAGCTAAAAATCTTAATTCTAAAAAATAGCTAAAAATCTTAATTCTAAAAAATAGCTAAAAATCTTAATTCTAAACAATTGCTAAAAATTGTCAATTGCTAAAAATTGTCAATTGCTAAAAATTGTCAATTGCTAAAAATTGTCAATTGCTAAAAATTGTCAATTGCTAAAAATTGTCAATTGCTAAAAATTGTCAATTGCTAAAAATTGTCAATTGCTAAAAATTGTCAATTGCTAAAAATTGTCAATTGCTAAAAATTGTCAATTGCTAAAAATTGTCAATTGCTAAAAATTGTCAATTGCTAAAAATTGTCAATTGCTAAAAATTGTAAATCTTTCGTTAAATATACAACCGGCTTCGCTATAGAGATTGGAATGTCATACAGTCCAACTTCGTTATAACGAAATCTCTTTTTTAAAAAAACCGTTTATAAGAAACTGTCTGAAAATCCTCAATTACTAAGTTTACAAGAACACGCTTTTCTGGAAAATGACGTCATCATTTATCAAGTAGAAAAGTGGAAACTGGAGTAAATACTCCATTTTTTTACTTTTCCACTTGAGAAATAATGACGTCATTTTCCAGAAAAGCGTGTGCATGTAACTAGAGTAAGTGATAGATTTTATATGCACTTATACAGCAAAAACTCTGTTATAACAAACTATTTTTTTATTTTTTCAGTTTGTTATAACGAGGTTGGACTATAAATAAAACAAAACTACCTTTAAATTTAAAAAAAAAATTTATTTCCAACCACAAAACTCTTCCACTGATTTTTTTTTTTTTTTAAACCTTCTACTCTAAAAAATACCATTCAATCAACTCATCAACTTACACCTATAATAAATTCAACCACTTCTCCCCAACCCCTAACAATCCCATTTCACATTTCATTCACAATTCAAGTATGAAAACCCATTTCAATTCAACTCCACCCTAACTAAATTTCACTACTTTTTAATACACTCATTCTTTTCTAACTCACAGACTACCTTCTGACCCCATGCACAATCTCCTTTCAACCACAGAAGCAGCTGCTTCAATACCCACTGGCAAACACAAAGTCTACTGACCACATACAGAGTCACCTACAAATCATTCAAACCTCTAACATCCCTACTGAGCCAACCAGCAACTTGTAATAAGGTCTCAGAACTAAACAATTAATACCAAAGACCTCCTCTGCTACAATTTGCCACCTGCTGGTAATATCATCCATGTAATTTATTGTTCTTTAAAAATGCTTGTCCTTGGCTCTTTTCTCCCCCCCCCACCCCCTAAGTGTTTGCTTTGTCTCACTTTAGTCAATATTAAACTTTAAGCATGTAATTCCATTGCTCAACAAAAAACTTAAGTTTTTTTTTTTTTAAGAAAAAAAAATTATTGAAGAGAAAGGAGAGTAAACAAGGAAGTAGTTTGTCATTGAATTAATAGTGTATAGAGAAAAGATAGTCAACCATTAGTGAAAGAAGACAAGTCAGTGGTTTAGAAAAAGGACAGCTTTCAATCTTGTGCAATGTCCCCTAAAGCCAATTGCAGCTAAATAAATAGACAAAGAGCTTACCTTTAAAGGGTTCACATGTTAAATCACTGGATAATAGGAACAAATTACTCCACTGAGGAACAAGTACTTGATATAGAACTAAAGAGAAATAAAGTTTCTGGCTTTTTATTTCTTTTCTAGTTGGATCATCAATACATTTGTCTTGTATTTAATAGAAATGGGAAATTAATCGGTTTCAGAAAGTTTTTTGGCTTCATAAATATAAATATATGGTAAAATTACGTAAAAGTAGCCTTTTGTGGCTGAAATCAATATGCCCTTTGAAGACCTGAAATTGAGACTTACCTCTAACCTTTAAAGTCAGTCTAGATTTTAGAGTACTCTAGCTAAATCAACTTGTTCCGACTGTATAGATTGATCAATGCTTTTTTTTTATATATTTAATGTTATTATTCAGACAGGATGGCACTAGAAAAAAAGGGCCTGTATCCTGTTGCTTAGAATCAATAAGTTTAAATTACTTAAAATTTTATAAATTTGTAAACTTAATAGGAATTAACAAGTCATGAATTGAAAGAATTGAACTGCTGCTAATGAATAGTCACCTTGATAGTCACGTTTGATTTCCAAACGACTATTAAATGAAACCAGTGTTTAGGTTCAAGTGTCTTAACTTAAGCTATATTATAAGGTGCCTACAACAAAATAGTTTTGCAGGGATGGCTAGACTAGTCATAAAATACTACGATACAATCATTGCACCAGATTAGCTGGGCAGATCAATTAAATTCTAAAAGAACCGAGCTGTTTTAATAGTCTCACTCTAATGCTTAGTTCCCACTTGGCAGAAATTCTGGCAGAAAAATTTCTGCTGCAGAAAATTTTGAATGCAAAAAAGTATGTGGACTGAAAAGTGGGCAAAAAAATGCAGAAAAGTAGAATTTAAAAATCGATGCCAGCTAAGGAAGGCAATTTATAAACACAGCTGCTTTCTACACTCAAAATTTTCTGCGGCAGAAAATTTTCTGCCGGAATTTCTGCCAAGTGGGAACTAAGCATAAGACAACCTATATTTGCTGTGATATTAGGGAATTTGCGCACTTGAAATTTGAAACGTATCAACAGATCAACGTATCAACGTATTTTTCATACGTAGATATGTTGATACGTGATTGTTAAAACGTATAGATCAACGTAACAATTGAATTCTTACGTTGGTCCATACGTTCATCGCCTAAACGTATTAACGTATGAACGTATTGTTATGGGCATGCGCATAACAAACAAATCGGCTTGCTTCTGCTTTTGCTAACCGCCATTTGCAAAAATGACAGGCTGAACACGCGGTAGAGGCCTAGAACGCAGTATTAGAAGCCGAGGACGTGAAAATAACGAACCATCCCCGCCACCAGCACCAACACACCACAATCATTGACTGCAACGGGTATTTGAATTAGGCCCGATTGACACCAGCATTAGCACAACGTTGTTACGTGATTTTTTTGTTTGCGCAAACACTCATCACGTATCAACGTAAACGTATCAACGCTTGAACGTACAAACGTATAACTTTTTTATTTATACGTTTGTACGTTCCTGCACACATACTTTTTTGTGATCAGCGCAAATCCTCTATTAGCCACGTTCAAATTCGTTAAGCTATCCTTATGCTTAGTTCCCACTTGGCAGAAATTCCGACAGAAAATTTTCTGCTGTGCAGAAAAGTATGTTTTTCTGTCGTTGTTTCCCACCTGCGGACTGAAAATTGGGCAAAAAACTTATTTGACTTATCTGTCGTAAAGTGCCGTTTTTGTCCATATTCTGTATATGGTCAAAAACATCATTTTAAGACAGGTAAAGTGAATAAGTTAAGATGTCTAAACAAATTTGAATGCAGCTATCGCAATATTTACACATTAGAGAATTTGCGCACTTGAAATTTGTACAAACATATCAACGTATCAACGTATCAACGTATCAACGTATCAACGTATCAACGTATCAACGTATCAACGTATCAACGTATCAACGTATCAACGTATCAACGTATCAACGTATCAACGTATCAACGTATCAACGTATCAACGTATCAACGTATCAACGTATCAACGTATCAACGTATCAACGTATCAACGTATCAACGTATCAACGTATCAACGTATCAACGTATCAACGTATCAACGTATCAACGTATCACGTATCAACGTATCAACGTATCAACGTATCAACGTATCAACGTATGTTTCATACGTAGATACGTTGATACATGATTGTTAAAACGTATTGAATTCTTACGTTGGTCCATACGTTCATCGCCTGAATGTATTAACGTATGAACGTATTGTTATGGGCATGCGCATAACAAACAAATCAGGACGTGAAAATAACTAACCATCCGCGCCATCAGCACCAACACACTATCACCATTGACTGCAACAGGTATTTGAATTTAGTCCAAGTGACACCAGCATTAGATCGATTGACACCACATTGTTACTTGATTTTTTTTGTTTGCGCAAACACTCATCACGTATCAACGTAAACGTATGTACGCATGAACGTACAAACGTATAAATAAAAGTGTTATACGTTTGTACGTTCATGTGTACATGAACAGCGTACATACGTTTTTGTGATCAGCGCAAATCCTCTAATAATAGCAAATCCACTCCATTCCATTTCCATTTCTTTGAGAAGTCAAATTTATAAAGTCAAAACAGTAATCGTCATTTTTTAGTAAATTCTTTGACTACTAGAAGTCAATTCTGTTGTGGTGCAGTTTGTGCCTTTTCTGCTTAGATTCACACGTTTTTTTGATTCAATTGCCATTAACAATCATACCTGGGTCGCCACCAGTCGTTTGCAGTTTTGCACGACAAATTCTACAACTTATTCTACAACTTTATCCCGTAATGACTGCTGTCCTTTTCTAACAATCGAGACACAGCTGCTTATGCACATGCGCACAACAACAGCATCAAATAATAAGGGATTCTTTCAGTCACTTCTTTAAGTTATTTAAGTAGAAGTCTGAATGATTTCGAGATATTGAACGCCCCTAATGTTTTCTCTACACATATCACCAATATCTTCCATACGAATCCTCATTTATACCGTATTACCCCAGATAATGTGAATCCTACCACATTTCAGAAATTGACTGTCTGGCACTTTTTCCGGCATGCCGAAAATTTCGAATGGTTTTTTGAGACCGTTTTTGACTGTTTCCGCCGTTTTTGATCGTTTATGACGGTTTTTGATCGTTTATGACGGTTTTTGATCGTTTATGACGGTTTTTGATCGTTTATGACGGTTTTTGATCGTTTATGACGGTTTTTGATCGTTTATGGCGATTTTTGATCGTTTATGTCGGTTTTTGATCGTTTATGACGGTTTTTGATCGTTTATGACGGTTTTTGATCGTTTATGACGGTTTTTGATCGTTTATGACGGTTTTTGATCGTTTATGACGGTTTTTGATCGTTTATGACGGTTTTTGATCGTTTATGACGGTTTTTGATCGTTTATGACGGTTTTTGATCGTTTATGACGGTTTTTGATCGTTTATGACGGTTTTTGATCGTTTATGACGGTTTTTGACTACCAGTTAAAAATGATTTTGTAAATGGTTATTTGACCCATTTTATCCGGCATGCCGGATAAATTCGCTTTATCCAACACCCTGGTCGGACTCGCCATTATCCAGCATGTCGCTGTTTCCGGAATAATATACAATACGAGTACTAATATAAGATTAAATTATAGAAATAAACTTAATCCCCAAGTCACTAATTACAGACTACAGTGCAGTAAATGCCAATTCTTCTCTCCTCATTTGGAAATTTCCTTAAAATGAATGGAATCTTTATGTCTGTCGCGATTAAACTTGAAAGGTCCCTAATTATTGCATAAAATTAATTTCCCAAACAAATTATAACTACTTTTCCACTTGACCCTTTAATAATACACCACTTGAAACTCGCTTCTATAGTCCCCTGATTGCATTCAGTTAAAGCTGAACGTAAATTTACATGATTAAGCTCTTTTCAGAGTGCTTCTAATGTGGCATTGCACACTTAAAGTGCTACACTTAGTGCTGTAACTCGAATTAAAAGAACGGCAAGCAATAAGAAGAGACTATTGATGAATAGAACATAGCAATCCTTGACAATATCTCAAATTACAAATTAAAAGTTACGTGTTTAGAGTTTAGTTCATTCACTTCATGATTAAATATGGCAAACTCAGATTTATGTTACGTAATTTGATTTTTATGAAATTGGATCTGCACATGTGCACAAAGCAAAAACTTAGTGACGTCAAGCTTGGCACAGGTTGTCATGACACATTAGGTTAAGCTTGCATCTGACTGCATTGCACGGACAGTCGGACACCGAGTTGAATTGATTAAAAACATGAACGCATCTTGATCTTTTTTGTCCAATCCGAGTTATACTTACTTGACCTGTTTTAAATAAAGGTTGACTGTATGGATAAGTCGCCCTCACGGCTCAAGTGTGTGTAACTCGGATTGGACAAAAAAGACCATGTGTTCCAAAAATCCTCGACTTATACGCGAGTATATAAGGTAAGTCTTAGAAAATCTTTACAGTCTTGATTAGATATTTATGCAAAATAAAATTCATTTCATTTGCATAAAATATGCACCAAAAATTCCAATAAAAAATAGCAAGATATGCGAAATTAAATCTAAAAAATTGTTGAATTTGTTATGCAAATTTTTTTTGAATTAGTTTCTTTCATCGAAAAAATTTGAAATCTTGAAATTTGTAGAATTCTCAAAAGTTATCCAAATTTGCCGTTACAAGTGTCGAATCTGATGAAATTCCATTATAAAATTTGACAAAGTGAATGCGTATGTTTACGGCAGAAAAAGTATTGAAGATATGCATTTATGCATTTCGTGGTTTATTTTTTATCAACTAATTTAAGTTTATTGTTTGTTTCTATTCTTTTAACTGGAAAGTCCAGTTTCAGTCTATTGTTGGTTTTTCTATAATATGATGGTGTGTTACGTTCTTTTGGTCTTATTTTTTTTGTCAGATTATAGACTTAAACTCTCCAACAATTCGCGCATAAAACTGAAAAGTAAACTTTTTTTGCATTGTACTGATAGTATATATAAGCCTTTTCACCTGTCGCCAGAGGGTGCGACCGAGCGCGCTCTGCGCATGCGCAGTTATGCTGGTGGTTGGCAAAAGTCTGAAATTTCAATGGGATTTTTGACATTTTTCTATTTATTGTCTGATTTTAATGTGGATTTTTGCAATACTCATCGAAATTAGGTAGTTTTCATCAAACTACTTGAATTTATATAAAAAAAATTTATTTATAATAAATAATTTTTAAGTTTTGACCGATTTTGGTAAATAAATGTGAGATTTCAATGGGATTTTTGTCATTTTCCCATTTGTTGTCTGATTTTAATACGGATTTTTGCATTACTCATCGGAATTAGGTAATTTTCATCAAACTAATTGAATTTATACATAAAAATATTATTTATACTAAGTAATTTTTAAGTTTGGACCGTATTTGGGTAAATAAATCAAAATTTGTAAGATTTCATCTGCATGACTAATCAACATTATATTAACATTATATTATTATATTAAATTAAATATAAATTAAAATTGGACAATAAATGGTAAAATGACAAAAATCCCATTGAAATATCTCACATATCTCACAAATATGCATTTATTTACCAAAATCGGTCAAAACTTAAAAATAACTTATTGAAAATAGATTTTATTTATTTTATTTATTTTTTATATAAATTCAAGTAGTTTGATGAAAACTATTTAATTCCGATAAGTATTGCAAAAATTCACATTAAAATCGGACAATAAATGGGAAAATGTCAAAAATCCCATTGAAATTTCAGACTTTTGCCAACCACGACATAACTGCGCATGCGTAGAACGCGCTCGGTCGCGCCATCTGGCGATAGGTAAAAAAGCTTATTGTGGTATCTTATTTTAATCCTCTAGTCGAGCTGAATCGAAAAATCATTGTTTCGTAGCCAAAAAATGTGCGCAACAATACAAAAACCCAAATGTAAATAATGTTTTAAAATATTTTACAAGCGTTTTCGTTTGTTAATAATAGCATGCACATTTTTGGACTACGACTCAGCCCGACTAAAGAATTAAAATAAAATACCACAAAATATACTTTCAGTACAATGCATGGAAAACTATTTTCATGGAATGATTAACTTTTTCCGTAAATTCATCCCCGAAATCAGGGAAGAGCGGGAAAATGGAAGTTTCGTGGACAAATTGTTAGAGTTTAGTCGCTCTTGAAAGAAGTAGTCCTCTGTTATGATATTGCCTGCATTGCCTGCATGCTGCACACAAGTCAACAGCCTATAGGAGTTTGTCGCAAGTCAGCTTAAACATACTTTAATGCAATGATATGAATAAGAAAGACTGGATCGCTCACTTTATGAGAATTTTAACGTTAGGCTGCATGACCGAGATGGAGCAAGTAGTCGATGCTTTAGTAGAGATATTTTTAAAAAATTTACCAAAAATTGATTTTATGATGAGTTTCATTATTTTTAAGTATATATTTTAATGTTTTCATGTGTCATTTGACAATTTTTTTTAAAACTGAAAATAATCCCATTCCAGCACATGTGGTAATGCTATGAATCCCTACTAAAGCATCGACTACTTGCTCCATCCTGGTCACGCAGCCTAACGTTAAAATTCTCATAGAGTGAGCGATCCAGTCTTTCTTATTCATATCATTGCTTTAATGTCAACCTTTTGCCATTTTTATAATAACCTAAGATTTCTTACTTAAACAATAATTTCATTACATTCTTTTTTATTTTGCTCAGTAACGAACTTCAAATTGATGATTGTGTATTGTGTATCGAAATCCTTTACTGTCATTTTACTTCTTATATATTAACTTAGTTGGTATATCTGTCACGTATTGCGCTTGTTTGTCAACAATTGAAACAAGTTATCCGCAAATCAAGTAGGTCTCATATAGAATAACTAAAATAATTCCTTCTGCCTAAAATTGTAGCAATCAACAGACTTTCATCGCCTCATTAGGTAATTTGAAACCAAACCTGTGATTTGCTAAGCTTTTGTTGACCAAAATCACAAATTACATATTGAAAACTAACTACTTATTTTTTTGCTTTTAACAAAAATCATTTAAAAAATCCTTTAAAAATTTAACAAATATAAATGAAGCTACACTAAACTCTATCCAACAATTCGTGCGCGAAACTGAGAAATTAACTTTTTCGCATTGTACTGAAAGTATATATTGTGATATCTTATTTCAATCCTCTAGTCGAGCTGAGTCGAAAAATCATTGTATCGTAGCCAAAAAATGTGCGCAACAATACAAAAACCCAAATGTAAATAATTTTTTAAAATATTTTACAAGCGTTTTCGTTTGTTAAATGGGCAATGGCGCGATGTTTCACAGGATTTCACCGGATTCCATGAGATTTCGCGAGATTTTGCAAGATTTCGCGAGATTTTACGAGATTTTACAGGATTTACATTTGCTCGGGTACTTCGTTAAAATCCCGTGAATTTCGTGAAATCTCGCAAAATTTTGTGGAATCCCGTAAAATCTCGCGAAATCTCGTGGAATCCCATAAAATCCCATAAAATCTCGCAAAATCGTGAAATCCTTTGAGAAATATAGATACTGTATAGATTTGTTGTTGTTGTAGTTTTTCTCATTAGATTCTCTTCCGGAATAACACTCGCGCTAGTGATTGTCGAAACAGCTTGCAACCATTCATTTTTTTACTCATTGGTAAAACCACTCGTGCATCTAAAAATTGCGACCAGATTTATTCAGGCCGCAATTTTTGATGCACTCGTGATTTCTACCCGAGTAAAAAAATTCATTGTTATAAGCTTATGTCGACAATCGCACTAGCGCTTGTGGTATTACAACTGAATAATGTTCGCCATCTCTTAAAATGGCCAAAATAATTTTTATTTATTTTTAAAGTTTCCAAAACATATTTAAAAAAGTTATTTTGTATCCCGAACAGCTTATTTGAGCTTGGTGAGAAGCATTGTTGGCCACTGCTGGCGGGTCGCTGTTTCTGACGTCACAATTGATATTAAATACGTAGGGTTTACGTCACAACTGGTAACAATCGCGCACATTCTTGATTTGGTCTTGCTTTTATGTCTCACTTTTTCATATTATCGTCTGCTCATTTTAACAACTTCAACATTAGCTCTAAACTCTTTAATATTTTCATCCACAAAAACCTAAGCGACATTTCCACGCCAATACAAACCTTACACCTCGCCTCACTTGAACGTATATAGACTTCAAAAACCTCGTCAGATTAAAAAATTATAAATAAAAGTGCTAAATTTACAAAAGTGTACCGTATATTAAAAGATTATTTGCTGCAAGTGGACCTACAAACCTATCGAAAGTGGACCTTCAAGAATTGCTTCATACAGTATATTCACCATTTGCAGCAGCAAGTGTTTCCCAACATTTTGCAGCTGTTAATAATAGCTCGAAATAAACTAAATGTTCAATGCAGGTGGAAAAATTATTGAAAATTATTAAATTTATAAAATTTAAACATTTTTTATCAAATGAAAAATACCTAATCAACTAAATTTGACCTGTACATTTGCGATTAATTAAAATCCATCTGAAATTAAGAATCTTTAAAAGAAATTAGTTGCGTTCAATTTCATTTAGAGATATTAACTTAGTTGACTTAAACTCATCAAATATGACATTTTGGACGTCATAGTTATGGCAAATGACTCGCTTAAAGCAATTAAGGTCAGTTAAGTTGCATTCAATATTTCCTGAATAAAATTCTTAAGTGTGTAGTTGACTTAAAGTGACAGGATATGATGTATTAGACGTCATATTCATCCGAAACCTCCTACTTTAGACATCTTTACTTAAAATACCCAATTCGTATCTTAAGTTAAGATGTCTAAAGTAGCTATATAAAGGAGCTATATAAGCTATTAGAGAATTTGCGCCACTCCTTTAAATGTTATAGTTATGAGTTAAAACCTCATAACTATTATTATAACACAGAGCAAAAAAACAAGTGCTTGCGCACACAAAAAAGGTATACTTCTATAAACAGAAGTAGATTATAAAACCTGTACAGGAAGCCAGTGTTGTTTATAAAACCTGTACAAGACAAATCTCATCATCCACGAATACATAGAAGAAATCTCAATGGACTAACGGAAAAAATTCATCAAAACATGACAAACACAAAAATATGTAATAAAACCTTAATGATTTTCTTGCTTCAGTCCTCAGTAATCATATTTTCAAGTTTTTTGAAGTGGATGGCATCATAAAATCGTAATATCAATCCTAGAATCCATCAGTCTAAACGGCCATTTGGAGTTTTGCAAAATTCGAAGTCGCCATTTGCAATTGTGGACGGGACTAGTTATTACGGGAAGGCTTCGGATTGGCTCCACTATTTTTATATCGATCGTGAAGGAATAAGAGTTATGAGGTTTTCCTTATAGTTGTGTGTTTATAACTTATAACTTTAAGGTTTAATGCCGTGGCGCAAACTCCATTAAACAGCTGCAAAATGTTGACAAATATTACTTTTGATAAGCGCGTTCAAATTCGTATAGATATCTTAAGTTATTCACCTTAACTATCTTAAAGTAACGTTTTTGTCCATATTTGGTCAAAAACGTCACTTAAGTATGTATAAGTTAAGATATCTAAACAAATTTGAACGCGCCTATTATAAGGCTCTTTATTTTAATTAAATTAAAGTGCATATAACAATTCAAATTTGCATTGTTTTGTACAAATTTCAATAATTATTCATGAGTTTGTATACATTTCAGTGCATTTCCATCAATTAAGCACAAATTTCACTGAATTTTCATCAATTACGCACAAAATCAAACTTCAATTTAAAATTTTAAGATTATTACCCTTAAGCAGACAACTTTAACCACGTTTACAAATAAACACAGACAGATGTCAATGTTGATTACATACTCTCTGATTATTCCACATATATATACTAAACTATACAATTCTAACTTATTTTTCCCCAAATTAAAAGTGAAATTGTCTTGTTTTACCAAAATCAATTCATGGTAAATAAAAAAAAACGAAAATGGGAACTGTAGAATTCAGTGTGAGTGCAATTGCACTCCTGAAACGTGCAATTTGATTCTTGTTGGAACACTAAAGTGGATCAATCTCTTCTGTGTCTGTTGCAACCAGCTGTTACTCCACTTTCAGAAAGGTATATTATTCCAGCCTCCATTTGACTACAGTCAACATCTCTTCAACTTTTCAACAACTTTCCAGCACCAGGTGGACACAAAAGCCAACATCTGCCTCTTCACATTTCCAGCCATTTGCCGAAAATTAAGATTTCTATTCAGATCAATTTCATTTGTGTGATGTGAAATCAAAACCTGTCTCGCCGCACAACACAAGCAGCTCCTCTGCAGTTACACGACACTTTGTGGATAAAGTTGTATCGAAGACGTTCGATTGCTAATTTAACATTGCTAGAGGTCAAGTGAAAAGCAAATCGACCTTTTTTTAATGGGTTTTTACGACATAGAAAAATTTTATGGTTGAATAATTTTCGCCATTAAAATAGTCTAAATAATTTCTATTTATTTTTTTAAAGGTTTCAGAACACGTTTAAAAAAAAATCATTTTGTATCCCGCTTTTATCGCTTTTATCCCCTTATTTTCATATTAACGTTTCATCGTTTTCAAAATTTCAACATTAAGTTTAAACCCAAACACATTTTTCAAACGATGTCTGAAAATTATCTATGGATTTTAAATCGTGCCTCTATCCAATGGATCAATAAAAATTACAGAGTCCTAAACACTTTAAAGGTCACAGGAAGAGAAATAATTTTTTTTTTTTATCCTCTTCTTAATTAAATTTAAAAATACACAAATTTTTATCAGAATTGTCAAAATAATTAAATATTTGTTGTTTTATGACGTCACATGACATTTTAAGAATTTAGAAGAAAAAAAAAACATTTTGTACGGTGTGTTCTGAGAAATAATTCATCATTTTATTACGTATTTGTTATTCCACCTGAAAAAAAAAATTTCCAACCAAAAATTTTTTTATTTTTATTAATTTAAAACATTATTGTACCAAAAATTTTTTTTACATCTTGTAAAGCACTTTTGCATTGTCAATGACATTAGAAAATTATCACCTGGTGACGTTGTCGGAATAATCTGGGTTCAAATCCAAAAGTTTAATCTCATATTTCAATATTAATCCGATTTTGACAAAAAAGAAATTTTTATCTATATTTTTAAATTCAATTACGAAGAGAATAAAAGAATTTTTTATTTCTCTTCCAATGACCTTTAATCATGTAATTTTAATTTTTTAAAAAAAAAAAATACAAAATTAGAAAAAAACATGAGTTTTGATGTTTTATTTATTTCAAATTTCCGGATTCAGAATCTTATCAAATTTTTAAGATTATATGCATGTTAAAATAATGAAATAATCACGAAAGTTCTTGTAATTTGAGCGCGACTATAGGTTTTAATTTTAATATTATATAGTTTCCACAGATTAAGATTTAAGCTTTTATGCGCCACTCTGATTTTCTGAGTAAATTACAGAGTGAAATTACCCAGTAGCCCGGTTCGAAAAGTATTTGCACAAACATCACTTCGTGTAAACTTGTATAATGTGTTTGCATAATTCCCAAGTGTAAGTGTACAGTAAAATGGTGACACAGCACTTTTCATCTAGCTAGAGATGGCGATAATTATTCACAAAAGCATAGAGAAAAAAAAGGGTCGAGCAGGCCCAAAACACCCCCTTCCAAAATTGTTTTGAAGACTGGCACATTGATTTTCAAACAGTTCATCATCCTCATCGATGTCATTTGCAAAGCAACATTTTCAACAGTAGCCATTTGCAAAAAAATATTTCAGACAGTCGCCATTTAGAATATGACATCATCCAACAAACCATGTGTATCACATTATTCCCAGTAAGAATTTTGCTTGTGGATTCATCCATTATTTAAAATTCCCGTTGATTATTGTCACATGGAAAATTCAGACTGGCTTAAAATTTTGAGTCTGTATACTAGGCTTCAGAGCAGGACACCGCACATTCTGCCCCCGATTATTCAGTCACCAAATGTTTGAGGTAACGCCTGGTTAACTGGTACTTCCTCATGTATTTTGTTGTTTTTTTGTCTTTGTAACTTGGAAATATTGACCTTTCCTATGCAAAATTTTTCGATTTGCTGCAAATCCGGTTATTGCAATGCAATGCAAAAACTCAATTTTTACACAATATTAAACAAAAAAAATCCTCAACTTTATCCTCTGCGCACCAACACCAAACAAGAAATTGTTTTTCTTCAACCACACGCACTTATCAATTCCATAAGGACTCGAAAACAATTCAAAGTCAATATAATTGAATCAATTTGCTACTTACAAGCACCAATTTGCAAGAATAAATCAAATCACGATAATTCAATTACACCTAAATTGCAAATATAAGCGTAAACAATTTGCCACTTATTCCATTTTCCATCTCCAATACCCACACAATGTGCTCAATGTTGTATAGACAACATTATTAATATATCTCACCCAGACCCATTTCAAATATATAATACAGTATCATCTTACGGTCGCCTTTGGCCATTCTTCTATTGTTGATTACACAGACTGCCAATATTTCCAATTTGATAGTTCAGCTTCATCAAATTTCTTCCCTTTCACCAAAGTATCAAAAAAAAGTGTAGGTATTTAAAGAAGAACTACAATGGAAATACAATACAAAATTTTTTTTCTTCTTAAATAATGATGTCTCATTGATGATTGAGTTGACCTACAATACTTATTTATACTACGGTCAAAATAAAATGAAGTGATATAACATTTTTAATGATTGGTCCATATGTTGCGCTTCCTGATGCGCTAAGAAAATCAAACTGTTTTATTACAAAGTAGTCATCTGTTGTGGCAATGCCATTTCCAACATAACGTTTACATGTCGCAAATAAAATGGAAATTTTCTAGAAAAAAGAAATGCAGTCCACTACTCCCAATCTCATTATAGCGAACTCTCATAAAGCAAAAACCAGCTTGCAACAAATAAATTCAGAATAACCGAAATGGCCAAATGTAGTGAACTTTGTACTAACAAATGTACTGGGAGTATATATTGTGGTATCTTTTATTTTAAGTCAAGCTTTGTCGAAAAATCACAGTTTCGTAAGCAAAAAATGTGCGCAACAATACAAAAACCCAAATGTAAATAATTTTTTAAAATATTTTACAAGCGTTTTCGTTTGTTAACAATGGCATGCACAATTTTGGACTACGAAGCAATGATTTTTCGACCCAGCTCAACTAAAGGATCAAAATAAGATATCACAATATATACTTTCAGTACAATGCATAGGCCATTAACCAATGGAAGTTTCGTGAACGAATTGTTAGATAGAGTTTAGTGAGATTTTTTGGAGTCCAAAGCCTCACATGTAAAGAGGCACACTATAGGCTGAAGCACTCAAATGTTACTCAATCATGTCTGCTTATAGCTATCTCCCACTTAAGTAAAAATCGCCCTTGACGCATGCGCATTGTAGCGTTTCCCGGCTAAGTATATTTCTCAATGACGGCAAAACACCACCAATTTACGGACTCAAAAAATTTTCTTCCCAAATACCCTTCGATCACAAAAGATTAATCATACGAGTACTCGTTTTCTTGCCTAGGCCGGTTAGTCTGTTTTCGCAGTTCTGTTGCTTCTGGCATATTGTGTTATACTCGCTTCACCTTCATATAAGTGTTTTTATTGATGACCATCAATATTTAATATTCTCCAGTTTTTTTCTCCTTAGCAATAAATTCGTAAGAAAAACATGACTATTGATATCCAAACATAGTACAATAAATAAATTACAAAACAAAGATTTATATACCCCATAAGCCACAACAAAACTCTTCAGTATGTTATCGATTAAAGACAAAACCCAGCTGCATAAAATATCTTCAACATTTCATTTTTTAATGCAAAATATAATAAAAAAAATTCTTAATGTTTTCAAAATCTCATTATTATACCATTATGCCAAAAAAAATTGTGATAGAGACATTAAACCACTAAACAAATTAGTCCACCAGACCATAAATTCCATCTTGCATATTACACCTAATTTTTTTCCCCCCCAATATAATTTAGAAATTAAGATCTGAATAATTGCACATGACATCAAACTTCTTAACATCTCTAAAATTTTCCCTTTTCTCTTTAAGATAATCCCATAGAACCAACTTCATTTGCTTGGATAACGCACTTTTAACTTGGTTACAACTAACTCATTACTTTTTATTTTCCTTCACTTGTTCATCTTGAAAAGCTAGTGAGACTGTTCGCTCGTCACAGAACAATCTGGCAATCCCGAGTCTTTCACAATCCCTCGAGCAAATTAGGTCTTTTTTTCCATTTTTTCAACCGAAAACAATTTAAAACTCATCTCGGTTTGACTCTTTGAAAACAAATTTAAGAAAAAAAATAATTATAATTTGACTTTTCAAATCAACTTTTCTACTTGTCACACAATAAATACTCCTAATCCCTTACTATTGCAAATATTTGCGACTTATCATACTTAAAGAAAAACTAGTTTCAGCGCTACAATCGCCGCCCAATATCTTGATGCTAAAACTGAACTGCGCCACATTACCAACTGCGCTTGCACAATAATTTTAAAAATTTAAATTTTTGTAAAATTTTTCAAAATGTCACCAAAATTCACCAAAATTGAACCCACCTGTCCTACTTTGGGGATGATTCTCGATCAGATATAACTCTGGATGTCATTTTTCTTAAGCTGACACTCAGGGTTGAGCAAAAAAGCGTCGTCGCGCTATCGCTACTGTGGCAGCACTGCCGCTACTGTAGCGGCGCTGAAATTTCGCTAGTTTCAATCGCTAAGTCAGAAAGTATAGCGCCAATTATATTTATGCCCTAAATAGCGAAAAAGTAGTGCATGTTGAACTACTTTTTCGCTATTTCCATACCTAGGCAAAACGTCACACAAACGTCATTCAAATGGTGTTTATGCAGGTATACCGTCGCCAAAGTCCTAGCGATGCAGCGCTGCATGCTGAAAATGAAGCGCATGTGATACACTACTTTTCCACTACTCAACGTCAGTCTAGTAAATTTTTAAGTATAGTGTAGCGCAATGACGGTCACTATTTGATAAATTTCTCCCGTAACACTGTGGCAGTGCTACTTTCTTCAGTAGCGCACCCAACCCTGCTGGCACTGTGAAAAACAACCAACCCAGATTCCGAGCTCTCTGAGTGTCGTTATTAGTGGCGGATGGAATTGATTTAGCAGGATTGAATTTAGGCATGGCCAAAGGGTTGACAGTATTTTTACATGTGTTTATTGATAAGCATTTTTCCCTGTAGGGGATTACAATTACCATATGCACCTGTTGGGTGACACTAAAATATGAATGTTAACACTGAGAAACCCGGGAATTAAACCCAGATCCCACAATTGCTTGGTTGGATGCTGTAAGCCTCGAAAATATGTTGGTCAAGCAGAAAGATAGTACAGAGATGTTAATTTAGGTTGCAAAGGCCAGAATAGCCAAATATCTTTATTGTAATAATAAGTAAAAAGTACAAAGAAGAAGAGATGATTGATGGACAATGGTCACCGAATGGGGAAAAGGAAAACGAGGATGACCTCTGGTGGCACAGATGCTCTACACTTGAAAAACCTGGAACATGTCACTTGAAATCCCTTTAACATTTTATATTTTCCCTTTTGCTGACTCCACTTCCGTGTTAACCTAATGGGATTTGAAATTTGAGCAATTGGTATACCGATAATTTGTGTTAGCTGGCAAACTCAATATCAGAAAAATGTACCTAATACTTTAATTTTACATACTTTTTATTAATCAAAAACAAAAAATAAACTAATTCAACACTTCAAACAAAAAACAAAGCGATTTGTCCATTTTCCCATTCAACAACATCACCATCTTCAACTTTACTTCAAATTATAATATTTGAGGTTGCCAAAATTTATTAAATTTGGTCTTACTGTGAAGGAAACTCTAAATGGTCAAACATCGGTCTTTTCAGCAGAACTTGTCGCCATTGAGCTTGTCCTCAAGCATGTTCTTGATACTGGACACCATCAAGTTGAGATCTGTACTGACTCTCTGAGCATCTCTCTGTGCTGCCCGATCGCGTGGTAACACAGATGATTTTGTTTCCTTTTATGCCCTTAAAGTGAAATTATCATTTCTTAATTTCTTTTTACTGTGACTTATTGACAAAATTCGCTCCTAAACGGCAAGATGTAATACTTTTCAATTCGTAAGTTTCTTCCAAAGAAGATAAAAAAAACAAAAAAAACGTTAAAAATTCATACAATATCTTAAAGAGCATTGGCACCGCATTTACCAGGTCTCCCTCAATGTTGAGGCTTTTAAAACTCGCCAGGAACCGCACGCATTGCACCTGGATCTGTTTCCAACCAACTTTTAGTTATTTGTGCATTAAATATTTACATTATGTACGGCGAAATTAAATTACAATCCTCATAAGGTTAATTAAATATCGCTTCAGGTTCAACTCTGTTGGTTTTCACTCATTACAAGAGGCCAGGCCTTACAAAACTCGAATTAAAGAGCATTTCACTTGGAATTAAAAAGTAAAAATTCAAGAACAATTCACAACAAAAAAATTTCAATTAGTTTGAAAAAAACAATTTCCTCGAGCCAAGACTATTCAACAATAATATCTTAAGTCCTTCATTTGTATAATTAAATCTTTTGTTCATTAAAATTGAATTTTTCAATGATAAAAACACCAAAAAGTTTAATAAAAAAATAAAAAATAAAAAAAAATGTCAGACATAAAAAAGAAGGAAATTTATTGTCACATCTCCCATGAACTGAGATTAATACTGATTGCTTTGAAACCATCAAATTAAAGTTTTGTTTTTTTTTCTTCCAATTCTGTCCAATTAATACCGTATATACTCGCGTATAAGTCGACCCGGGTATAAGTCGACCCTTACTTAAAATGGGTCAAAAACTATCGAATTCAACCCCCTAAATTATTTTTTTTACTATTTTATTTTTTTAAAACTTAAAACAGCTATTGACCCTCGTATAAATCGAACCAAATAAAAAATAAAAAATAAAACAAAAAAAATGAAAAAAATAAAATAAAAGATTTGGTCCAAAAATCCTCGACTTATACGCGAGTATATACGGTATGTTCTAAATGAGTTGATATGAGTTTTTATTGTGAAAATTTGATCGGCATATAAAGCAAAAATCGATGTAATAATGAATGCAATTTTTTTCTTTAAAAACAAAATTAGAAGTAATTAAACTTATACGGATGCAACTAATTGAGGAAAACCAATTGCATTTTAGAATAAAAAGACACAATGAATGTCACAAAATGCATTACTTTTCCCTTCAAAAATTATTCAAAAATTCACTTTTACATGCAAAAAGACTATTTAATATAAAAAATATGCATCTTAAAGTGCAAAAATAAACTTTAATATGTGTAAATGCACCTTTTATGTATATACATGCGCTCTAAGTATGCGTTCTTTGCACTTAAGTGCAAAACTGCATTCTTTTTTTTATATATGCAATAAGGCATTTTTCCAGGTGCGAAGTGTATTTTTTGCACATAAAAATGCATTATTGCTTCTTGAAATTTTATTGCACCTAAAAATGCACTTGTTATGTATAAACTACCTTTTGTAGGTTCAAATGTATTTTCAAATGAACCTATTTTCTCGTGTACAAAAATACAATTTTCAATCAAAAATGTTTAAATCGGTTATAAACATCACTTAAGTGCACAACTGCATTTTTTTATATGCAATGAGGCATTTTTCAAATGCGAAGTATTTTTTGCACCTAAAAATGCATTATTACTGCTAAAAATTTTATCGCACCTGAAAATAAAATATTATTATCAAAAGTTTTGTGATAGGAGAAAAAATTTATTTCTACTTGCGTTAATAACGTTTAAATTTTAAAAAATGCATTTGTAGGTGCAAAGTTCCAAAATCGCACTCTAAAGTACATTTTGAAAGTGTCAGGCTAGGTCCCACACACAAAAAATCGCGCGATTCCGTTTTGCGTTTTACCTCAAAATCGTGCTATTTTTAAAATTGAAAATTTTTCTAGGGTTATCTGTGTTTTTGCTGCATGTGAATACCTAGAAAAATTTTCAATTTTAAAAAATAGCACGATTTTGAGGCAAAACGCAAAACGAAATCGCGCGATTTTTTATGTGTGTGAACCTAGGCTCAGGATATGTATTTTTAGTGACAAAATGCTGTTTTAAAGTGCCAAAATGCATTTTAAAGTGCCAAAATGCATTTTAAAGTGCAAAATGCATTTTAAAGTGCCAAAATGCATTTTAAAGTGCCAAAATGCATTTTAAAGTGCCAAAATGCATTTTAAAGTGCCAAAATGCATTTTAAAGTGCCAAAATGCATTTTAAAGTGCCAAAATGCATTTCTACGAGTTATAATGCATTTCAAAAAGTTAAAATGCATTTCAAAAAGTTAAAACGCATTTTTTAGAAGCATAAATCAATTTTTGTGTGACAAAATCCATTTTTAATTACAAAAACCATTTTTTAACTGCAAAAATAATCTTCCAGATTAATAATGTGCACTTTTATTATCACCAACCAAAACAAATATCTAAAAAAAAAAAAAAAAACCCTAAACCTATAATTCACGGGCATGCGAATATCCTCCGTGCACGTGTCGTTAGTAGCCGGCAATCGCAAAGATCCTTCATAAGCATCATATTCCAAAATGCAGTTCTCCAATCCCTCAGACGCATTGGTTGTAAAACGAGCTTCATGAATGGCCAAAAAACTGTCATCATCACATTTCAAAATGATTTCTTGCGTATCACAAGCAACTTCCTCTTTGAGCTCTAAAAAAAAATAAAAAAAAAATAACGAATGAGTTCCATCATCACAATTTCAGCTCATCATTTACAATAAAACCCGTTGGATAAAGGTATTGTGTCGTATATCATTCCCATATTATGTCTTTCCATTGTATTCACTGTGCACTTGTATAGCTGAATTTACGAGCCCACTTTGTTCGACACATAACAATTTTGCAAGAGAATAGGGGGCTTCTAAGTGTGATTGATAGGCCGCTGTGCCATCGTCAATTTATAGGTATGAAGACGTTGAAATAAGTAGAGTTGAGGGGGACAGAAATCAAAAATAAAATGGAAATGTAAAAATTTTTCAAAAGACAAGTTTGTAGTTTTCTGCCCGAATTTTTGGTCATGTGACTAAAAATTCGGTGTTCGGTACTTAAATTTTAAGTTACCTTAAAAACGTTACATCTCTATTCGTATAAAATCGTAATGAAAGTACATTTTATTCTCGATTTAGAGAATATTATGTGTTTGAAATTGTTACCCAGTAGAGATGAGCGGCTCGCCGCCATTATAAAATCACCGGAAACGGAAGTTAGCTTGGCTATCGCGCCACAAGTGTCTAATCAAGTAAACACGGTGTCACATGAACGTTTTAAATGTAGTTTTGACAATAGACGGTTTGCGCTTTCACGAACGAGCCCTATTGTATATGGGACCCTATTCTTATGTGCAAACTGCAAGCCCATCCAATAGAGGCCCTAATAATCTTGTATTTAAATTTCGACCTTTTTGATGCATGGGCCCCCAATTTGCAATTTGAATGGGCCCCAATGATTTAATTGCTAAAAACTCTTATCTTTGTTCAGTGACAGTGATTTTCTGAATATCATCAAGAAGAATAGGTTGATCCCAACAGCTGTATCAACAATATTTCCACAACAGAACAATTTCCGAATTTCTGAATTCAAGTCAATAATCCTGAAAAAATGTGTTCAGTATTTAGAAATTGCAATAAATGACCAATTTTAGATCCAAGAATCGAAAATTAAAACAATAAAAAGACCCAACAAGAATTGGAGGAAGTCATAAAGTTAAACGAGATACTTAGAAAGAGACTTTTGGAGCCCTGAGTGGCTAGAGCTATAAGATAAAATTAAGCAGGTATTTTTGCTTATTTGCACCGATTTTAGTTCTAGTCTTCCTGTATTTTTTTGTTCTATTGATGTCCTATATTGCTGTGATTTGTGTTGTATTTAATTTTTACTTATTTTTTTTTTTTTTTTTTTTTTTTTTTTAAATTTCAGTTCAAGTTTCATTCCAAATTTTTCTGATTTACTTTTATTTCTTCATCTGTCCATTAATTTTTTTTTAAATAAATGAAATACATTTAGAAATTGATTATTAAAAAAAAATTATGTAAATTTTAATTATTTTTTTTTTAAAAAAAATCGACTCAGTCACACTGTGCATTGTTATTTCTTTCTTGCTTTTCTTTTAATTTTATTTCACATTATTATAGGCGATTTAGAGAAAGGAGACACCAGAGGCGGGCCAGTCGTGGTCACGTCAGCGAGTTACCACCTGGCCAACCAATGAAAAAAGGATTACAACCCCTATATAATGTAATGTTTTTAAAAAATTAAGTACTAGTTACATTCTAACTTTAAATTTGGTACTGGGTCGCGGCCTTTATTCGAATCTACACTTGATAAAGTAAAACATAAGTAAAACCCTAATCAAACATTAATATTCATCATCTTTAGTCCATCGATACAACTCGATTTGTATTTCATAAAGTTATATCATGTCCAAAGTTCTGGAAACACGTCGCGCACGTCGTTTCTGCGCAGCGCCTGACTGTGATAACAACTCGGAAAGTTGTACGTTATCCTTCTTTAGTTTCCCAAAAGATCCGGAAAGATCGAAAAAATGGATCGAAAATTCAGGTCGATTTGATTTAATCGCTAAAAAACCTCTCGATTTGTCTAAAAATACTTATCTTTGCACTAATCATTTTGAGGACAGTAATTTTTCAAATATCAAGAATAAGAAAAATAGGTTGACTCCGACAGCTGTACCAACAATATTTACCAAAAGTGGAATTCCGCATTTAGGAACTGCTACAAATCAACCAATATTGGATCCAGGAATGGAAAATAATATGAAAAAAAGGCTCGAGAAAGAATTGGAGAAAGCCTTGAAGGAAAATGAGATACTTAAAAAGATGAACAAGAAACTCAAGTTACTCAATGCTAAAGTGCAACGGTTGGAGAGAAGGAGCAGGCATTCTGCTTATTTGCGGCGGTTTTGATTCTAGTTTGTATGCTTGTTTTTTTTTTTTTTTTTTTTTATATCTCAACTCTCCACACATATTCTGAATTTTTTTTAGAATTTTTCTTTACAAAATTATTAAATAGGTAATTTAGTAAAAAAATTATGTTGGTATTTTTTTAAATTCTTTTTGATTTTTTTTTTTTGGTTTGACCCGAATTTAATTACAATTTACATGCAGTTTAAATTCCTCTTACAAAGCCAAGTAATAAAAACCATAAGAATTGATAAAAGAAACAAGAGAGAAGAACTATTTTTATCGTGTTTACACTTTCAATTCACCCTGATGGGTTTCAATTCAAAATGACCAATTGCGTATATGTATTTTCCCTGACTAGAATCCCTTCAAGATCAAACCTCTAAATTTTTAATTCGAAAAACATTTAATAATAAAAAGAAAATATAAATCAAAAAATTATTAAATTTATTATTAAATTTTAAAATTATGTTCACAGTGTTCATTTTCCAGTCCATTAAAATTCCTACAAAAATCATAATAAAGAAGCATTTGAACATTTGAACATTTATTCTCGATTTTTTGGATTGCGCATCGCCGTCGCCGCCATTATAAAATTGCCAGAATAAGAATGACTATCGCGCCTCTAGTGACTAAACAAGTAAATACGATTCGTACGTTCGTCATATAAACGTTTCATCTAATTTTATATTTAAGTAACGCTCTAATCTGATATTTTTCGTATTACAGATTAATCTCTATCTGATACAACTTTATTCAACTGTACTTCATCAAGTTTATCATGCCCATAGTTCCAAAAAGACGTCGAAAAGGTCGTTTTTGCGCAGCGCCAAACTGTGATAACAATTCGGGCATTTGTATGTCTTTATCCTTCTTCAGTTTCCCAAAAGATCCCGAGAGATCTAAAAAATGGATCGAAAATTCAGGTCGAGATGATTTAATTGATAAAAACTCATATCTTTGTTCTAATCATTTTGAAGACACTGAGTTTGTGAATATCGTTAAGAAGAATAGGTTGATTCCAACAGCAGTACCAACAATATTTCTACAACTAAAAAATGATGCAGGAATCGAAAATGAAAAAATAAGAGACTCGACAAAGAATTGAAGAAAGTCTTGAAGTTAAACGAGATTCTTAGAAAGAGACTCAACACGAAAGTGAAACTTTTGGAGCCTAGAGTGGCTAGAGCTAGAAGGAACAAATATTTCGCTTATTTGCGTCGGTTTTGGATCTAGTTTTACTCTTTTATATACAATTGTTCTTGGTTTTTTTAGGTTTTATGCGTTGTTTTGGTTGTTTGTTAGTTTTTATTATTATATCAGTTTGGGTTTCATTCTGAAAATGAATAAATTAAAAATTTGATTAATAAAAAAAAAAAAAATAAAGATATATTTCCATAAATTTAATTGTCCTTTTGATTTTTTTTTATTTCCCCACAGACATCTTCTGGAATTTCTTTAGAATTTTTCTTTAAAAAAAAAAATGTAATATTAAAATTTTTTGAATTTTTTTATTTGTTTGACACCAAGAATTAAATTTTACAATATGTTTAGCATTCCTGTTACAAAAACCAACATCTCTCCCCTCCATATATACTGAACCAACATATCAGCAGTTTTAGCAAAAAAAAAAAAAAAAAAAAAAAATAGCCTTAAGGATTGAAAAAGGAAGAAGAGAGGAGAACTAGGTTATCATATCTTCAGTTTTGGGCGTTTTGAAACAAAAAATTGAATTTACACTTTCAATTCAAGAATTATTGAGAGAAATTGACTTAAAATTCACTCTGATGGGTTCAAAATGACCATTTGCAGATATTTTCCAATATCCATGACTACGTTCAAGTAGAACGTTTCGAAGGCTTATATACCGGGCAGACACGCAGACACAACTTACAGTATAATTATAATATTAGAAATACATTTGTACAAATTTAAAGAGTTTACGACATCAGGTTAAAACCCAATGTTAAAGTTATGAAAACAAGATATAAAAAAGTACGAGATAAAAGCGAGACCAAATTGAGAATTTGCGCAATTGTTACCAATTATTTACCATGGGGAATACCAACTGTGACGTCAGAAACAGCGCCATGCTTCTGAACTCTCTCTATCCAACAATTCGTGCACGAAACTGAAAAGTGAACTTTTTTGCATTGTATAGTGAAAGTATATATTGTGATATCTTATTTTAATTTGCTAGTCAAGCTGAGTTGAAAAATCATTATTTTGTAGCCAAAAAATGTGCGCAACAATACAAAAACCCAAAAGTAAATAATTTTTTTAAAATATTTTACAAGCGTTTTCGTTTGTTAACAATGGCAAGCACATTTTTGGACTACAAAACAATGATTTTTCAACTCAGCTTGACTAGCAAATTAAAATAAAATATCAGTACAATGCATAAGTCATTAACCAATATAGGAGTTTCGTGCACGAATTGATAAATAGAGTTTAGTGACCAACAATGTCTCTCACCAAGTTGTTTGAGAAACAAAATTATTTTTTAACCCTCAAAGCCCTGAAATTTTGGAACAACGTAGAGCCCGATCAACAGGCACAATTGTGCCCATTTGGAGTCTCTACTTTGAAGCGCTTTAGTGCTATTACCATGGTTATGATAACCGACACTAGGTGTCACCAACTGTGAAAATGAAGACATGCGATCAAAATGTTGCTTTAAACAGCATGCAAGATGTTTTTAATCATTTATTTATAATAACAATTATTTTTATTAACTTAATTTAAATTACAATTAGTCCCACATTAACTCAGTTGACCATGTGTTTCAAAGATGAAGGGTTAATGTTGTGTATGTTTGTTTAGTTTATATATAGGGGGCGCAATATTTTAAAAGCGCTCTCACTAGAGTAAATTTGCAGTGAAAACAACAAAAAACTTAAGCTGGGAATTTAAGGGGACAATTTTTTCTTTTGACAATAACTTTTTTAATTTCTGTCTTTTTTTATCAAATTAATTCACAAAATGTAAATTCATATTCTTAACAGCTACTGTAAATTTTTAAAAAAATTTGTATTCACAACTGCAGCTGGGCACAATTGTGCCATAGGATGGGGCTTTGAGGGTTAAACGTGTTCTAGAAACTTTAAAAAAATAAATAAAAATCTTTTTGACCATTTTCAGAGATGGCGAAGATTAGTCAATCATAAAAATTTTGATGTCGTAAACCCTTTAAATTAAATTTTATTATAAATTTTTTGTTAAAATCAAGTTTATTCTCCAGTGCATTAATAATATGTGTACATTTTCATCAAGTCTAAGATTTATTCTCGTTTTATCACTTCCAATTTGACACTTTAAGCTCCAACTTAATCCTTAATTTCCCATTTGGAGAAGACAAGGTCAGCAGTGGTACTGCACATCTTAAACTCTTAATCTAATTTTCTGTTTTTCAAAAAGTCAGAGAATGAAGCAGAACAGACCTTGAATTCTCAACAAAACATTCCCATTTATTTTGGCTTTTTTTTTTTCTTTTTTTTTTTCTCCCAGCTAAATTGATCTGCTAGAAAACTTGAAAACTTGCACAACTTTTCCCATCCTATCCTACGTCAAAGAATTTTTTTTTTTTACTCAATTCCCTAGAAATCTTTGTTTTTTTGGTTGAATTTTACTAAATTTTGAATCTAAGAGAAGATTAACTGTCAATATTTGACATTGTATTGTAGTTGATCCAACTGGGCATTGGAACATTGGGATATCCAAACATAGCCTCAACAAAACTAAATTACATTTAGGATCTCAATCAGTGTCTTAAGTTTTTGTGCCCACGGCAAATTTTTGTGTTTTCCATCCCCATCCCAAGAGGGTTGTCACTTGATTACTTTTGATTAGTTTTAGATTTATAAATCTCCCAAATCCTTTAAATTCAATAATAATAATATCAATAAAGATCCATTAAAATCTCTTAAAATCAATAAAAATCCATTAAAATCTCTTAAAATCAAATAAAATTAATTAAAAAGCATAAAACAATGTAGAAAGTCGTTTAAAATCTACCAAAATTATTACCCATTTGGTATCATTTCAATCTTTAAATTACATTTCAATCTTTAAAATCCATTTAAATCCTTAAAAATCCATTTCAATCCTTAAAAATCCATTTAAATCCTTAAAAATTCATTTAAATCCTTAAAAATCCATTTAAATCCTTAAAAATCCATTTAAATCCTTAAAAATCCATTTAAAGCCTTAAAAATCCATTTAAATCCTTAAAAATTCATTTAAATCCTTAAAAATTCATTTAAATCCTTAAAAATCCATTTAAATCCTTAAAAAATCCATTTAAAATCCTTAAAAAATCCATTTAAATCCTTAAAAATTCATTTAAAACCTTTAAAAATCCATTTAAATCCATAAAAATCTATTTAAATCCATAAAAACCCATTTAAATCCTTAAAAATCTATTTAAATCCTTAAAAATTTATTTAAATCCTTAAAAATTTATTTAAATCCTTAAAAATCCATTTAAATCCCTAAAAATCCATTTAAATCCTTAAAAATCTATTTAAATCATTAAAAATCTATTTAAATCATTAAAAATCTATTTAAATCATTAAAAATCTATTTAAATCATTAAAAATCTATTTAAATCCCTAAAAATTCATTTAAATCCTAAAAAAATCCATTTAAATCCTTAAAAATCCATTTAAATCCTTAAAAATCCATTTAAATCCTTAAAAATCCATTTAAATCCTTAAAAAATCCATTTAGATCCTAAAAAATTCATTTAAATCCTAAAAAAATCCATTATAATTCATCAAAATCCATCAGAATTTATTAAAATTACAACAAATCTAAATAAAATATAACAACACCCGCAAATCTACAGAAATCAAATCAACCCAAAACTCCATACCACCCCACCAAAGCTGCTGCCCTACCATGTCCTATGAACCTCCCAAATCGACCCCAAACATGATTATAGCTTATTTATTACCATTCTTAACCCTCCAACCGATCAATACAACCCTTTGACACTAAACAACAATGAATACTAATGTACAAATTCAACCAATTACAGTATAATAAAACACAGCAAGATAAAAGCCAAACCAAAAGTTATTCAATTCAGACCCAAAATCCATCCCACCCACTTTGTATCTTTCTGCATGTTAACAGCTCAATCTGCACTCTGTACTTTATCTGACAGCAAAATAGTGCACACATGGCCAGATAATTCGTTTTATAGTGCACCATTTATTATTCATCCTGATAAATGTACGTTAACATATCTTCTTCACAACCCCATCTGCATCACTTAAGTCTACTGACATCGCAAACACCAACTTTAAAAACAAATCCTTATCTCATGCAAACAAAACAACTTTTTTTTTTTTCCTTCAAAAATTTTCTACAACAAAAAAGATGTAAAATATATAAAATAATAATAAATATCGCTTAAAAAGAGCATTTAAATGCACTTTGAGCCTTTTCACACGTGCATATGCATGAGCAGATAAGAATTGTCATTAAAAACGGTTTGAGCAACGAGGCATGAAAATTGGTTGTTGGGATAATTCAACCAAACGTCTATCCTCATCCATAAACGCAACGCGAAATGCTCTTGTTGTTGTTGTTTGGTGCCGAGTCAATGAGCCCAGTGAGAATTGAGTGGGATCCAATATTGAGATGTGTGTAATCATCGATTGCCGATTTCAAGACCGCGCTGTGGTTTGCTTAATCAAATCGCATCACTTATTTATTGCCATTGCCGGATATCGGAGCCAAAACTATGCGTTACACACTTTTAGGCTTAAATGCTGCACTCACAAGTTTAAAATATATTTTTTGATGTCCCAGTGTGTGAGACACAAAAACACAGCTCAATATATCATGTTTAGACATTCTGTAATTTATATAGTCCGTTTGCGTAAGGTAGATTCTCACTTGTCTTCACACTAGGTGCAACGCAAAGAAAAATGACGCAACGCAAGCTGGTTGCGACTTGCGACCACAAAATTGCGTGCAGTTGATGACAATTCCTACTTCAACTCGGAGTTGAAGTAAGGCGCAATGCAAGCCAAGGCAGTTGCGTTCAGTAGTGGCAGCCATCTTGAAAACGATAGATTGTTTTGGTAGTTTTAACTCATTAAAACCTCACAATTTGAAACAATTTTGAAGGTGAAAACTTCATTAAACAACATTCTAACAATTCCAGAGAAATAATTGTGAAAATTGAGTAAGATTTGTGACAAATCAGTCGTACGGAACGCACCAAACATCGTGGCCGCGGTAATCGCACCTAACGCGGCCAACATGTTCGCCCATGCCCGTCGAACATAAACTGGCTTGTCACGGTAATTTTCACAAATTTTACCTATTTTTTAGTTAAATTCTCATGGAATAGTAAAGTTATTATAAGGAAACAGTGTAGATTTAATTTTTATTCCATTTTTCAAACCCAGGTTTTATTAAAACAATCTGATTAATGCAACACGTGAAGTTTTAGCCCTGTTCACACACAAAATAGTGTGTGCTGAAGCTTTGAACAGACATTGTTACAACTGCGTCTTTTTTTCTTGCGCTACGTTACGTTATGTCCAGTGTGAACACAAGTGAGAACTTACCTAGGATCTTTTCACGCAACAATGTATCCCAAAGCAGGGTCATATAATCTCATCATCAATTGGCAAAAAATGTATATGACAATATTAAAATGGCGTCAACAAAATGGTCAACAACAATCCAAATTATTTAGTCCGATTTTGTCTGTTCTCATTGTCAGATGAGATCAGCCACAAACTATTTCCTGCCGCGAATTCGCTGCGTATGTAAAAGGTCCTAGCCAATCCAATATGGACTATAAAGTTACGCTGACAGACTATACTATTTATAAAATCCATTGTGTACAGCCACCTCTTATCAGTGGGTTGGTTAGAGTTTGGATTGGGTTAGGTTGCTAGGACTATTATGAGTTGAATTAGCCAAAAAAAGTTATTCAGGTTTCCTTTCGAAAAATCCTGATTATGCGCCTGCTATAGTTGGTGGAGAAATTTGTCTGGTTAATTCAGATAACGGACGAGACTCAAGTCTATTAAATGGTCGTCTAATCTTTAGATGCTGATTCTTCTTACTTGCTTCTATTTTTATTCTATCTTTTACGTGTTTTATTTGTGTTATGCTTAGTTCACACTGGTGTTCACACTACTTCGTAACGTAACGCAAGGAGGCTGCGCAATGCATTGTGGGTTTAAAAACGCAGACGTAGACTTACGTTCTTACTTCAAAATCGATTTTGAGGTAGGACGTAACGTAACTTAAGAACTTACGGCCAACCAATGAGCACACAGCTGCTTTTCTCATGAAAACGAGATTAAATGAGAAATTGCGTGATTTCTGGCCTCCATTGAAGCAAGCATGGAACACTCATCACAAGTAGATGCCAACTCAACTCTAGAGAAAAAAAACCCATGAAAATGATTTTGATCGCAGATGAAGTGAAATTGTACGATGAGTGAGCGTGAGTGAGCCTCACGAGTGACCGTGAGTGAGCCTCACGAGTGACCGTGAGTGAGCCTCGCGAGTGAGCATGTAGATGTGATTGTTGTGTTTTTTAAGCCTGAAATAAATGTTTTTTGACAGTTTCTATAGTTTAAAATCATTATATTGCTATTAACAGTAGCAAATCATCTAATAATTCTTCCTCATCATTCATTTCTAAAGTAGCCATTGTGAAACTGGAATTTAATCTGGTTTTGGATCTAAATCCAATTTATTCTGATTGGTCGATTTACATTTACTTAACGCAAGCAGTGTGAACCAAACCTTACGTTACTTTCCTTAAGTTACATTAATTTTCCTTAAGTTACATTAATTTTCCTTAAGTTACTTTAATTTTCCTTAAGTTACGTTACGTCCAGTGTGAACTAAGCCTTAGAGTATCAATGATCTTAAAACTGACTCTCAAGATCAAATTAACACTTACCATTGGATTGTGAAGTCCCATTTTAGTTAATTCTACAAGTATCATAAAATTCAACCAGTCTGTGTAATATCTATTTGAGGAAGTTACAAACTTTTATTAAATCTGGAAAAATCGTGAGTTTTCAAATTACCAAGTCACGATATAATTAGATCGTGACATAGTAATTTGAAAACTTTATTTCTATCTACAGTCAACTGAAAGTTTATTTTTGGACTTTTGATTTCAAGTGACCCCTGATTCTGTAATAAAACATTGTTTCATGACATTGGTTAAAAAAAAACAATGCTCCTCTTAAATCCTAATACAACAGCTTTGCTTTTCAAAGAAATTACAATTACATTACTTCAATGGTCAATCCACATCTTCAAATATAAACAAATATAAAATTAGTTTAAGTTATCAGAATACTGCGTAGAAAGTAGGATGCTAGTCATTACATATTTACGGCTTTCCTCCTCCTAGAAAATCTCTGACAACCTAATGGGAAAACAAATTTTGCTTCCCAGATGAATTTGTGTACAGTGCTTGGGTCAATTCACTTCACCATGCTTCAACATTAACTACTGTACGTTGAAATTCATCTATAACAAATCTACTTATTAGTCGACTTAATGTGCCGACTGAATATATAACTAATATTAAAGTTATCTCAAGTGGCTTTGCTTTAGAAAATGTAAT
This sequence comes from Strigamia maritima, assembly GCA_000239455.1. Taxonomy (NCBI): domain Eukaryota; kingdom Metazoa; phylum Arthropoda; class Chilopoda; order Geophilomorpha; family Linotaeniidae; genus Strigamia; species Strigamia maritima. The sequence goes on from JH431814.1 coordinate 87,236, forward strand.
GTCAGTCTCTTAGTTATAGGTGAAAGTATTATCAGCCACACACGGGCATTAATAAATGGTAAGTTAAGCCTCTTTTAATTAAGCATGTTCAACCCAAAGCCTTCTTCACTTTCTCTTTCGTCTTTTGTGTTTTTGACCAATATTTTGATAATGTAAGACTGCATTCCATTCTAATGTATGAATATAAGTATAGAATTGTCAGATTTAGTATAGGTCAGATTATGACATGTACGACCTAAAAGTTGCTGCTTGCACCAATAAACTACATTCTCTCTGGCACTCTCTTAACCTGAAACCAATTTTTATTCTTTAAACTTACATACCGTAAACCGGGGTTAGTTTGATCAATTTTCAACTTCAAAACGATGCCTCGTCATGAGTTTTAGACATAAAAATCTGAATTTTGTCTTAAAACGTGCGTCCCTATCTGTAATTCTAGACCACCTTCATTCAAAAAAACCTATCTTAATTTTTAACCCCCTGTTTTTAAAAAAAAAAACACCAAGATCAAAGGTACACCTTGTGGGATAGGAACTGTGATCAATCACTGGTTTTTGGTGAAATAATAATGTTACTTGGTTCATAAACTAACTTTGACCATTCTTTTCCTTTTTTTAAAACGTTTTAGCAAATAGAAAAAAAAATTTATTCAAAAAATTTAACATTTTTTTTTCTAAAAAAAATAGATTAACCCTTAGATGGGCAACCTATGTCACAATTGTGTTCAGCTCTTTTCTTGAATAGGAAAATTTTTTTTTGGCTTATCTTATGAAGCTGAAATTATCTGACTTTGTTCAAATACTAATAAACTTAATATAAAAAAAAATTTGAAGTATTTGCTTTGATATTTATTAAAATAATTGATCAACAAATTTTAGCCCCTTAAAACTCCAGCAGAAAAAAAAAGCCGGCTTCACTGCATATTGGCTAAAGCACTTCTGTTTAGGGTTACTAGCAGACGATGACATTGAAAAAAGATTGTGAAGCAGGAAAGCCAAGTAAAGATGAAACTCTGTGCGCATGTGCAGTGGCCGTTTTTGGAAAAAACTAGTGCCAACAGCGGCAGTTTTTTCAACCAAATGCAACAGCGCTTTAACTACTTGACCCGAAATATGAACATGATTGTGTTTATGGGTTATTCACTAATGTTGTTTTTAAAGCTTGCGTATCCGAGGGTTATTTAAATATAATTATAATTATAATTGATCACAGGAATTATAATCAGTTATAATATAATATCTATTTTGACAACAATGTTCATGCAATTGACAAAAAAAATCAATTAATCAATGTTGCCCTGAAAATACCCCGGTTTATGGTACTAACTCAAAATACTAAGTAAAAGTTAAATATGTACACCTTGTCACCCTGTAGTATTGACATTCATCATAACAGCATCAAAAGTGAGGCAATATTTATACAACATTGCAGACTTCAATCTAAAAGATGCAATCTTAAAAAAGAATGCTTTTTAATTACAATGCTTTCAAGAATAGTTAAACTATGCTGAGAGAATTTAAAAATTTATTTCCAACCAAGGACTTATAATGACGTCAAACTTGGCACATTTCCCAAGATGCACTTGATTGTCTGTATACGTGACACGTTAAGTGACTATATACTCCTAAGTGTTGGTGAAAATAAGATATAATGGAGAGAATCGAGGACAATCAGAAAAATGGAAAAAAGAAAAAAAATAAACAAAAAAAATGGAAGTCGTCTTAAAGCGTAAATAAAAAGAAATCTTTTCAATTGAAAAAAAAGACGAAGAACAAAGTAAGACCATGTTCGTCACGTTTTTATCGCGGGGAAAAATGATCCGGGTTTGTCCGCAGGGAAATAGTGGAAATAAAGTGCACTTAAAGACATTTCATCCACCATTTGTACAAATTCGTAAAGTGGTGGATAAAAAGGAGTAAGTTATTTGACCTGATCTACAATTAGCTTAGGCGTAACTAGACATTAAGTGGCATAAAGAGACTATAGAAAGGTAGAGAGATAAGTCACTCCGTGTAATGGTTATGCTTAGTTCCCACTGGACGTAACATGTAACGTGACGTAACTTAAGAAATTTTAAAGTAACTTAAGAAAAGTAACGTATGGTTTTGTTCACACTGTTTGCAGACAGTAAATTTAAACCGATTAATCAGAATAAATTGTGTTGGATTTAGATTCAAAACCAGATTAAATTCCAGTTTCATAAAAGCAGAAATGAATGATAATTGTGAGAAATAATTTTTAGATTTGCTGCTGTTAGCAACAATGATTACAATGAAAAAGTTAGAAACAGTCATAAAAACATTTATTTTAGGCTTAAAAAATACATCATCACATCTATACTCTATTTATCATTTCGTGCGCGAAACTCCCATTGGTTAATAACCTATATTGTACTGAAAGTATATATTGTGGTATCTTATTTTAATCCTCTAGTTGAGCTGAGTCGAAAAATCATTGTTTTCTAGTCCAAAAATGTGCGTGCCATTGTTAACAAATGAAAATGCTTGTAAAATATTTTTAAAAAATTATTTACATTTCGGTTTTTGTATTGTTGCACACATTTTTTAGATATGAAACAATGATTTTTCGACTCGGATCGACTAGAGGATTAAAATAAGATATCACAATATATACTTTCAGTACAATATAGGTAATTAACCAATGGGAGTTTCGCGCACGAAATAATAAATAGAGTATAGTGTGTGGGTGGTACGCTCATCTGACAATTTCACTCCATCTTCAATAGTAGATAAGTCCATGCATTCTCCTTGGCATTTTTTTCTCTAGACTAATATTCCATAAAATTGGAAATCTTTAATTATCCCAATAATAAACTCATCTATATAATCAGGTGAATCTACTGGTGGGTGTTCCATGTTTGCATATGCAGCAATGGAGGACATAAATCACCCAATTTCTCATTCAATCTCGTTTTTCGTGAAAAAACCAGCTGTCTTTCTCATTGGTCGTACCTTGACCGTAAGTTCTTAAGTTACGTCCTATTTCAAAATCAATTTTGAAGTAAGAACTTAAATCTACGTCTGTGTTTTTAAGCCCACAATGCATTGTGCAGCCTCCTTGCGTTACTTTACGGAGTAGTGTGAACACCAGTGTGAACTAACCACCGATAAGTAAACAAGATTATCTTCACACAATACTTGTATAATGGACAATGTTAATTAAATTGAACTAATAACTTCGTAAAATTTGAAAATTTTGCTGGAATTCTTATGTAATAATTCTTAAAGTCTGTTAAATTAGCTCTGTGATGTGATCCTTTCACTCCAGAATTTTTTTTTGAGGTTGTATAAATTTTGATGCCTTATAATTTCTCTTCACTTTACTGCAAATCATGATCAGTTTAACAATGTCTCAGCACACTGCACAAGCAAGTACTGTAAGTCCAAAGAAGTTTGCATTCTTTTGTAGTGTCACTTCTCCGTTATTCATCTAACGATATACCACTAAGTACAAAATGCCGGCTTGCTGACCAGGACGCTAATCCCTACTGGTTCCTGGATTTCTCTGCCTGCCTTCCCCTAATTCCCCTGATGGCCACTGGTCCTTGGCCAATCGTGATCGATATAATATACTGTACATTGGGCACTTCTGGTTAGTCCCACCTTCCATCACTATAAGGATGATGGACATGAGGCTGCTGTGAAAAGTCTACCCACATAACTCTATACAGTGGGGCCTTTTCAAGCAACAATAGATTCCAAAGCAGGATGATCACATGATCTCAAGACTCAATATAAATAATAATCAATAGGTGCGTTCAATTTGATTTAGATAAATTAACTTAGTTGACTTAACTGCTAAGTTGACTTAAACTCATCACACGTGACGTTTTTGATGTCATAGTTATATGGCAAATGACTCGCTTAAGATAATTAATCTCAGTTAAGTTGCGTTCAATATTGCCTGAATAAAATTCTTAAGTGTGTAGTTGACTTACAGTGTCAGAATATGATGTATTTGACGTCATATTCATCTGAAACCTCCTACTTTAGACACCTTTACTTAAGATACAAATTGGGTATCTTAAAGCCGAACATTAATAACGAAAAATTGTACTCTTGTACCCGACAAACGTCACTGCTGACATTTCTTCTTGCAAAAGAAATCAAATTTTCAAATTTTCTCTCTATAGATAGAATAAAAAATTGAAGATAACTTCAACAACTGATTTAATCAAGATCCAATCAGCACTAAAAATGAGTGCAAGTCACGCAATTTGTTCGGAAAAAAGATAAAGTAATAATAAAAAAAGTTTAGTGCACTCAATGGCAGCCGCAACTGCTACATGACTGGCAGATGAAGCAAGCAAAAAAATGTCAGCAGTTTCCAATCACATAGTGCAATATCCCAACTTCAAATTGGTTGAAAGAAACCTGAGCTCATCTCATCATTATTTCAAATAAAATGAACTACACACGTCTTCAAAGAAGCAATTGAATTGAAGAACAGTAACAGGTACTCTCAAAAGTGTCAATCAACAATCAACATCTGATGGTTAGTTCACATTGAACGTAACGTAACATAATTTAGAAAAATTTAACGTATGGTTTTTGTCCGCACTGTTTATAGACAATAAATGTAAACCGATCAATCACGCAATTTCTCATTCCATCTCGTTTTTCATGCGAGAAGCAGCTGCATCTCATTGGTTACCGTTAAGTTACGTTACTTCCTACTTCAAAATAAATTTTGAAAAAGGAACTTAAGTTTACATAATGCATTGCGCAATCATCTTGCGTTATGTTACGAAGTGATGTGATCACCAACGTAAACTAATCTGTTTACTGCAGTAATCCCAGTGTTGCCAACTTAGCTAGATTTGGCGGATTTTTGAGACCCCCAGCGGGAAAAAAAACGAGGCAGCGGACTGCGGAAAATCTAGCTTGGAGATTTTCCAATCGGCGGATTTTTGGCGGATTTTAGGATTTTAAAAAAAAAAACATTTTGTAAATTTTTTGACCAAATAAGAAACGGCCCACTTGGGCC
>JH431814.1:92262-117491 GCA_000239455.1 Strigamia maritima
TAAGCCCATTTTATACTGACAATAAAACACTTCTTTCATTCAGTGTTGCCAACTTTAGCGGATTTCCCGCTAGATTTGGCGGATTTTTGAGACCCCCAGCGGGAAAAAAAACGAGGCAGCGGACTACGGAAAATCTAGCTTGGAGATTTTCCAATCGGCGGATTTTTGGCGGATTTTAGGATTTAAAAAAAAACATTTTGTAAATTTTTTGACCAATAAGAAACGGCCCACTTGGGCCGTGTGGGGTCTTTCTTATTGGTCAAAAATTGACAAAATGTTTTGTTTTTTTAAATCATAAAATTTCGCCAATTTTTTTCAGAAAAAGCTAAAAAAAATAAGTAGACCGTGTGGGGTCTTTCTTATTGTCAAAAAATTGACAAAATGTTTTTTTTTAAAAAATCCTAAAATTCGCCAAAAATCCGCCAATTGGAAAATCTCCATTAAAAAATTCCGATTAAAAAATTTATTTAATTTTTTGGTTTTTTTTTAGCTTTTTCTGGAAAAAATTGGCGGAATTTTAGCGGATTTTCACCTTTTAGAGTCAGCGGATTTTAGCGGAATTTAGAGGTTACCAAAGCGGAATCCAGATTTTAGAGTTGGCAACACTGAGTAATCCCTAATCCGCCTAGCTGCACTAGGATGATAAATACTATACTCTATTTACAAAAAGATAGAAGTTCTTCACATTGGCTGAGCTTAGCGCATTCTACTGAAACTAAGTATATATTATGATAACTCATTTTAATCCTCTAATCAAGCGGACTCCAAAAATCATTGTTCCCTTACAATACATCGAAAATGAAAATAAAAATTTATATGATTTTACAAGTGTTTTCGTTTGTTAACATTGACATGCACATTTTTCAGCTACAAAAAAAATGATTTTTCGACTCAGCTTAACGAAATGATTAAAATGAGTTGCCATAAGATGTATACCTTCAATACAATGCACTTTTCAGCCAACGGGACTAACTTCTACCTTTTCATAAATAGACATGATTATAAATTAGTTTTTTAAAAAAATTTAAAAAAAAAAAACTTAAGATTATGGATGAGTAAAAACATCCAATGTGACAAAATTCACTGCTTCCTGTCTATTCACCTTTAGGGTGTTGAATCACCCATGCAAGCAAAGATCCTGCAACCTAAATCCCTTGAATCCCACTCTTCTAACATCTGTTGTCACTTATTTTATAAAAAAAAAATTTCAATTTTTATTTAGAATATTTTTCCAAAAATAATAAAAACAAAAAATAAAAAAAATAAACTTCCCAACATGATATATCATATATCATATTGGCATTTTTTCATCAAATTACCCCAGCCAAGACAAGTATAAAAAATGCTAACATATTGTGCGCCACTTTTGGAAGGTACAAGAAAAATAAATTGATTCAGCTTTAATCTCCCCCGCCATTTGCAGCAAAGAAAAACTGTTGGCGAGCAATTTTTAGATGAAATCAGCTCGGACGATCAACGACGTGTGAATCTGCGCGTTGCGCTGACACAAAACGTAATTTTCCTAATACCGACTTGGTTGAATGCAATAAAAGTGAAACTCATCAGTACTTTTCTCCCCCTCTTTAACTCGCGCAATTCCTCCAGCAGAAGAAACCCGAGCTGCATTAAGGAGCAATTAGTTCTCACTTAATTGGAAACTTCAACATTACTCACATATCACGTGACACTTAGTGCCGGCTCCTTATTGGCCCATTCGATGAAATGGGCGCAAAAACACTGCGATTTATTTCCTGCATTAACTTATTTGCTCCCCGTGGTGTCTTGCTTCGGCTCTTATAATTAAAAAAAGTAAAACGGGAGGAAAAATTTGTTCCATAACCGCCTCCGACTTATCTCCGCCGCCGCCTAAATTACTACTTCCAATATATATAAGTCTCACTATTATTCCATTCATTTCTCTTTAAAAATGATCACTTCCTTAAGAAAATAAAAAAGTTCTTTTTAAAGTGCCATTTTTTGTGACGTCACTTCCGGTAGTTTGCGGCATCACTTCCAGCAGTTTGCAGCGTCAGTTCCGGCAGATGCATCTTAATATCCAAAGTTTGCATCATCATCACTGAAGGCAGCAAACATTAACAATAGATGCGTTCAATTCCAAAGTGATAAACTGTTTATCTTGATTCTTTTGATTCTCACTAGGTGGAAATGACGTTTTTTATGTCATTTTCCAATAATCAGTTTACCCATAAACCGCTTGTACATAAACCACGTTGAGAGTGGTTTATGCTGAAATCTTGTTTTTGGCGGCATTCTTGGCAGCCATTTTGGATTCGAGATAGACTGATCGACTTTATTAAGAAATTTAACTGCATTTTTATATATATTTTACTACGCTACAACACTTTTGGTATATTTAATGTATACCACTATGATAAAATCGTCAAACTCCTTCCTAGTTGCCATTTTGGATTAAGAACTAGTTCCGATCAAGGAACATGATCCTAGAATATTTAAGTTTCCAACTGCGCATGTGCAGACTGAAACTTAATAACCACGTTCAATGCTTAAAGCAGATTAAAGTGATTCTCTATAATCAGATTTAATTATGCTTTTATAATCTCTTTAGAATTGAATGCACCTAATAAGTTATGTGTACTTTCTGCTCTGTTTCTGCCAAGTGAAAAACCAGTATACAATGCCAAACAATGGATTTGCCTTGGCTTTCTTAGTTCTGTACTGCGCAATCTCCTAAATGGTGGAAAGCACGTGTTTGGCGACTTCTTTTCAACAACACCAGCGAAGTGATATAGATTATTAAATTCTGTCATGCGCAGTAACAGATTTAGGTCAAGAAAACAAACTATAGCATTTCAGCAAACAACCGTAAATATTTTATTCAGGAGATTTTGGACATTGAAAGTTAAAGCGAGAACAAAATGGCTGCAGTAAATAAAAGCAAGTTCGGAACGCGAAATCTCAAATATATTTGAACCAATTTGTTAACAGTAGTCTTAGATGGGCAACATACATGTATTTTAAGTACATTTATGTATTTTGTATTTTGTATTTTAAAATAATTTCCAGGAAAGTATTTAAAATACAATGTATTTTGGTGTTATATAGAAGAAAGTATTTAAAAATGAATTGTATTTTGGGTACAAAAAAATTTAATGTATTTAAAATGTATTGCTAAATACAAAATGCATTTTCAGACCCAAAAAAAATTATAAATGTTTTTTGGTGTAAAATGTAAAAATGGCAAGTTTTTAAAAATAAGGTGACCAATCGCCAATCAGCTATTTCAATCTGTCAATCTGACCAAGTAACCACACCATACGCATACGCAATACGTTACATACGCATACGTATATGTACGTCGTACTGAACCAAATTTAAATGTTAAAGGCGCTGTGACACTGGCACAGGCACAAAATGGAAAAACCAAAATTACCTTTTATGTAAATGATAAATATTACAAAATTATAGAGAGGGAAGAAAACAATATAACCACAGAATGCCAGAAAGTATTTTTAAAGTATTTTTTGTATTTTCTGGAGTATTTTAAATAGTAGGCACATTCCAAAAGTCTCGTGTCAGCTAACGCGACCGTGTCGTGTTGTAAAATGTCACATGAGTTACACACAGAACCAATCGCGTGTTCGTTTTAGCCCGTGTTTGTAGCACGACACGGTCGCGTTATTCTCCCGAATAACTTTTGGAATGTACCTACTGTATTTGTATTTTGTATTTGGCAAATAAAATTTGAACTAAAGTATTTTGTATTTTGTATTTTGACTTTAGAGAAGGGTGTGTTGTCTAGGTATTTAAAATACAAATGTATTTTGGCAATTTAGACTATTTTGTATTTTGTATTTTGTATTTTGTATTTGGAACTAAAGTATTTTGCCCATCTATGACAGTAGTATAGAATATACAAAATATTGGATGACATTTGACCTTCAATGTCAAAACATTTTCTATCATTGTAAGATTGTAACCATTACAAACAAGTAAAAGTTTTTGTTAGAAAGTTATAAAGCACGACTTGTTTACTAAAAAAAAAAACTCTTGCCTTGTGAACTTAAGACGTGATTTTGATCTTTTATTAAAGTGATCAATTAAAGTGAGCACATTGACTGGTTAAATGAAAGTCTGATCACAATAAAATGTCTTAAGCTTAAGAGTTAAATCCAGCTACACCAATGAGGAATGATGACCATCCTAAAATCCAAATACACCATCAAGTCAGCCAACCCATTTGGGAAGCTCATCAATCTCTACATCCTTTTCCAGCTAGTGTGAAGTGCCAAAGCCAAAGTCCACCTTCTTCCAATCTTATCACTTCTTGACTACTTTCGACACCCGGTCTATTATCTGATAACAAAACTAACCCTCATTCAAGTTCTCCAGGCCATATTCATTCACCAGCCAACATTTTAAACTTGCAAATCTTGAATATCTTTAAAAAAATCCATGCAAGTCCTTACAAAATTGCAGCAGTCATATATTCTATACCCAAATCAATGGAAATCTACATATTACATGACTTGCCTGCAGTATTGAATATTCCAGCAATATCAATTTCAAACAAAATTGACCAGTTATTCGATTTGCAATCGAGTTTCAACACTATCACACCGTACAAAAGATAAACAAATACCAGAATTTTGCGCTGCAGGTTAAAATATCTATATGGAAATTATTATGTAAAAAAAAAAAATAAATAAATAAATAAATAAATAAAAATTTTCTCACATAGAAATGAACATATGGGTTCCACAGCCTTCGGCCAAATATGATTGCATTGACTGCACATGCGTAATACCTATATTTTTCAAACACAAATGTCAATACCAATATCCATCTTTGGTTGAAATGATGTGATAAAGCTTCAGTTGAAAATGCAAACTTGCAACTCTTAGGTACTCAAAGCTCCCTAAATTGACATTCCAGTTCATTCATCTATACCGCCCAGTCTGTTCTATCCTTAATCTAATGGTGGTCTCATCTCTGGTTTGGAACCAAACGTCTACAAATTAATAAATTACATTCAGAATAACTCCAAAGCAATATAGGTTATTAAAATAAAACAGGTCATGTAAAAACAGGTGAAAATAATTATCCGCTTTTGAAGATAAGTCAAGATTAATATTGAAATTATTGAGAAGTTATAATGTGATTGTTAATTGTAACAAAAGGAAAAAATGGTTGGCTGAGAAGTATATATTAAGGTATATCTCATTTTAATCCTCTCGTTTAGCTGAGTGGAAAAATCATTAGACAGTTTGCAATTTCTCATACGAGATTTATTTCATTAGGAGAATGGCAAAAAACGAGATACCGTATTGTTTACAATCTCATCCCTTTGTTTTAATGGTTTGACGAGATTTTTGAAAAATTTTGTTACACATTGTCGTTAATTTTTTTGTCTCGTTCGAGAAATTGCAAACTGTCTAATATCGACAATGTGTAACAAAGTTTTTCAAAAATCTCGTCAAACCATTGGGTGAGTTTTGCGTGTGGTTAGTTTTATATGTGTGTTTTGTGTATAATTCTAATGCTCAGTTCCCACTTGGCAGAAATTCTGACAGAAAATTTTCTGCTGTGCAGAAAAGTACGTTTTTCTGTCGTTGGTTTCCACCTGTAGGCTAGGTTCCCACTTGGCAGAAACTCAGACAGAAAATTTTCTGCTGTGCAGAAAAGTATGTTTTTCTGTCATTGTTTCCCACCTGCGGACTGAAAAGTGGGCAAAAAAGTGCAGAAAAGTAGAATTTAAAAATGGATGCCAGCTAAAAAAGGCCATTTGTAAACACTGCTGCTTTCTACACTCAAAATTTTCTGCAGCAGAAAATTTTCTGCTGCAGAAAATTTTGAGTGCAGAAAAGTATGTGGACTGAAAAGTGGACAAAAAAATGAAGAAAAGTAGAATTTAAAAATGGATGCCAGCTAAGGAAGGCAATTTATAAACACTGCTGCTTTCTACAGTCAAAATTTTCTGCCGGAGTTTCTGCCAAGTGGGAACTAAGCATAAGTGTGAAAATCTGAGACAAGTTTAGCTAAGTTTTAGCTTTTTATCACACACTCATAGAAAAAAATGTTTCCATTTTACTCCATTTTGTCCCATAGCCAGGGTTGGCCCCGCTATTTTTAGCGATAGCGATTCGCTACCGGTTTTTCGCTAGACTAGCGATAGAGATTTTTTTCGCTATTTTTCCGCTATTTTACGTCACTGTCAGTAACGAATCGTACGTAAAATAGCGGAATAAAACGATTTTAACTTTTAGTGACGAATCGTACGTAAAATAGCGGAATAAAACGATTTTAACTTTTAGTGACGATTCTTCCTATAAGTTAAACTCGTTTTAAAAATCGAAAATTTATCAACTATTCAGTGACTTACTGTAAATTTTCGAAATGTTAAATTAGAAATAAAGTTAAATTTTACTAAAATCGAAAATTTATCAACTATTCAGTGACCGACCTGATTTGCGCATGCGCACTGCATACAATACAACAATTGTCGTGAAATTCTGCCGCCATTTTCCCTCCGCTTCGGCTGCAACGTTGGCAAATTTGTGTCGATTTCAATATCTCAGGTTAGTTTTTTATCAGTCAAACACCTTGCACAAACCACAACCCTAATACTTAGGCTTAATTTGTGACAAGGTGTCTAGTTCTACTAAAAATTGTTGTCGTCGATTTGTGTGTCATATATGTAACACATTTCGTGACAAATCGCAAACACACGATACAACATTTTATTAACGAGATCTAAAAAAACGAAATTTTCCAAAAATTTCGTTTTTTTTAAATCTCGTTTTCAATCTCGTACGAGAAATCGCAAACTGTCTAATGAAATAAATCTCGTATACGAGAAATCGCAAACGGTCTAATAATTTTTCCACTCAGTTCAACGAGAGGATTAAAATAAGATGCCATAATATACAGTAAAACCTCCGTGGACGGGACACTCCGCGGACAGGACACCTCTGTGGTCGGGGACACCTCTGTGGTCGGGACAATATTGGCTGGACCCGACCCGATCAATCCCGACCAATAGAAATTTACTTTTGCGGACGGGACACCTCTGTGGACAGGACAGAGGACACCTTATCCAATCCCGTTCGGTCTAAATGACCTCTGCAGAAGGGACAAAACAATAAATTTTCCATAATTATTTTTAAAAATTAAATTTTTTTAGAATCTTTATTAAAAAAATGAATTTGTTAAATTGTTATTGAAAATTTTAAATTTGTTATTGAAAATTTTGAATTTTTGATGAAAAATTGTGAATTTTTAAAAAATTAACTTGAAACTGACCAATCACAGACCATTACCTCTGCGAATGGGACAAAGGGCTTTTGTCCCGTCTACAAAGGGTCCTTCTGTGGACAGGACAGCTCTGCAGACGGGACAATGTATGGCTGGACCCGAGGTGTCCCGTCCGCGGAGGTTTTACTGTATACTTTTGATACAATGCATTTTTCGGCCAGTGGAGTAAAAACCATAGAAAAATTACGCTTTTTTTACTTTTCCAGAAAACTGAGCTCATGTTAACTTACGTAGAACAATTTGATACTGCATAGTTGACAATTCTAAAATTCTTAATCAAATATTCCACACCTTTTATTTCAAAATTATACTCAAATCACATTATAATTCCCAACTGATAAAAACAAATTTCACATTCAAATTAATTAAATAAATTTATTGCACATAAAAAATTCATAAATTTTTATTACTTTTCCAAGAAATTATATCATGACTTCATGAGGATATAAAGTTCACCACCATGGGTAAAATTAGCTTCTCTCTAATCTCCACGATAAAATAGAACTTGCGAAGAAACAAACGTAAGAAATTTTTCATTTCCTGAATATATTGAAAAAGACTTTGGCATCCAGCAATTTCCGCCTAATCTGCATAAAGGACCTTGATATCACATAAAATTTGTGTTAGACCAGAACAAACAAGAGAAAAATATTAAATCTTCCCCAAGAAAACAACTTCATCGTGCACTATTATTTATTGCTTATTGCTCGTAGCCTTGTAAGCAGGTGTGAAGTTGAATAACTTCCTAATATCATTTCCTTCGTGCTTAGAGAAAAGATTAAAAAAAATTAACAAGAAGATAAAGAAAAAAAAAAAAAAAAAATACCACGGGTGGTCAAATTACACACTTGAAAGCAGTTAGCAATCGTGTGCCAAAAAAAAGTGATCCAAAAAAAATATTTGGTGCAAAGTTATTTAGTTCAAGGCCAATGTTGGTACGAAAACATCACAGGTTGTTATTATGACGTTAATAAATTTGAGTAGGAAGCAGCTAAGAAAATATAGGGCGATAAGATGAGGGATAAGAAATTCAATGGGAAAATAATTTATAGATGATATTAAAGTATAATTGGTAGAAATTTTTATTTTTTTTTAAATTTATTTTTTTTATGAGAAATAAAATTTAGTACTGATTGTTGTAATAAAATATCCGTATAATGCTTATAATTAAGGACGATTGTTTTTATTTTCTTGATTTTTGCACGAAACTAAAAAGTGAGGTTTTTTGCATTGTACTGAAAATATACATTGTGGTATCTTATTTTAATCCTCTAGTCGAGCGGAGTCGAAAAATCATTGTATCGTAGCCAAAAAATGTGCACAACAATGCAAAAACCCAAATGTAAATAATTTTTTAAAATATTTTACAAGCGTTTTCGTTTGTTAACAATGGCATGCACATTTTTGGACTATAAAGCAATAGGGGTATTCAGAAACAGCGCATGAGTGTGCAAGTGTGAGACTGTGAAAATGTGAAACTCACACTGCGCAAAGTTTCTGAAACACCCAAAATGCAAGATTGCGCAAGTGTGTGAGTGTGTGTGTGTGAAACTTATACTGCGCATGCTCAGTGCCCAAAACAGGCGGGAAAGACGATTATATTCCAATTTCCAAAGTTTTCTCAAATTGTGTATAGTTAAAAATGGTATCAAATGGTACCATTTTCAACTTTGGTACCATTTTTAGCTTTAATAATGGTACCAAAGTTAATAATGGTACCAAAGTTGAAAATGGTACCAAAGTTGAAAATGGTACCAAAGTTGAAAATGGTACCAAAGTTAATAATGGTACCAAAGTTGAAAATGATACCAAAGTTGAAAATGGTACCAAAGTTGAAAATGGTACCAAAGTTGAAAATGGTACCAAAGTTGAAAATGGTACCAAAGTTGAAAATGGTACCAAAGTTGAAAATGGTACCAAAGTTGAAAATGTTAATAATGGTACCATATGTCCAAGACTAAAATTAGGTACCAAAATTTAAAATGTTACCACTTGCCTAGTACTAAAATTATGGTACCAAACTTATAAAAAAGGTACCACATGCCTAGTGCTAAAATAATGAGACGCCATATTGATCCAGGTAACACTAAAACCCATAACTGTTGGTACCATATAATTTTAATACTAGGCAAGAGGTACCATAATTTTAGTTCTAGGCAGTTATGCCTGCCCACCATTTGCAATCACATGTGAAACGCACTATGCGCACCTCTTTGGGTGTGAGTGTGAGTCGCCTGTGTGAGTCACACAACATAACATGAAGCCTATGAGGCTTCCGGTGCGCATGTGTGAAATCACATTTTGCGATTGCGCACTTATGCGACAGTTTCTGAATACCCCTAATGTTTTTTCGACTCAGCTCAACTATACTCTATTTATCATTTCGCGCGCGAAACTCCCATTGGTTAATAACCTATATTGTATCGAAAGTATATATTGTGGCATCTTATTTTAATCCTCTAGTTGAGCTGAGTCAAAAAATCATTGTTTTGTAGTCCAAAAATGTGCATGCCATTGTTAACGAATGAAAATGTCTGTAAAATATTTTTAAAAAATTCTTTACATTTGGGTTTTTCTATTGTTGCGCACATTTTTTGGCTACGAAACAACGATTTTTCAACTCGGCTCGACTAGAGGATTAAAATAAGATGCCACAATATATACTTTCAGTTCAATATAGGTCATTAACCAATGGGAGTTTCGCGCCCGAAATAATAAATAGAGTATAAAAGATTAAAATAAGATACCACAATATATACTTTCAGTACAATGCGGGAGTTTCGTGCACGAATTGTTATATAGAATTTATTTAGTTGATGTTTAGTTGATATTTTGTTAAGTTTTCGATTGTTTACGGTTCTTTTTCAGTCGCCCTTGCGAACCATCAAATGCGTTCGGTTGTATTGATCCCACATCAGTATCACTAATCTCAGCGAGCGAGATTAGTCCACTCAGTCCAATGAGGTTTGGTTCATTGTTTTGTCATGTCAGTGTGCCATTGTTAACAAAGGTTTATATATAAACTGCGTATAGCCAAATCCTATTGTAATAACACTACCTCACCACACACATTGCAATTGCAATGATACAATGACTTTGTTCCATTGTTATTGTGAGGATTGTTGCTGCAACTATGTCATATTTGCATGTGACTTTCTTGAACAGCATTACATACATACAGACATATATACGTAGCTAAATATATGTATTAGATTTTTTAATTATTTAGTTAATATTTTCAACTGTAACAATACTACAGGCAATTATAAAATTTTAGAACCATAACAGTTAAAAAAAACTGTATAATCCTTTATATTTCTTTCTATAAAAACCATCATTTCAACAATAATGTCGAAAGCCGTGTAATATGCCCAACCAATGGAAATTTATTGTCGCAAGACGGTGTACACAGAGTTTAATAGAAATATATAAGCAGAGTTATCAGCTTTCGTTTTCCCATAAAAATAGAAGTCGTGAAACGTGATCCTTATGCGCACGTCTAATCCCAACATCGTTGCTATAGTACATAACAAAGCAGTTTTTGTAAACAAACTAACTTCTAGCTTTAGTTGTCTAGGAGATTTCTTTGATAAATATTCAGATCTGATTGTATTGTAGTAGTTTCCAAGCAATATATGAATGTTTATTGTTTATCTCTTTCATAATATGGTCGTCTTGGTGAATATTGAAACATGAGAGATCAAAGCTGAACAAACAAGCGATTTATGTTATTCACCTCATCAATTCTGCTCTTTTAACAGGTAATAAAACGATGCATCAACCATACTAAAGAGGCTGATTGATCCGCATGAAATGCTCATCCATGGTCATCAGATTAAAAAAATATAAACTCATTAAATCTTGAAAAGAAAGCCGTTTGCGTGATGGAAATATGATAATTTTTCTCGCATGAAATACAATCCTGTAGTTTTGATAAATAAAGACGATAGATTTAGACGATAGACATAAAAGATTTTATTAAACAATGCATTTCATATTTTTAATAATTAGCTCCCAAATGTTTCCTAATTTGCTCTTTTGTTGCTCTTAATTGTAACAATGAGCAACAATTCAGAAATGCAAAGTACAATGCATTTCACATTTCGCATTTTTGACAAAACATTTCGCATTTTATCGTTTAGACAATGCATTTCAATCGTTTCGATTATGCAACAATGCATTTCATCATTTCGATAATGCAACAATGCATTTCATCGTTTCAACAATGCGACAATGCATTTCATCGTTTCGACAATGTAATAATGCATTTCATCGTTTCGACAATGCAACAATGCATTTCATCGTTTCGACAATGCAACAATGCATTTCACATTTCGCATTTTTGACAAAGCATTTCGCATTTCAATCGTTTCGACAATGCATTTCAATCGTTTCGACAATGCAACAATGCATTTCATCATTTCGATTATGCAACAATGCATTTCATCATTTCGATAATGCAACAATGTATTTCATCGTTTCAACAATGCAACAATGCATTTCATCGTTTCGACAATGCAACAATGCATTTCATCGTTTCGACAATGCAACAATGCATTTCATCGTTTCGACAATGCATTTCATCGTTTCGACAATGCATTTCATCATTTCGACAATGCAACAATGCATTTCATCGTTTCAACAATGCGACAATGCATTTCATCATTTCGATAATGCAACAATGCATTTCATCATTTCGATAATGCAACAATGCATTTCATCGTTTCGACAATGCAACAATGCATTTCATCGTTTCAACAATGCGACAATGCATTTCATTGTTTCAACAATGCGACAATGCATTTCATCATTTCGATAATGCAACAATGCATTTCATCATTTCGACAATGCAACAATGCATTTCATCGTTTCGACAATGCGACAATGCATTTCATCGTTTCGACAATGCATTTCATCATTTCGATAATGCAACAATGCATTTCATCATTTCGACAATGCAACAATGCATTTCATCGTTTCGACAATGCAACAATGCATTTCATCGTTTCAACAATGCGACAATGCATTTCATTGTTTCAATTTCAACAATGCATTCCGGCATTTTTCGACAATGCATTCCGCATTTTCATCATTTTACATTCTCTATAGCAGTTTGCATTTCACATTTGCAACAATATCTACTCAAATTTATCGAAGTATACTCATCTTCAACTGAGTTGTTGATACAAACGTGAGTCCTCAAAAAGTCATTTCGTCAAATCCTCCAACATCTAAATGGGCATTATTCTGCCTGGCTTAATCCAAATTTCCAGTATGAATATGGACCACGAAATTGTGATCTATCAATCCAATATCGACTTTAACATCTTTTTAACAAAATTCATTTTTATTAAACTAAATTACTATCCTGGCCTTAACCATAATAAAATTTCAGCTTCATAGGATAAAGTCAAACGGCTGTCCTCATTCCTATTGGCCAATAGCCATTCTTCCGTTCTCCAAACTCACTCGACGACTGTTAAAGCTTAATTAGCCGTTAAGTGTTTGAAATGCCTGTTTACTGTTGCCATGCAAGTGCTTAATCAAATTAACGGATGACAAAGTATTGCTTAGTAATTAACTTCAAAGTGCCGTAACATATTCATTATATCCTTTCTCTCTTTTTATTCTCTTTTTAACATCCAATTGGAAACATCAATCATTTCGCACTTAACAATTGCTAAGTTGTTTTTATTGACTCGGTTTGGCACTTGGCAAATTGGTCACGTATTGTGCTGGCATTAGTGTTGTTTGTCAGCAATTTGAAACAAGTTAGCTGCAGAATCAAGCAGGTCTCATCAAATAAATGGAATAATTTCTTGTGCTTCAATTTCCAGCAATCAGGCTCGGCTTTCATCATCTCTCATTAGGTAACATCAAGCCAAGCTGTGATCTGTTTGGCTCTTGTTGACAATGAGATCAGGAAACTGTTTGTAATCTTGTAATTTATATAGAAAGTATTGGACAACTTAACCCTTTCTAGTATGCATTGTAAAAAGAATATGAATATGCGACCCACGAAACAAGAAAATGTCTAAACTACATTCAGAAAAAAACATTAGAAATCTTGATTCAATATTAGAACGTCTTTTTTTATCAACATTTTTTCAACATTCAAACATAACAAGATGTTGATTTAACATTAAACGAATATTGCATATCAACAACCGATAATTTTACTGTTTGATTGTCAACAATCAAACAGTGGAATGAATGTTCATTAGATGTTGTATCAACAAACAATGGAATTATCGGTTGTTGATATTCAATATTTGTTTAATGTTAAATCAATGTTTATAATGTTATGTTTGAATATTGAAAAATTGTTGATAAAAAAAGACATTCTTAAATTGAATCAACAAACAGTTCAGATGATTATAAAAAATATTTTCTGAATGTTGTTCAGACATGTTCTTGTTTCGTGAGGACATTCCAAATATGAATACAAAATACTTAAAAATTTAAAATACCAAAATTTGACATTTTATTATTTTAAATTATTTTTACTCATTTTGAAGAAATCAATAGTTTTTATAGCGTATTCTCCCGGAAACAACAGCATGCCGATATAGGCGAATCTGACCAGTTTTTAACAAGTGGACAACTGGTCATTTTTCCGGCATGACGTAAAATTCGAATCACTGCTGAATCAGTGCCGTAACTGAGTCAATACAACAAGAAGAAAAAGACCAAAAAAGTGTTTGGTATTCGATATAAAAATTTTTAAAATCAATAAATTAGAGCAAAAGAGCGATTTTAACAACGTTCAAGAGGTGATAGATAGTACACCGACATGCTATACTATCAGTGTAATCAGCTTCCCATTACCCTAGTCGAAATTTAACAATATAGCCATTGTTAACATCGCTCCGCTTGCTCTAATTTATTGATTTTAAATATCATATCCCACCTACAACTGAACATTAAGTTTAATCCGAGCAACATATACAGTATTAACAGCTGCAAAATGTTGATAAATATTTTCTCCAAACAGTGAATATAGTCAGTCTACCTCCATTTGCAATCTCAGAAGGTTCTCCAGATAATGAAGCTATAGTGAGTTTTGATTTGAATAACTCACACACAATTAATTTAAAATTCAAGACTGCTTGATTTCCTGACAAAAATATTGTCCCTGAATTTGATAAAGTGTTTTTTATCATGCTTAACATCACACACTGATATAGCAGATGGCAGTGGATAATGCCGTAAGAAGATAATGCAGATAAAAACAAGTTGTTAACATAGAAATCTGCTGTAATCTATGGCATCCATCTAATCCGAGATAAATGTCAAATGCTATGATGGATGTACCATTGGTAGGAAGTCACGTCCTGCTTAGATAGAGCACTAATTTGTGAACAAAGTAGTGTGAAACAACTAGAAAGTTGCTGGGTGGCCATATTAATAGTTGTACAAACATGACCTCTGACCTTGAGTTCAAGGTCATCCATTTTTTTTTTTTAACATGACAACAATAATTTAAACAAAATTTCCAATTAGAAAGTTGTAGAGCATGATCTGTTTGCTAATAAACACTTTGTTTACAATTCCCTTCTAATTATTCCTTCCATAAATAAAATAAAAACAAATTGCCGTTCACAACGTACGAACTTGTCGCGGCCATTTTAGAAACAACAAAAACCGCTATAAATATTTCCCAGTCTTTGCTATTTAATAGGGGTCATCCAGAGGGTGTTCCTTGTGCAATTTGTCATCAAATCAAGAATTTGCATACTACACAAATAACTTAACTCCATCCAATATACAAAAACAACCAAAGACATCTTCTAGGTCAACAGTTTCACCAATCAATACCTTTTAATTATACTCAATCTACACTGCTTTCATGTTTACAGTGTAAAAATCAATCATTTTCCAATTTAAACATGCAAATACAAATGCCTCAAGGTCCAATAACAACCAAAAAAACTCTTTATTGACAATACAATGCAAACTTTGAATAACTCCCAACTTCCCCATTCACATTTCCCATTTCCTCGTTTTTACAATCTTGTATAACATGTTGTGTATCACTTTTATCATGTGTTTATACTTTTATTTTGCTCCCTTATTTTTTTTTTTTATTTATAAATTTTACATAACAAACATTTTCAATTTTTCTTCCTTATCCTTGGTTTTACTTTACTGCTGAGAGGAATGAAAAGAAGTTCTGACAAGGCCTCAAGGCCAGCCATTAAGAGCAGTGAAAGAGGCATCTCATGACTTCTACTCTTGGTTAGAATAAGTAAACTCTCACAGGGTTAAGGGGCAAGAGGCTGCACGTGTAGTGTTTTAGGGAAAAGAGATGAAGAGATTTTCATTTCTCTAAGGATTGAAGTACAAGTTTGAGTGAGATTAAATTGCTGCATCAAAATGGTTTGATGCTTTTGCATTTTCCTTTGCGATGCAATTTATAGATTTTTATTAAAAGAAGCTTTTAAAGGTGCGCAAAGTGCTGATATTTCTTAATCAATACCATGAAATGAATTTGTACTGTATTTTATCAATTTAACGCCAGCAACTTTGATTAATCATCACATATACTGCCATATACAGTATAAATACTTGTTTATTGTAATATGGTTCATCTGTTTTGTATTACAGAAGAATAAAATTTATGGCCAAATAAAGCCAAATATGGCAAAATATGGCAAAATATGGCAAAATATGGCAAAATATGGCAAAATATGGCAAAATATGGCAAAATATGGCAAAATATGGCAAAATATGGCAAAATATGGCAAAATATGGCAAAATATGGCAAAATATGGCAAAATATGGCAAAATATGGAAAAATATGGCAAAATATGGCAAAATATGGCAAATTATGGCAAATTATGGCAAATTATGGCAAATTATGGCAAATTATGGCAAAATATCGCCAAATTTAGCCAAGTAAAAAAAATAAAGCAACTAATGGCCAAATATCAGCAAAATATGGTTAAATATGGATTTTATTTTGCTGATGCAATAAAAATATAAGATACACACAATCGTACGAAATTTACATCCAAGCTCTAAACCCATTATTCAAGTAACACATCAATTCCCATTTATAGTATACTGTAACCGGTAGGTCAAATCTCAGTTTTGCAGCCTTGAGGCGAGAAATTTATGGTATTGTTCTTTAATGTAATGTGTAATATTTTGTTTGCGTATGGTAATATAAATGTTTCACAGTTCAGTGATGATAACTTAAATTGCTGAATTGCAACTGACCATAAACTTGAGGCATAACAACCTGAGCAAGTACACATCATTTAGTTCATTACACCGAACATTTCCATGCCAATTTCGAAGGTTATTCACTCGTCCTTGCCCCAATAATAAATAAACTCCCCACAATGTGTTTTGTTTGCATAGCAAAATAATTGTTTCGCGTAAAACAGCAATTTTACATTAATTATCCCTTGATTAATTATATAAAAACACGCGAAATTTCCCTCCAAAGCAGCTGTTTAATTCTGACTTTGCCATATAATTACAATTCATAAAAAAAAAAAATTATTTTTTCAAACAAAAATCTCTTGAATTGAATTGGTTTCCAATAATTGCCAATAATCTTTTCCTGCAACTGGAAATTAAATCCAAGCACTCCCACTCCCAACCTCCAACCTTTCTCTCAACCTTTTATCAATAGAAGAAAAGGTTACAGCCACATTCCCACTTCCATTCTAGAATACCAGAACAGCAAGATAAAGTTACCTGCTCCTTTAGAAATCACTAAAGGAAGATAAATCCCGTTCAACTGGCCACAAATGACTATAATCGCAGAATTGTGGCTTTTGCCGCCTAAAAGTATGATATCCATACCACACATATTTCTTTAATTGAAAACAAAATTAAAGGTCAAGTGCAATCAAAATTTTAATTTTTTAATATACAGGATGGACAAAAAGTCTGGTTCTACTCAAAAAATTTCCAAAACGGATAAAGATATCAAAATTCTGCCGATTAGGCCTGTGCGATATTGCGATATATCGCAACGCGATAATTTTTTGAAACAAATATCGCGATATATTGTTGCTCCATTACAGTGGCAATATATCGTATTTCCGATATATCGCTGCTGCGATATGGCGATATTACGCAATATCATCATATCGCCATATCGCGGAATATCGGCAATGGAAAATTATGATAAAAAAAACCAATAAATGTCATAAACAACAAAAAAAGTCAAAAACTCAAAAAACATCAAAAACAACCCAAAAAAACGTCAAAACAACCCAAAAACGCCAAAAAAAATTCAAAAACGTCACTCGCAATATTGCCATATCGCCATATATCGCAATATCGTTGAATATCGCCATATCGTTTCTAACGATACTGCAGTATTGCGATATATCGCATCGATATCGCTTTTCGAGCAATATCGTATCGCATCAGGTTGGAAAAATATCGCACAGGCCTACTGCCGATGCAGTTGAATAGCAACTGCTTGGTGCGCTTTTCAATGGTGATATCAAAACAATCATCAAATGATTGCGACAATGACTTTCACACTG
This sequence comes from Strigamia maritima, assembly GCA_000239455.1. Classification (NCBI taxonomy): domain Eukaryota; kingdom Metazoa; phylum Arthropoda; class Chilopoda; order Geophilomorpha; family Linotaeniidae; genus Strigamia; species Strigamia maritima. Next base: position 110,067 of record JH431814.1, read on the forward strand.
TATCTTAAAAACCGTTGAAGTTAGACAAAAATTTCCAATTAGAAAGTTGTAGAGAATCATTTGTTTAGTACAATATCATTAAAAAAATATGTTAATAAAAATTATTTTGAAAAAAATAGAAAAATTAGTTGGCACAAAAAAGGTTTATTTTTAAGTTTTTCTTAATTTTTAAGAAATTTTATTGGAATTTGAAATTAAAATGATACTTGAAAACTTTTAGGTGACTTAAAATCACAAAACAAACAAAAAACCTTGTATTTCATAAATGACAATTGTTTCAAAATTTAGCACCACAGTGTAAGAAAATTTTAAACATCTCAAATCATGATAAAAATGTTTGAAAATTTATTGTAAGAATTTACAAGTAAAGTTATTCTGGAACTAAATTAAAAAGTATTTTTTGGCAGGAAAAAAATTTCCAAAAAAATTACTGTTTTGTGACAACAATTTTTCTCAAAATAAATTCCTATTAACATACTGTTTTTTTGAAATGATTTTGTACTAAACAAATGATTCTCTACAACTTTCTAATTGGAAATTTTTGTCTAACTTCAACGGTTTTTAAGATACAGTGTGAAAGTCATTTACTAAGTTTTCATGAATGCGCTTTTCTGGAAATTAAATGACGTCTTCATTTCTCAAGTGGAAAAGTAAAAAATGAAGTATTCTCTCTAGTTTCCACTTTTCCACTTGATAAATCATTTTCCAGAAAAGCGTGTTCATGTAAACTTAGTAATTGTTGCAATCATTTCATGATTGTTTTGATATCACCATTAAAAAGCGCACCAAGCAATTGCTATTCAACTGCATCAGCAGAATTTTGATATCTTTATCCGTTTTGGAAATTTTTTGAGTGGAACCAACGTAAGACGTGACAATATCAATACAGTGACATCGAAACAATGACGCAACGACCAAACCTCATTACAATGGCTGAACCATTGAAACTTGTAGTTTTGCTGAGAATGCATAAAAATCTGACAAAGAATGGGAGCTCATGCCAGCATTACATTTTTGTGTTTGGTTGTGTATGAGTACATACTGAGACTGGTTGAGATTAGGAAGCCCGCCACAGGCGTTAGAACTACTCTCACTCGCTGCGCGTCACGAGATCAGTCTTTAGGTTATGTGGTAATACTGACGTGGTGGAACGAACAAATGTTTGCAAGAGGTAGGAGATGAGGGAGACAAAAACCGTCATTTTTGACGGGTTACTGCTAGTAATTATACAGTGTGTCCCAACTAAGGGTGTTAAATTGAATTTTCTCTCAAATTGTCCATCCTAGAAAAAATCTGTCGGCGTAGTCAAATAGTAAAGTAGTATGACATAGTTAATGGTAATGTAATATCACCTTTGACCTCTAGGAGTGACTCATTCTTTTCATAACTTTTTAACGGTCTAATTGATCTAAAAACATAATTCGATGAAAATATTTTTCTATGAAAATTATGAGAAAATTCAAGCAGAAAACTTGCAGAAAAGATCAATTCCATAGAAAAAAAAATTTGGTTTTAACCCACAATAACATCTTTTTGCCTCAAGACATTGCCTATTACAAAGGAAGAAGTCTTTTGGAATAAACCACCATGTAAAAACTCTGTTTTACGCGTGCATTTACTTTTAATTATTATATTTTGAATTATTCAATAATATTTACTTATTTGTGTGTTTAATTAGTTTTTGACTTGTTTTCATTTATATTTGATTTGTATACGATTTTTAAGATTTATTAGTATATTAATTTTTATGGGAAACTGGTTAGTTTCCCTTTAATTTTGTTATATTTTAGTTAGGTCAATTTTTGTGTATTTTTTGTTTGAACTTTGTCGCGATCACGATTTCTAACACTAAAATAGCTGCAAATGGTAATAGAATAAGTAAAAGTCCACGAGTTCAAATAGTTATGAATCGCGAAGTGATGCTGTTGAACAGGCTTACTCGTGGCTGGTGTCTAGGGGTTATGAAAAAGGAACTTACTCTAATCTGCGAAGGTTGCGATGAAATAAGTTAAGACTTGTTTCATCCGCTTTTCTGATTTAAACGCAATCTTTATTTCAAGACAAAGTTATAAATAAAGATGAACACACTTTTCCAAAGTACAAACTATAATCAAACTGAATATTATTCGCATGGTTAAATAAATATAATAAAATGATATAAGAGCTTGATGATTAGAAAGATACTGGGTTGGGCGTCGGTGGAGTTTCGGCGGGAAACTAGCGGCGTCGTCCTTCTCAATCGTCACGGTTCTTGGCGGGAAAGTAAGACTCGTATGCCACGGTCTTACTCTCTATAGTTCGTAGTTTGACCTCGTTCGAGTCAAACCACAGAAAATCAAATACACTGACTTATATTTACCGTGTCCAACGTTCCTAGTTGGACAAGTAACTGGTCGATGATTCAGTTGAGTCTTTTTTGTGCCTCTTTGAATATATCACAAATCAACGGGTCTGGGGTGAGCAGAGGTTGATGATGTGATCAGGTCAAAGGCAAAGAGAAAAAGAGTCAAGATCGAGGGTGCAAATCAGTGATTTGCACTGGGACGCATGCGCAGATCGCATGGTCCCCTGAAATTCGGGTGCAAAATTCAGTTGAGTTGTTATGGCAACACCCCATGGGCGTGCCGTAATCGAGGGGGGAGAAAGTGTCTGGCACACTTTCGAAACTAATTAGAGTTAAAAATTATCAAACAATAATACTTAATTTCTTAGGTTATTTATTTTTATTCAGTACTAAAAATGGGTGTTTTTTGGTCACTGCAACTTAGTGTTGTTGACGCTGGAACATTACTTTGTTAAAGTCAAATAAGATACAGTTTTCTCCCAAAGCCATTTAAAATATAGTTAAAATTAATATTTAATTATGGAAAACATCTAAAATCGTTTACTTACGTTTGAAGAGGTTTTTTTTACACCAAATGTTTTTTCAATTACTTGATTTTCTGCCTGAAGAAAATGTTTTCATTAAATTATGTTATTAGACCAATTAGACCATGCTCTACAACTTTCTAATTGAATATTTGTTGTTAACTCAAACGGTTAAAAAGTTAAGAAAAGAATGGGTCACTTCTGGAGGTCTAAGGTCAAATTTTACATCGCCATTAACTTTGACATAACCACTTTACTATTTGACTACGCCAACAGATTTTTCCTAGAATTACAGTTTGACGGAAAATTTGACTTAACATTTACTAAGTTTACATGAACGCGCTTTTCTGGAAAATGACGTTATCATTTCACAAGTGGAAAAGTAAAAAATGAAGTATTCTCTCTAGTTTCCACTTTTCCACTTGATAAATAATGACGTCATTTTCCAGAAAAGCGTGTTCATGTAAACTTAGTAATTCTTAGTTGGAACACCCTGTATATCTCAGTAGTGTCTTTTACATATTGAAATTAAAATTTTGACTTGACCTTTAACAAGCATTTAATTCAGCAATTGCTCACTAGTCAACACATGTTGTATTGATTAGCCACTGCTCAACAAATTACCTCATTTCAATTCTTGTGGAAATATTGTAGCAATATTGAAGATTCATTAAGTTGATTTACATTAGTCTTGCTCCTGTAATTGTCTTGGAATAATAAGTCAATAGAGTTAGTTCCACGCTAAAGCCGGGATTGTCCAAGCGTGTTATAATACAGATAACCATCTACGTGTTGTAGATAGATGCAGTTTTGAGCATTGATTGGGTTGAGTTTATGGCTATTTTGAGAGTTAGCATTGAATTAGATAATGTCCACACTCTTCGCCGCTTATCTGCAAGCTGTGATGGCGATACTAGGCTTCGATCGGCTGTAAAATCTTTCAACGACCACTAAAATGTTCAAGCGAAGCGTAGAGGAACGATGAGCAGCACATTTTTAACTGAAGTAAAGAGATTGAAATATTTGTCAATGTCACTATGTTTACATACCAGAAAGTGAGAAGGAGAGTCTTCTGACCATGTAATCGGCAACTTTCTTAAAGATACGTTAAAAAGAAAATCTGCTCGTTTGGTGAAATATTCTAGAGTTCACAAAATTTGCATACAGTATATAGTCCACAAGGGGGAAAATATAAAAATGTCTTTTTTGATATTTTTTTTTCCAAAAAATTTCTATTTGTATTTTTTTTCAATGAATACACTGCATACGCTTTTATTTGTCAGCAAATATGTAGTCAGAATATCATTTACTCTAGTTACATGCACACGCTTTTCTGGAAAATGACGTCATTATTTCTCAAGTGGAAAAATAAAAAATGGAGTATTCACTCTAGTTTCCACTTTTCCACTTGATAAATGATGACGTCATTTTCCAGAGAAGCGTGTTCTTGTAAACTTAGTAATTGAATACACTTGTGAATTGTGATGCCCATTATAAAGTCCACATAGACTATTGAGAGAATAAATACACTATATACTCTATTTATTATTTCGTGCGTGAAACTCCCATTGGTTAATGACGTATATTGTACTGAAAGTATATATTGTGGCATCTTATTTTAATCCTCTTGTCTATCCGAATCGAAAAATCATTGTTTCATAGCCAAAAAATGTGCGCAACAACACAAAGACCCAAATGTAAATAATTTTTTAAAAATATTTTACAAGCATTTTCATTTGTTAACAATGGCAAGCACATTTTTTGACTACAAAACAATGATTTTTCGACTCAGCTCAACTAGAGGATTAATATAAGATGCCACAATATATACTTTCGATACAATATAGGTTATTAACCAATGGGAGTTTCGCGCACGAAATGATAAATAGAGTATAGTTATATGGAGATATCATATACCTATTTACCGGGTCTAAACTATTCCGCGGATCCCTAATTAATAAAAAAATTAATTTTTTGGTTACTGGTTACCGAGATAACGTGTTTTATTTTTATTTTGTACGGGTTCTAGACTACATACATTGTATGTAAGAATTTACAGGACATTTATTTCAAATGATCTAAATATATGGAATAATGGAATAAACAAAGACCTACAATATTATATTCCAAATTGCTGCAAATTCGTGCAATCTGGCAATGTGAATTGTCGAGCGACGCGAAATTTTTTCATGTGAATGAGCTTTGCCATGCGAATTTCGTTAAAACACGGGATTTTCGTGTCAGCGTAAAACGGGCTTTTCCATTTACTTTTTAAAATTGTTTTAATTACCAAAACCGCAAAAGTATTATCCAAATGATGACTAATAAACACAACAATATTACAATAGATGCATTTGGCAACTAAAACATTTTCACGTTTTCTTTAGGTGCATTCAGGAACTAAAACTTGTCAAAAACAAGTTTTGCGTGTGGTTAGTTTTGTGTATAATTCTGAGTGTGAAAATCTGAGGCACGTTTTAGCTAAGTTAGGCAAGTTTTAGCTACGTTTTAGCTTCTATCACATGCTTGAAGCAGTCATGTGATGTCTAAAACAAATGGCGCCGATCTAACTCTACAACAGTAGAGTTAGATGCTGCGCAGACGAGTGCGCAATTGTAAGACAACTCGTGTCTCGTGAAACGCAGGAATTTTAGCGTTTCCTAAAACGTGCGTGCATGCGCGTTTCTTGACTAAAACATAAATGTTTCCGGAAATGACGACACATTTCAGGAAACGAAACGAGAGAAACGACTGAGACATGAAAATGTTTTAGTTCCTGAATGCACCTTTTCTGTCAAGAAACGCGCGTTTTAGGAAACGTTACTATTCCAGCGTTTCACGAGACACGAGTTTGTGTCTTACAAAATTACAATTTTGCGCACTTGTCTGCACAGCATCTAACTCTACTGTTGTAGAATTTCAGGCGCCATTTGTTTTAGAAGTTACATGACTATTTCAAGTCATGTGATAGAAGCCAAAACGTAGCTAAAACTTGTCTAAAACTCAGCTAAAACTTGCCTCAGATTTTCACACTCAGAATTATACGCAAAACACACACAGAACTAACCGCACGCAAAACTCGTTTTTCACGACTTTTAGTTTCCGAATACACCCATTGATTAAAAATAGCAAAACCTTTATTCATGAACTGATATTCTTCTTACTTCTATTTCATGAATTTTTTACAAACAACAAGCACAGTGAACGCCCTCTACACTGAACACTCTGAAGATACAGACAGACTAGCACAAAACCCTCCAGACAGTTTTCGGCTAGCCCGATTGGTATCCGGTCTAGAGGGCAATCACTGTACTATTCCAGTACCACTTTAAAGAATGACTTTCTGCTAACCCTCAAACGCAATTTAATTGGCTAAATAAAACTCTAAAAAGTTTATTCCTCTAAGAAAAAATGATGACATTCTTACATCAGTAAAAAAAGCAACCAGTTTGGATTTAGTTGGATGGGTTACGCTTTCTAAAACATTGCGAAGAACTCCCATTGGTTGGAGCCTGTTTGCTTGCATATTAATACAAAAAACCACCAAAAACTACCATATATGGTCATTTTTATAATCGTTTATGGTCGTTTTTTTGTTCGTTTTGTGTTTAGGTTCGTTTATTTTCGTTTATGTTCATTTATGCCTTTTTATGGTCATTTTTCGAATTATTTTTTTAAGTGTATTAAAAAATTGCTGGGTAAAGGCTCTAGCCAATGGGAGTTTCTTGCAATGTTTTGGAAAGAGTTTATAGTACCTCTCTAAATGCTTAGTACGCATCTACATAATGCTTAAAGAGTTCAACATCACATTTTTTATTGGTCCATTGGATCAAAAAGCATTTAAAACCCTTAAAATAATTTTTCAGAGACTTTTTGAAAAATATTGAAGGATTAAAACCCAAAGTTAAAAGTTGTGAAAACGAGCAGACAGACCAAATCAGGAATTTGCGCGATTGTTACCATGCAGTTGTGAAGTAAACCCTTTGTATTTAACATGGGGAATACCAACTGTGACAACAGAAACAGCACCCTGCCAGCAGCGGCCAACAATGTCCCTCACCAAGCTCAAATAAGCTGGTCGGGATACAAAATAATTGTTTTTAAAAATGTTCCGAAAACTTTAAAAAAATAAATAAAAATCATTTAGGCCATTTTAAGGGATGGCGAAAATTAGTCAGCTATAAAATATCCGATGTCGTAAACCCAACAATTTTCACTTAAAAAAGAAATTTACCGAGAAATTCACAAATTGAATTTGTCTGACGGAAGCAATAATTGTCTCCTAATGTAAAGAAAGACACCAATCGCATCAGTGATTAGTTTTCAACATCCTCCCCATTCTGTAATAGACTTGTGCTAAAATGTTTTCATTACTAATTCATTCCTCAAATCGTATTGCTTGTGTATTGTTTACATACATTACACCATTGAAAAATTATGATTTTGAATAAAATTTACATACTAATAAGTAATAAGCTAACAAAAGAACATTAAATACAACAAGGAATAGTATATATATATATATTATACAGGGGCGTATTGAGAGGGGGGGGGGTG
>JH431814.1:137816-149302 GCA_000239455.1 Strigamia maritima
GACTATGTCTCCAAATGTCAGTGGTGTAGTGAGTGGCAAAGCTGGAAGAATTGAGACTGGATTTTTTACTTTTGTCATTATTGTTTTGTCATTGGGATTGAATTAAATCATTTAGTTTTGTATATACAGGATTCTTATTATATTGGGACGATATATCCATGATAATTGTTTTGTAATATAATCATTAAAAATGTACATTAAGATTAAACTACCGTATTTTGTCGATTAAAGGCCGCGGCCTTTATTACAAATTGCGGCCGAGGGGTGCGGCCATAATTCGAGGGCGGCCGTAATTCGAGGGCGGCGTTTAATTCGTTTGGTCATAAATTGCCTTGCATGTACGCAACTTTTTAAATTGTAAAACGTGTGTTTAATCGATTTTAATGTATTTAATACGTGCAAACGTATTAAAAACGTATTAAAATCGTTTGAACACATGTTTTACAACTTAATAAGTTGCGTACATGCAACGCAATTTAGACAAAACGATTTAATTAAACCATAATCATTTCGAATAATGGCCGCGGCCGTAATTCGAGTGCGGCGTTTATTTCGAATTACAGCCGAGGGGCGCGGCCATAATTCGAGGGCGGCCTTTAAACGACAAAATACGGTAAATCACTGCAAGTCAATATAAATCACTGCAAATCAATATAAATCACTGCAAATCAATATAAATCACTGCAAATCAATATAAATCACTGCAAATCAATATAAATCACTGCAAATCAACATAAATCACTGCAAATCAATATAAATCACTGCAAATCAATATAAATCACTAAATCAATATAAATCAATATAAACACAAAACTAATTCTTAATTCTTTAAAAAATTTGAATGTAATATCCACGACAGTTTTGAAAACTAAAATTAAATTATTAGCTCACATAACATGTATAAACTATTCAACACGGTATGATTGGCAATGACATATCATAGTATGACTTAAAGTATAGCAACAAAGCAGATCCACGACAACCAAGACTGGAAATTGAACCACAGGTCCCGTGCACCGGAAGCAGAATCTGTCCAATATATGCTCTCTGAGACTGAAAGAAAACCATAGACATCACGCTCTTAAAGCTAGAGGAAATGACATGCAAATTCCATCAGGAGATGTAAGTGAAGTGAAAACATAAGTCAATATAGTTGTGACCAAACTTCTATTCGCTATAAAAGTCAGAAAGTGATTTTGCTAATACTTTAAAGGATTTACGACATCACATTTTTTATTGGTCCATTGGATCAAGCATTGTTTAAAACTTTTAAATAATTTTTAAAAGATATTTTGCCAAAATTTTTTCGGGGTTAAACCTAATGTTGAAGTTATGTAAACAAGCAGACGACAATACGAAAAAGTGAGAGATAAAAGCAAAACCAAATCGAGAATTTGCACGATTGTTACCAGTTGTGTGTCGTACGACGTATTTATAAGGAAATACCAACTGTGACATCAGAAATAGCAGCAGTGGCCAACAATGTCCCTCATCAAGCTCATCTTATTTTCTTGATGTTATTATAGATGTTGTTAATACAAAATGGCAAAGTGGCATCCATCTTGGAAACGATAGATCGAGCATGTCTCGACTCCAAATTGAGGTAGCAAATAAAACCTTCTAATTTTGTAGTTGGAGACATCATTTGCACATCCTAACACAATTCCATGAGTAATCGATATGGCGATATTCAACGATATTGCGATATATGGCGATATGGCAATATTGCGAGTGACGTTTTTGAATTTTTTTTTGGCGTTTTTGGGTTGTTTTGACGTTTTTTTGGGTTGTTTTTGTATGTTTTTTGAGTTTTTGACATTTTTTTGTTGTTTATGACATTTATTGGTTTTTTTTATCATAATTTTCCATTGCCGATATTCCGCGATATGGCGATATTGCGTAATATCGCCATATCGCCATATCGCAGCAGAGATATACAGGAAATACGATATATTGCCACTGTAATGGAGCAACAATATATCGCGATATTTGTTTCAAAAAATTATCGCGTTGCGATATATCGCAATTCGCACAGGCCTACCAATGACGCATGAAGACTCGGAATGACGCATGGGAATTCGTATGACGTATAAAGACTCGGACAGGTGGAGGGACTCAGGAGGTTGGTGCAGAATAAAATAACTGCAGTCTGTACATATAGCCCTTATACAGAGGCGCGCCATCTAACTTTTTTTCTTCGAAATACTAAAATTTATAATATTTTAGAACAGCAAATAGGTACCTGCAAAAACTTTAAAAAATAAATAAAAATCATTTCATCCATTTTAAGAGATGTCTAACATTATTCAGTCATAAAAATTGAATGCGTTTGCATTTGATGCCGTAAACCCTTTACAAAAATAAAAGAAAAGATTCAACAAATTCCTCAGAATTGACAAACAAAAAGAAAATGTAAAGCCCAAATATATTAATTTTCTGCATTTTTTTTGTGTTTATTATAATATTTTCCTTTTCTGACTTTTTTCTATATTATGAAATAGCAGAGGGAATTAAAGCAATAAAAATAAAAAATAAAATAATTCTCACAACTTCCTTTAAAACCCACAAGTCTTTTAAAATTACACACTTTCATTAATATTCCTGGAAGTTTGTCCACACACCCCAATTTCCTTCAACTTTACAGGTTAAAATTCCTTTTCTTACTAAGTCAACATACACATGTGACCACAATAACCAATCCAAGCTCATTTGCACTTGCTTTAATACCGAGTAATTTGGAATTAAATTTATTTGCACAGCCACAAGCAGGCAGGTAAGCACAAGAATTTTAATCACATTTCTTGATTTCTTGTACAAGTACAGTATACATTGAAAACCACTGCACTCATAGAAAAAAAGTCGCCATTTTACTCCCATTTCTGGAGTTATGCATTGTCCTCTGGCCAACTCCGTAATCAGAGTAATGGTACTCCAAAACGAGAGTTTGATGTGTGAACAACTCCATTTTTGAAGTAACAATACTTTGAAATAGAATATCAAAACTCTGAAATTAAAGTATTATTACTCGTTTAAATGTGAGAGTTGACCATGGGACAAAATGGAGTAAAATAAAAACATTTTTTTCTATGAGTGTGTACATGCAGTACTGCATCAAAAAGTGATACAACTTGATATTTATCTTACATATACTACATTCAAGTTTTATTTGTGCTCATTAAACCATAATATCTTACAAATCCCTAAAATTCTGAAACTATTTTTTCTTTCCATTCAAGGTGCAAAAATGATTTCAATCAAAAGTCAAGCAAGGGCAATCCTGTTGCTGACAGTACTAAGCCAGGCCTTAGCAACTCAAACTTTGTTACAGGTAAGTGCAAAATGATAAATTGACATTCAAAACTGTGATGACAAGAGGAAATAAGCCTCTGGTTCTTTGAAGCTCGAACCCACAACATAACCGTAATCAAGGAAATGTAATTTCCTGGCATTCCTCACAATTCCTTGTATATACACACAAAAACACCTTACTGACAGCGGAAAAGACACGCTTACTATTAAAAGCAATTAATGCTTAGTTCCCACTTGGCAGAAATTCCGACAGAAAATTTTCTGCTGCAGAAAATTTTGAGTGTAGAAAGCAGCAGTGTTTACAAATTGCATTCCTTAGCTGGCATCCATTTTTAAATTCTACTTTTCTCCACTTTTTTGACCAATTTTCAGTCCGCAGTTGGGAAACAACGACAGAAAAACATGCTTTTCTGCACAGCAGAAAATTTTCTGTCAGAATTTCTGCCAAGTGGGAACTAAGCATTAAAGTTTAAAAGAAGTCAAAAGTAAAACACACCCAAGTTTGTGGGTAAAGTCAGAACTTATAATGCTGATTCCAACAATACCTGTCGTAATTGTCGAAATGCCCCAAAAATTGGCTTAAAATTGCTTTGTTTTACGTTAGGATAGCCAATCGCAGACATTACGCTTGATTCCCACTTGGCAGAAATTCCGACAAAAAATTTTCTGCTGCAGAAAATTTTGAGTGTAGAAAGCAGCGGTGTTTACAAATTGCCTTCCTTAGCAGGCATCTATTTTTAAATTCTACTTTTCTGCACTTTTTTGTCCACTTTTCAGTCCACAGGTGGGCACCAACAACAGAAAAACAAGCTTTTCTACACAGCATAAAATTTTCTGTTGGAATTTCTGCCAAGTGGGAACCAAGCATGAGGGTAGTCAATCGCAAGCAGATAATACAGAGTTTGCGGTATGCACTTTTCCCTTTTCCGTAATGCTTAGTTCACACTGATGTTCACACTACTCCGTAACGTAACGCAAGGAGGCTGCGCAATGCATTGTGGGCTTAAAAACACAGACGAAGACTTAAGTTCTTACTTCAAAATCGATTTTAAAGTAGGACGTAACATAACTTAAGAACTTACGACCAACCAATGAGAACACAGCTGCTTCTCTCATGAAAAACGAGATTAAATGAGAAATTGCGTGATTTTTGGCCTCCATTGCAGAAAGCATGGAACACTCATCACAAGTAGATGCCAACTCAACTCTAGAGAAAAAAAAGCCAAGAAAAATGATTTTGATCGCAGATGAAGTGAAATTGTACGGTGAGTGAGCATGAGTAAGCGTGAGTGAGCCTCCCGAGTGAGCGTGAGTGAGCCTCCCGAGTGAGCGTGAGTGAGCCTCCCGAGTGAGCGTGAGTGAGCCTCCCGAATGAGCGCGAGTGAGCGCCAGTGAGCACGAAGATGTGATTGTTGTGTTTTTTATGCCTGAAATAAATGTTTTTTTGACAGTTTCTATAATTTAAAATCATTATTGCTGCTAACAGTAGCAAATCAGCTAATAATTCTTTCTCATCATTCATTTCTAAAGTAGCCATTGTGAAACTGGAATTTAATCTGGTTTTGGATCTAAATCCAATTTATTCTGATTGGTCGGTTTACATTTACTTAACACAAGCAGTGTGAACCAAACCTTACGTTACTTTCCTTAAGTTACATTAATTTTCCTTAAGTTACGTTACGCTACGTCCAGTGTGAACTAAGCATTAGTTATAATAGTTTTGTTATAGCTTAGTGCTAGAAGCAGTCAATTTCAATGATGGCTTCATTTCTGCCATACTGAATTTTAAAATCTAAAAATTAAAAATTCTTATTTAATCATAAATTGTTAACTAAATTAGTAGTATTGCTCAATTATGATTAAACTATTGTAATACAAATAATTTAAAATCTAGAAAAAAACAAAAATCTTTTGGGAAAAAGTTATTAAAAATAAGAAAGGCAAATCATACCAGCTACTTCTAGTGATTACTTCTAGTGAAACAGATGTTTTAGCATGTGGTGGCACCACCAGCAATGGAAACAACTAAACTGTAGAGTTTGGATACTTCTCTCTTCACTTACTATAACTGCAGTATGATTATAACCATGGCTATAAGTCTATAACTTTCAGACTGGCTACACTATCTATTTAGGTATAGTGTAAGCTCTAGTATAGTTATAAGTTGTGCACTTTACTTATGGCTATACTGGGAGTTTTACAAGAGAGAAATATTCAGTTATAGCTTCAGTTATAGTCATAAACTACAGTTATGAGTTTTCCCACTATAATTATAGCAAAACTGGAGGTTTTTAGAAAGGAAAGGCTGCTGCCACTAACTCAGCATCTACCGATAGCGATACGATTTTTGCAAAAATGCTATACAGTATGATGCACTATAGCTTTTGCATGCAAACTGCACATGCAACCGCGTGCAACCGACGTGCGTACAATTTGCATTGTGAACGCACTTACGTTCATTGTGAATGAGCCTTTAGTCTGGTTTTAATCTTACTCTTTCCACAGCAAAGTAAAAATTTTGCATTTAATCTTAAGAGTAAGCTAGTTTAATCAGAATTTCAGACTAAATTTCAGATTTTCAGACTAAATTTCAGATTTTCAGACCAAATTTCAGATTTTCAGACCAAATTTCAGATTTTCAGACCAAATTTCAGATTTTCAGACCAAATTTCAGATTTTCAGACCAAATTTCAGATTTTCAGACCAAATTTCAGATTTTCAGACCAAATTTCAGATTTTCAGACCAAATTTCAGATTTTCAGACTAAATTTCAGATTTTCAGACTAAATTTCAGATTTTCAGACTAAATTTCAGATTTTCAGACTAAATTTCAGATTTTCAGACTAAATTTCAGATTTTCAGACTAAATTTCAGATTTTCAGACTAAATTTCAGATTTTCAGACTAAATTTCAGATTTTCAGACTAAATTTCAGATTTTCAGACTAAATTTCAGATTTCAACATGCATTTTGTTTTTGTTTTTTTACTACTAAAATAGTTTAAACTCTATCCAACAATTTGTGCATGAAACTAAAAAGTGAACTTTTTTCATTTTACTGAAAGTATATCCCTCAGAAGCCTATCCTATGGGTCAATTGACACAGACAATAGTTCTGAATACAAATTTTTTTCAAAAAATTTTTCAAAAAATCTGAAATTTTCTGGAGCTGTTCAAAAAGTGGTTTTACACCAATTTATTTGGTAATTTTCGGACTTATAAAGAAAAAGTTATTGTAAAGATAAAATATGAGCCCCTTAAAATCTCAGCTTAAAACGTTTGCTGTTTTCACTGCATTTTTTCTCTTTAGTGAGAGCACTTTTAAAATGCAACGCCACCTATATGCAAAGCAGAGAATAAACAAAGCACATGTTGGCACATGTTCAGTTCACATTTCATATCAATTGCAATTAATTGCACTAATTGGAATTAAAATTAAGTATAAATAAATAAATAATTAAACATCCTTGCATGCTGTTCAAATGATCACATTTTGCCCGTGTGTCTTAATTTTTACAATCTGTGACACCTAGCGTCAGTTGATAAAACCATGGTAACCATGGTAACAGCACTAAAGCGCTTCAACTCGGAGTATATAAAACATGTCAATTGACACCACTAATAGGTCTTTGCGTTGACCCAAAATGTTAGGCGTCTGAGGGATATACTGTGGTATCTTATTTTAATCCTCTAGTCGAGCTGAGTCAAAAAATAATTGTTTCGCAACAATACAAAAACCCAAATGTAAATAAATATTTTACAAGCGTTTTCGTTTGTTAACAATGGCATGCACATTTTTGGACTACAAAACAATGATTTTTTGACTCAACAATATATACTTTCAGTACAATGCATAGGTCATTAACCAATGGGAGTTTCGTGCACGAATTGTTAAATAGAGTTTAGTAGCAAAACTTTTTAAATGCAGCTCTACTGTTTGTGAACTTTGTAAAGTCGAGTTTACACAAATAAAATATTTCTTCTTTTTTGTGAAAAATATACAAACAAAAGAAAGTCTAATTTCAAATATCAACAACATTGCCACAATACACACACTAAAAAAAGCAAATTTAGGACTATTGATCTATTTTTGATATTTCCAAAATTAAAATTATTTGCTCTATTCAAAGTATAGGATATAAATTATGCTTTATCTACATTGGTACCTAATGGACCTAGAGATATTTATTTGTAAAATTAAATTAAAGCAGCCAAAAAAAGACCAAAAGCAACAAACAGGATCTCAGCCAATAATCATATCATGACCACATACAGGAAACATGTAATCATAACCTTAAATTATTTCCTGATGTTGATAAAAATAAGGTGTACTTAATTATGTCTGCAACATACAATGACACAATCAAAATTTAAACCCTCTTTTCTTTTATTTCCTTTATTTTTCAGTACCTTTTAGACTACCCAGAACCACTCCTTTTGGATGATGAGAAATCCGTGCGGATTGCGAGAGAATGGGAAATGAGCAAAAAAACAGGCAAACAGGGACCAACCAAAACCCAAAAGGATAAATTCTTTGAGTATGATGACAATGATGATGACAATGATGATGACAATGATGATGAATCAGTCTTCCAACAAGATATCATCGACGATGATGACACAACATCCTACCAACGTAAAAGCCGTTAACGTTACAATTAAGTTTACTCAGAAATTTAAAAAAAATCCATCTATTTCAGAAACTAATAATCAAAATCAACAAACAAATGATTACAGGACTTATGTCCAAACTACTCCACCTATCATACCTTATGTCACTGAAAAGGAACCAGACTTTGACTGTCCAAAAGGTGTGCCAACTTACAGAATAGGTGGCAAGTGTGTACCTCTTGAAGATTTTGAAGACCAAAATACAAAATTTGAGGTACCAGCACCTGAAACCGATCCTGATGATGCACCTGCATATATAACCCAAAGCCAAACCAAATTTGGGAACTTCTACAACCATGGACACAATAAACCAGCGCCACATCAGAAACCTACTCTTGACCAGACTGACAAATATAATCAAGAGGAAAAAGTAAAACCAATATACAAAGGAAATGAACAAGAAACAGGATCAGAAGTAGATAAAGATGACTCAATTCTTGGTTATGGACAACAAGAAACTGGAGAAAGTTCTGGGCAACAACATATACAAGTTCCTGGCTTTGGACATCAAGAAATTATACACGATTCCAGTTATGGTCAAGAAGAAATTGTAGATGGCCCTAGCTATGGTCAAGAAGAAATTGTAGAAGGTCCTGGCTATGGTCAAGAAGAAGTTGTAGAAAAACCTAGCTATGGTCAAGAAGAAATTGTAGAAGGTCCTAGCTATGGTCAAGAAGAAATTGTAGATGGTCCCAGCTATGGTCAAGAAGAAATTGTAGAAGGTCCTAGCTATGGCCAAGAAGAAATTGTAGAAGGGCCTGGCTATGGTCAAGAAGAAACTGTACAAATTCCTGGTCATGGACAACAAACTGTACAAATTCCTGGTCATGGTCAACAAACTGTACAAATTCCTGGTCATGGACAACAAACTGTCCAAATTCCTGGTCATGGGCAACAAACTGTACAAATTCCTGGTCATGGACAACAAGAAACAGTCCAAATTCCTAGTTATGGACAAGAAGAAACTGTGCAAATTCCTGGTTATGGACAACAATATGATCAAGAATATGACAAGTACAGACCTGAATCAGTTGCTCCAGTTGTCCAGACCCATGAGCAAAATCACAAAATTCCTATACCAGATTCTGGACAAGTTTTTGTAGATTACCCAACCACAGATGATGAAGAATCATATGAATCTGTACTTCCCATCAACAAAGAACCACCCAATATTGAACAGGCATCCCAGTCAGAAATAATTGAACAACAAAATCATAAACATGATCCAAACTCAAACATAGTATTTGAACAAAGCCAAATTGGAGAGACTCAGTATGGTTGGAACCCTAATAAAAAACCACCAAAATATGAGGCAAAACCACAAATACCACAGTTACCACTCTACCCACAACACCAAACCATCAACACCTACAAGCCTGGAAATTATAGACCCAGCAGAGGCCATGGATCATATGGAGGATATGATGATGGATCATATCAAGGTCATTATAATGATGAATCACACAAACATCATCATCATGGATCACACAAACATCATCATGGATCATATGGATCACATGTAAGTTCCTCTGGATCAGGTTCTGTCTCTTACCCAGGAAACCCACAAACACCCATCCACAAGGAACCACCTGTTTTGGACATTCATGGAGGCAAACCACCTCATATTAACCAGAATTTTGATAAAGGAGGAGCTTTTTATGGGGTGATTGATTACTCACCTTATGATGAGACACCTGTTGTTCCAGGAGCATTTACTTGTTTCCAGAGAGGTGAGGAGTACTATGCAGATTATTATTCTGGATGCAAGAGATTCTATCGTTGCGCGAAAGGCCATTTTCAAGCGTACGAATACGTTTGTCCACCTGGAACCAAGTTTAATGATCGTATCAATCAGTGTGATCATGAAGATGATGTTTACTGTAAACAAAAAACTCATTACGGTTAAGATTTTTGTAATTTGAATGATAAAAAAATGCATGAAATAAAGTTGTTTGATTGAAGATTACCTCGTATCAACAGGTTTTTTTTGGTCGTACAAACCGGAAATACTGGATAAAAGGGAAGTTGTGGCATCTAGCGGGAATTTTCTAAAGTCTTAAAAATGTTTTTTTTTAAATTACTGCCTGTGTGCAAAAATTACAGTAATAGAAATTTTTTACAGAGAATAAAAAGCTGTTGTTTACATAAATTGCACTATTTAGTGTAAAAATGTACCATTTAGTTAAAAAAATGCATCATTTGCTTGTAAAAATGCACCATTTGGTTGTAAGAATAGACCATTTGGTTGTAAAAATGGACCATTTGGTTGTAAAAATGGACCATTTGGTTGTAAAAATGGACCAATTGGTTGTAAAATTGCACCATTTGGTTGTAAAAATGCACCATTTAGTTGTAAAAATGCACCATTTGGTTGTAAAAATGCACCATTCGGTTGTAAAAATGCACCATTTGGTTGTAAATCTCGGTAAAAATGCAATATCTAGCTGTAATAATATACTGTGTGCAAAGATGTATTTTTAAACGATAAATACACAGAGATAAAAATTGGACTTAGTTTTTAAATTTTTACCCACTTTCTTTTAACTTCACTGTTTGTTCCTTAGTCCTTCAAGAAAAAAAAAACCATGCTAAGTTGCCGAAACATCGAAGTCACATCAAACATTACTCATCGGATGGGTTATGCCAAGCCTAAACATCTCTAAAATAAAAAAATCCAGACAAATTTCACATCTCAGAGTAATTTATTTATACACAGAGAAAAAAAAAATTCCAGAATAGGCAGACATATTTCATTCAAGGAATTAATTCCACGATGACTAAAAAGGTCATCTATTTTATCTCAATTGGGGAAAAAAAATAACAGCACCTTGAGTGAATATTAATAAATTCCATATCATTTTTTATGTTTAATATAAACAAGATTAAAAAATTTGGTTGCCCAAACAGTACTAACTTAACAATCTTGGTGGTTTTTAAACTATTTACAATCAATGATAGAACAAATCCTACATTAAATCATTGAATTTTTTTCTAAAAAAAAAAAAAAAAAAAAATTCTCTCTATCTAAGCATAAAAAAAAGTCAATTTAGACAAGAAATCCAAGTCTAAAATCACCAAGATTGTTAGTATTCAACATTTTCTGCCTGATCTGTATCTAAACCTTTAAAGTTTACAATAATAATAATAATAAAACCGAAAAAAAGTGCAGTTTATAACATTGTACATCATTTTGCAAATATGAACCACTGCAGTTGTAATCGTTACAAAAATGTTTGGCTATAGGATCAACACTACTATATTTTATCCCATTCAATAAGAAAGATTTTTTTTTTTTATTATTATTTTTATTGATTTTTTTTTCATTTTATCAACAATTTTTTTCAGTCATTAAATTAAATTATTTACAGGAAAAATCTTTCTTATTATTAGGAATAAAGGAACAATGGGATTTCATATGTAAAAAAAATGAAATCTGAACCAATTTCACATTAAAATAAATTACATTCGTTATTAATTTACCATTTTTTCATTTTTTTTTTTTTGTTTT
>JH431814.1:149950-198778 GCA_000239455.1 Strigamia maritima
ATTAAATAAATCTAAATTCGTAATTTAAATATTCTCTATTAATTTAAAGAAAAACAAAGTCTCAAGTATCTGTACAATTGTCTTTGCGACAAAAAGCTAATCGATTTGCGCTCAAAACCACCACAAAAATATAAAACTTATTTATTATTATTACCAGATAAAAACAAAATAATTAATAATTAATAATTAATTTAACCCTTTTAACTCAGTAATTCCAAGTGCAAACGATCATATCGAATAATAATAATAATAAAAAAAAAATTCCTTCTTTTAAAAATTCATTTGCATTCGGATCTCCAAATTTACAACAAAAAAAAAAATAAGAAAAGAAAAAGAAACCAATTTTTTTTCCTCGAACTAAGAAAAAAATTTGATTTTTTTTTTAATACAGCATGATTACAATCGAGTAATTAAACTAAATTAACAATACAAAGCATAAAGATGAGAAATTGGTAACATTAACAAACGAGAGGAATGATAAGTTGAAATTAAATGTACATTAATTAACAACGTGTTTGAAATAACCTAAAACTAGTCTTAACTTAATAAAAAGGAAGAAAAATAATAATTAAAACAGTAAAAATCGTTTAGTTAGTTATTTAATTATTTATTTATTTCCGGCGACGTGCTCGCCTGAACAACCGATTCGAGGGTATCGTGGGAGCGGCGGTGGTTACAGGCATTTCAAACGGATTCCCACTCGGATTCGGATTCTGAGGTACTCCCGGAGGTCTAGAAAATAGAAAAACCGAATTAATTAATAAAAAAATAAAAGAATTTAATTTAAAATAATTTTCTGCAAATTTATTGAATTTGGTTTAATTTCATCGAAAATATTTTTTAAATTCGTGAATTTTAATCACAAAATTGTTAATTTGATGAAATTTGTAGAATTCTCAAAAGTTATCCAAATTTGCCGTTACAAAAGTGTCAAATCTGATGGAAATTCTATCACAAAATTTGATAAAATAAAGTGCGTACACAGCATGTTTCAGGCGGAAAAAGTACATTAATGATGCATTGAAAATATGCATTTTCAGTCAAATTTGGCCGAATTTGGCAAAATATGGACAAAAAAATAAAAACATTTATCCAGGCTCTACAAATGACTAATTTCAAAATACTAATTCCTTAGTATTTTGGAAGAGAAATCAAAAACAGAACATTATGCAATTTTTGACCTGAAGTTGCACATTGAGAGCCGGGTATGCAGATGACCCCACCCAGGTTAATTTTTTTTTTTTTTTACTTTCAAGACAAATATTTAAATTTTTTGAAGAATTAACATTTGGACAAAGCTTTCATGAAAAACATTTCGTTTTCGGAATCAAAAATTGTCATTCTAACCACAATAAAAAAAAAAAAATGCATTTTCATATTAAAAATCTTTTACTTACTGCAGCAAAACAATAAATCCAACTTGTATCTAGCCAAAAAAGTTATTTTTAAAGCAATAATGCATTGGTTTGAAGCAGATTTAAAATTTTTTTTAAAATAAAAATGCATATTTCCAAAAATTGAAACCTAAATGCCACAAATCTAAAACTCCTTAGAAGATCATAAAAATAGATCATTGCAAAACACAAATATAGTTTTCCTACCAAAACAATACCAATAGCCACAAAACTGTTGATATTTCTTCTTTCACAATTTCAAGTTTTTACAACATTAAAATTTAACAACTAAACTCTATTTCCAACACATTGCGAGAAACTCCCATTGGCTAGAGCATTTTCCCAGCAATTGTTTAATGCACTTAATAGACCAAAAACGACCATATATGGTAGTTTTCGTATTAATGTGCAAGCAAACAGTCTCTAGCCAATGAGTGTTTCTCGCAATATGTTAGAAATAGAGTTTAGCTCTAAATACAACCAAAAAAAACTTATAATTACCCAAAAGTTGGAATTGGGCTTGCAGTACCACCAGCTCCAAAATTAAAAGCCGTTGCAGTGCCTGCATTGAATTGAAACCCCGGTTGAGTTGTCGCAGGCTGATTAAAGTGGAACGTAGTCGCTGCTTCCGGCTCAGTCTTCTCCTAAACAAAAATAATAAAAAAAATAAATAAATAAATTTAAAAAATCAAATAAAGAAGTTGTTAAAGTGGTTTACGACATCAAGATGTTTTTATTGGTCCATTGGATCAAGCATGTTTTAAAACCCATAAATAATTTTTCTCAGATTTTTTTGAAAAATATTTTCCGGTCAAAACCCAATGTTGAACTTGCGAAAACAAGGCGACGACAATATGAAAAAAGTGAGAGATAAAAGCGAGACCAAATCGAGAATTTGGGCGATTGTTACCAGCTGTGACGTAAACCCTATGTATTTAACAAGGGGAACTATGACGTTAGAAACAGCGCCATTTTTAAAAAATAAATAAAAAAATCATTTCGGCCATTTTAAAAGATGGCGGAAATTAATCAATATAATAAAATTTCCCATGTCGTAAACCCTTAACTGAAACAATTAGAAAAATCGCAAACCTGAGTCCCAGTAAACTGAAAAATCCCAGCCGACTGCTGTTGTTGATTATTCCCGCCAAACTGAAACCCAGGAGTCCCACTCCCCGGGAATCGATTAGTCGGTGCAACGGGCGCAAAAGCCGGCGTCGCCGGGGCGGTCAACTGCGGCACCTGGAAAGCCGGGCGCGGCGTCGACCCGAATCCTGCAAAACTCATGGCCGCCGCCGTCGTAGTCGGCGTCGCAACCTGCGTCGTCGCCGGGCCCCCGAAAATCGACGCGTTCTGGTTCCCAAAAGCAAACAAATTCGGCGTACTCAACGAATTGAACGACGTCGTCGTCACCGGGACCGTGAAACTCGGCACCGTGGCCGCCACCGTCGGCGTTGTGGTGTTAAACTGCGGTACCGCGGCAACAGTCGTCGTCTGACCGAACGAAAACGAACTCTTGGCCGCTGGAGCTGTCCCGAAAAACGAAATCGGAGTGGTCGTCGTGATCGCCGCCGGTGGCGATTGGAACACGGAAGAGGACGAGGCCGGCGAGAAAGTCGAATTCGTGGTCGTGGTGCCGAAACCGGACCCCGCCGAAGTGGTCAAATACCCGTACGAGGGCAGAGTGACCGACGAGGGGCTCGTGTGACTGCCAAACATGGCGTTCGAACCCATCGGTTGAGTGTTGTAGCCGGTTTTCGAGCTGCCGAACATGGTTGTGGGTTGTGTGCCGAAAACTGAGCCCGCGGAACTCGCAGTGGGAATTTTCGAGGTAGGAGTGGTCACGGTCGATGGTGCGGTGAAGAAACCGGGCGTTAGTTCGGACGCGGTGGTGATTTGACGAAAGAGCGAGGATGTGGCGGCCGATGTGACGGGCAGTGCAGGGGTCAGGAACTCGGATGAATTGGTCGAGACGGCAATTGCGGCTGTTTTGGTGGAAAAACTCGACGTTTTTGAGGTTGTAGTGTTCGGCGCTGTTGAAGCGAGTTCTGGGGTCTTGAATGAGCTGAGTGGGTTCACATTTGAGGGCTTCAATGGAGTGAAATTAGGCGCAATTAACGAGGAGAATGATGGCATCGGAGGTTCCAAAGTCAACATTTTCTTTTTGGGAACTTCTACGTCGTCTAAATTGAAATTAATCCAAAATTAATAATAAAAAAATTTTTTTTGTAAATATTTTTGAATATTTTTGATTAAATTAATTTCTTTGATTTCAATTTTCTTTTGTAAATGAAAAAAATCATTAAAAATATGCAAATTTTCTTCAAAAATATTTTTTTATGCAAATTTTTGTTTAAAATTAAATTTCTCTGCACATTTTCTCGTAAAATATATCATTCGCGCAAATTTACAACCAAAATTAAATTAATTGGTGAAATTTTTTATGCAAATTATATATTTTAACAATAAAATTTGCATAAAACTTAAATATTTTAAAAATTTTACCACTGTCATGTTTATGTTTTTCTGCGCTTTTCGGTGTTTCCACGGTTTCCGCACCGAAAAAACCGAATTGTTCCGTTGGTTTCGGGGCGGTCATCCAGGATTTGTCCGTTTTTTCCGTTTCGGGCTTGGTGGAACCGAATAAATTCATCGGGGCACTTGGAACGGCTAATCCAAACATTGGTTTATTTACAGGTTCCTTTTTCTCTTCTATGATTTCGGTTACATCGTCATCGTCGTCAGATTTCTTGTCGATTGAATTGTCGATGACTTCAATTTCTTTTTTCGTTTCATTGATTTCTTTGTTTTCAGGGAGAGGTTTAGCTCCGAATAGGTTTGGCACTGTTTTGCTGTCAGTTTGAAGTGTACCAGAGCCAAAAACAAAGGCGGGCGCCGTCGTTTTTGTTGCTGGAAGTGAACCGAATCTGAATGTCGTTGCTACATTCGTCGAGGCGTTCGATAGACCGAATTTGAATCCTGTTGATTCGGTTGTTGATGAAGTGGTTGCTGTTTTACCCGTGTAACCAAATTTAAATTCTGCAAATATAAAAAATAAAAAATGTTAAATTTATTTTCTTAGATTTAAATTTTCCCAGAATTTTTTGTTTTTTAATGGAAATTTATGCACAAATTCAAATATTTGTAATACATGTACTTATAAAAAAAATAATAAAAATTCATCAAAAATATGTAAATTTTCTTCAAAAATAATTTTTTATGCAAATTTCCATTATTGGCCGAATTATTTTATGCAAATGATATATATTAACAATAATTTTAAATAAAAATTTGCATAAAAAAAGTTTTTTATTACAAACAAACCCTCTTTTTAGAATCTTTTATAAAATGTTTTTTAAAAAATTATTTTTAGAAATATCTCCCAAAAAATATCATTTCCTTTAATTTAAACAAATCATCTCAAAAAAAAAAAAAATATTATCAACGATTTTCACGCAAATTTCCATTAAAAATAAAACGTAAGATTATATTGTTTAGACAAACCAGGAACTGTAGTATTTGTTGTCTGAATAGAATTCAACCGAGGCGAATTACACGCGGAGCATGTATTATCACTGCCCTTATTCTGGACCCAGCACGTATCGCAATCCCAATAGCCCGACGGCTTCTTAAACTGGTTTCCAAATGTCGAAACCGACGAAGTCTCCATCGGCGTCGCCTCAACCTTCTTCTCCGCGCTCGGTTTCGGCGTTTCGCACGCCACGCATTTACTCGAACCGCCCTCGTTCCTAAGCGAACAAATCGAACACTCCCAAGAACCCGCTTTAGGCTTAAACATATCGCCGAAACCCAAAGGAGCACTAGAAACATGACCAGGTTTCAAAGTACTGCATGAAGCGCAAGAATTCTTCGAATCCTGGTTATTGATTGAGCATTTGGGACAGGACCACGTCCCTTCCGGTTGTTCATCCTTCGATTTACTGTCTTTACCTATCAAAAAACAATAAATTTTTTAAAATTTCCATTTAAATATGAGATTAAGAATTCATTTTTTTCCCCTCATTACTTTTACCACTCGATTCGGTCGATTTACCAGCGGACGTAAATTTTTCACTTTTTAATAAATCCATGACACTGCCCATTTTAAATTCCTTCGCCAAGCCGAGTACCGGCGTTGTTGAGACTAAATATATAATAATAAAAAACGAAAAATTAGTTTAAATATGTTGAAAATTGAGTATTTATTATTATTACTTTCTGGCGATTGGGGTTTTCTTTTAAGTATTGTAGAAGTTGTTGAATTAAAAGCGAAATTTCCATTTGGAGTAGGGGTACTAGTGAAAACGACTGATCTCGTTTTCTCTTTCTCTTTCGGTGGTTCGGACACTGTTACTTTCAATGGCGAGCTAAAGACGAATTCAATATCCTAAAAATAAAATGAAATTAATTGTAGTTTTGAATTTGTACATTCCATGTAATTTTTTAAGTTAAATTTGGACATTTTAAGTAATATTTTAGTTAAATTTGGACATTTTAAGTAATATTTTAGTTAAATTTGAACATTTTAAGTAATATTTTAGTTAAATTTGGACATTTTAAGTAATATTTTAGTTAAATTTGGACATTTTAAGTAATATTTTAGTTAAATTTGGACATTTCAAGTAATATTTTAGTTAAATTTGGACATTTTAATTAATATTTTAGTTAAATTTGGACATTTTAAGTAATATTTTAGTTAAATTTGGACATTTTAGGTAATAGTTTAGTTAATTTGGACATTTTAAGTAATAGTTTAGTTAATTTGGACATTTTAAGTAATAGTTTAGTTAATTTGAACATTCTAACTAATAATATAGACATTTTGGACATTTTAAGTAAATGTGGCCAAATTTGGACATTTTAAGTAATAGTTTAGTCAATTTAGACATTTTAAGTAATAGTTTAGTTAATTTGAACATTCTAACTAATAATAGACATTTTAGGCGAAATTTTAACTAATGTGGCCATTTTAGACGATATTTTAACTAAATTTAGACACCTTAGGTTATATTTTAACTAATGTGGCCATTTTAGACGATATTTTAACTAAATTTAGACATTTTAGGTTATATTTTAACTAAATATAAACACCTTAGGTTATATTTTAACTAAATATAAACACCTTAGGTTATATTTTAACTAAATTTGGACATTTTAAGTGTTGTTTTCATTTAAAAAATCGATAAACTCTTTACAATTACATCGCTGTCCTCGCCCGCCGTTTTCTGCACCGTTTTCATTCCAACTTCAGACGGCAACCGAAAATTCACAGCCGATATATTCTTATAATCATTAGCTTTAACAGGCGGCTTTGTAGTTAAATCGAAATTGAACGTTGGTAAATTTGTAATGGGGAGAGGAATCTGCGGCAAATCGAGTGGCGGCTCCACAATCTCATCAGCAGTCGGTTTACTGCTGTAATGCATCGTTTGCCTCGTTTTCATCTTCCGAGATTCGGTCGGTTTATTGCTACTAATAACAAAAAAAACAACAAAAATCATCAAAAATCAAACTTATGCAATAAAAAAACACTAATACCCGCATGAAATGAGCGACGGCGACGTCCACCCGAACTTCGGCGAATCATTTTTCGGGTTTTCCATGGCGCTCTGCCAAAAACAAAAAAAGAATAAGTGAAATAAAACATCCCGTGCATATCTTAGGACGTTTAGTTTAAATTTAACTCTCAATAAACACATGTGCAAACCCGCCAGACGGATGTCTCGAGAATTCGTTGCGAAATTGCGTATTTCGGGTTCATTACCTTCGCTTTTAAAACGTCAAGCCGCGGTTGTTTACTGCTACTGCCGGCTATTGGCGTCTGCAATCTGTTAAGTGGCGGGCCTCGTCGTAACGGCTAAAAATATTCGAATTTGCGCATTAGAAATGGTTAAAAACTGGTTAAATTTAGCTTACCAGAGATCCGTGTGGGTCTGGTCCGGTTAGATTCGGCCGTCTCGTTGTTGTTCGCTGCTTTTTGGAGTAAACGAATTAATTTTAGTAAATAATTTGTTTTTTGTTTTGTTTTTGTTTTTGTTTTTTTTACATTTATCATGAATGGGGAGTCTGCAAAACTGGTCTTGGAAGGAATTTTCTTAGCATCCTATTTTTTTAAAAAAACAGGAATTAATTAAATTTTTGTAATAAATTAATTTTTTTTTCATATTACCGTTAAAGGAGTTGACATTTTTTCTAATGAATCTAAAATCCTCCGCGTAGTCAAACTCATACAGTCCAAATTATCAACATCAGCTGTTGTATTTAGATTTCTTACTCTCACTTGTAATCGTTTTGACGATTTTGACGGTGCCTTTATAAAAAATTCAAATTTTTCATCAAAAATTCAAATTTTTACGTCAAAAATTCAAATTTTTACGTCAAATTCAATTCAAATTTTTACGTCAAAAATTCAAAATTTCACACACATATCAAACTTACACTATAAGGTAAATAAGATTGATATTTGTTCCTTCGCGTCGACGAAGCACCCCCAAACGCTGTAGGGCCACCATAAAACGGCGACGAAATTAACGACTCATTTAATATTGACCTATCATTCTAAATAACCAAACAAAAAAACATTATTTATTAAAAAAAAATAAATAAATAAATAAAATGTAATCACTCATTTACCCAAACAGGATTCTCAAACGCATCGACATTAAACGTGGGTTTCTTTCCAGCAGAACTCGGCTGCGGCTTTGAATGCTGAATGCAGTTCCTCGAGTCATCCATTCTTGAACTGTTTCCTAAATGGCTTTCCAATGAGGTATTTGATTCAACAACTATTTTTAATTAAAAAAAATTAAAAAAATTAAAAAATAAATAATTTTTAATTTTATTATTCTTTTATTACCAGAGTTAATATCAGGTGTTGAAAGAAAAGGGCCTGATGTTGTCTCTTTAACAGCCCTGTCACTTGCGGCTGCCACATGCAATGAAGGTCGCGAAGTTGGTAAACAAGAACGCGTTAATTTTTCCG
The DNA here is from genome assembly GCA_000239455.1 of Strigamia maritima. NCBI lineage: Eukaryota > Metazoa > Arthropoda > Chilopoda > Geophilomorpha > Linotaeniidae > Strigamia > Strigamia maritima. Next base: position 158,327 of record JH431814.1, read on the forward strand.
ATAATTGACGAAGTGATGAATCGTTTAATTGCAGAATTTCTCTCTGGTATTCCCGTCGGTCTGGATGTGGAATCATTGATGAACAGCCACTGGTTGAAACTGATGCATCGCTGCATTCTGACCGATTATCTGTGTAAGAATAAAATGAAAAATTATTAAATTGTAAAGAAAATATTAAATTTTTTTCAATAAGAAATACAGCTTCAAATGTATTTTAAAATTGCTTAAAGCCTTTTAGGTGTCATATTTCCTGTAATTAATTTTTTCTAAAAATTGATATTTTCGAGAAAAACAACGTCAAACGCATTTTAAAATAATAAAATGTTAAATTAGTTGATTTAATCAATTTTCAAGCATATTATACATTTTAGGTTTCATGTTTCTCATAATTAGTTTTTGCTAAAAATTGATATTTTCGAGAAAAACAAGGTTAAACGCATTTTAAAATAATAAAAAATTAAAAATGCGTGAAAAATTGAGAAACTTAATCAATTTTTAAGACATTTTCGTATTTTATGTATTTTCGACTTTTATTTGTCCGAAATAAATCGGTAAATTCATAAATTTTAAAAACGAAATATTTCCATAAAATTTAAAGAGAAATACAACAATCCCCCCCCCCTCCGTATTTTCAAATGAGAAAACTCTAGAAAATTGGGTAAAACCTCTCAATCCTACACAATTTTCAACTTTTTCCAACATTTTTACTTAAAAATAAAAAATACTTTAAAACATTAACTTAATTAATTCCATCCAATTCCTCTAAAATCCTCGACATTATATCATTACCTGGTACCGGCTCCTTGGAAATCACATGAATATTGGACGGTGGCACACCCACACCACATTCAGACTGTAAAGAAAACGACGTTTGGCTTCTTCTCACCGGCTCACTCTCTGCTGACCATTGTGGAAATTCATTGCTTATCACTGACTGCGTGCTGAACGCACCTGAATCATAACTACCATCCGGTGCCGTTAAATCACTACGAGAAATCGCACGAGGCCACAATTTTCTCGTCGGATGACTCCTAACCCCACTTCCATGCGCCACATTGTTTTCATTCATATGCACCGATGACGTCGACTCCAGCCCCAAATCTTCCCTCACATTTTCCTGCTGATGATGCTGATGAGGAGGATGAGGATGATGATTCTCATTCAAATCCAATTCTTCTTCTTCTTCGCTTTTCCAACTCATAAAATTCGGCATCCATGTCGGGATTATGATACTCGCCACGGTGTCCGTAACTCTCCGAAATAAAGACTGAGAAAAAAAAATTACAACCAAAAAATATAAAAAAAAATTTAAAATAAAACAACAAAATCAACAAAAAAAAAATTCAAAATTACTCCACTAGGGGAGCGATTTTTTTATATATGTCGCTAAATTCAAACCTCCTTAAAGAGTTTCTTTGTCCCGCCATTCTTGACATGTTTGTATTAAAAACGTTATTAAAACCGATAGAAAAAATCGTTTTCTGAGCATTTCGCACGTGTTGCAGCGCGAATTCGGCGCCGGTGTATTTAAATTAACGACCTTGGACTTTGGTTAGGCTTAAAACAAATGATACGGTCGGGCACTATGAGGCGGGTTTTTTTTTTCTTTTTTTTTCTGTTTATTCCTCGACTCACCTTGTTTTCTGCGTTGTGTCGAGTGTACGGTTTGTTTCCGTGGTTTCTCTTGTTTCTAAGCTTGCCTCCTCCGCCAGGTTCAACGGCCATTTGTTATTCAAACGGATCGCGAAATGAAGATCTTCGGAATAGTATCAAGACGAACACATTGCCATCTTGCATCAAAAGGAAGATGGCGGCAGAATCGAAGCGATGTTATTGGGCAATGTCAAATTACGTCATTGATCTGGTTTTGTTAAGAGGTGAGTTGAGGGAGTATGACGTTGGAGATTTTTATCAAGTGCCCGTAGAAATATCGAATATCGAAAAATTATAAAACTTTACTGAGTTTTAATTTTTTTTTTTTTTTTTTTAATTTTTCCAAAAATAATGTTTGAAGTTTTGGATACGATTTTTGTTTTTTTGTTTTGTTAGATAAAATTTTCAATACATACTAACGCCATCTACTGTTTGTGTTGTTTATCATAGATTTACCACGCCATTTGTGATGTAGTTGTCTGATAAATATAAAAATACATATAAATAAGGAATAGTACAAGTGTTTATGCTATTTAAACAGATTTAGGCATCGGTAGTGTTTCAAAAAATCATTGTAAGATATTTTTACTTAAAAAACGCAGATATCAAAGGCAGATATTAAATAATACACATAATACATATATTAGATCATTTATATATGACTTAGCCTAGGTTTCCCACACAAAAAAAATCTCGCGCCTCAAAATCGTGCTATTTTTAAAATAGAAAATTTTTCGACGTTTTCCTATGTTTTTGCTGCATGTGAGAACCTAGAAAAATTTTCAATTTTAAAATTGATAATCAGAAATCTCATCAGCAGACCCAACCGTCTAATTTTCTAGAAATGAAAAAAAAAAATGTAACATGGCCTCTCACAGATACGATTTAATATGTCAGAATCAGTTTTGTCAGATTTAAGACGTGTATGAGTGTATGACCTAAGTTGTCACTTACACTTTACGTCTATAAATTTAATTCTATCTATCTAGTCACATACACACTCCCACCATTTTCCAAGTCTGACCAATATAGATCGAAACAACATACATTTTCATAAGAAATCAAACTCGACCCAATCCTCATCAAGATATTAATTTTAATTTTTTAAAAATGTATATACACAATAAAATAATAATAATAATAATAATAATAAATTCCTACATTAAAACAACAGTAACAATAATGCATATAAATGGATGGTCACGTTGGATTCGTATAGGAAAGATCTTGGTCCAGGAATGTCGGAGGACGGGAAAAAAATACAATTTAACTTTTCTACTTCAAATATTTGTTCGATGAGCTCCGGAATAAAACAAAAAAAGGAATCTATAAATTTATTTAAGTCAAATAATAATAATAATAATAATAATAATAATAATAATAATAATAATAATAATAATAAAAACTTTGATCCTAAAATCTCTAAGTAGAAGTTCGTTTTTACGTATACAACAAATATTTTACGAAACAAAATCTAACTGAATTTAAAAATAAGTTGTTCACTCGTTGTATTTCGAGTCGGATCATCTGAAATATTTGAGGCCGCACACCGTGAGGAACTTCTCGATGAATAATTCTGAGTCTAGCACGGCAATGTGAGCAGCTCGTCCAATGAGCGAGTTTGGAGTATTGGGCAGTGCATGATGGACATCGTAACGAATAAAAGTCATGTCTGTTTTAGTTAATGCCGGTTCTAGCAAGTTGTGCACCATTTCTCTATAAGCGTTTCCTAGAATATTGAATATTAATTATTAAAAATTATTATTATTTTATTATTTAAATATTTATTGATTTTTTTTTGTTACCTTGCACTGTAATATCTTTTAATGCTGCTTTACACAATTCGATTCTCGCTGAATGAATTGGAACGTAACGGTCTTGCGAAGACCCAAATAATAATACATTTTTAAAGTATTCCAAACCTACATTTAAAATAGGAATAAAATTTTTATATTGGTGAAAGAGAATATACATGGAAGCTATTTTCAGCTAGTATTTAGCTATATTTAGCTATTTTCAGCTAATATTTAGCTATTTTCACCTAATATTTAGCTATTTTCAGCTAATATTTAGCTATTTTCACCTAATATTTAGCTATTTTCAGCTAATATTTAGCTATTTTCAGCTAATATTTAGCTATTTTCAGCTAATATTTAGCTATTTTCAGCTAATATTTAGCTATTTTCAGCTAATATTTAGCTATTTTCAGCTAATATTTAGCTATTTTCAGCTAATATTTAGCTATTTTCAGCTAGTATTTAGCTATTTTCAGCTAGTATTTAGCTATTTTCAGCTAATATTTAGCTATTTTCAGCTAGTATTTAGCTATTTTCAGCTGGTATTTAGCTATTTTCTGCTGGTATTTAGCCATTTCAACTGGTATTAAACCATTTTGGTCGTATTTAGCCTTCTTTAGTTAGTGGTTAGCCATTTTTAGCTAGTATTTAGATATTTTTAGTAATTGTAAACTAGTCTGTCATTAATTTTTCTAATTTTAGCCACTTTTCATTAATTTTAGGACCTTTTTCACTTATTTTAACCATTTTCTCATTATAACTACTTCCTACTACTTTTCTTTATGCTTAGTTCCCACTTGGCAGAAACTCCGGCAGAAAATTTTGAGTGTAGAAAGCACCAGTGTTTATAAATTGCCTTCCTTAGCTGGCATGCATTTTTAAATTCTACTTTTCTGCATTTTTTTGCCCACTTTTCAGTCCACATACTTTTCTGCACTCAAAATTTTCTGCCGGAATTTCTGCCAAGTGGGAACTAAGCATTATTGTTTCTGCCCATTTTGACTTGAGTCAAGTGTACATTCTTTTTTATACAAACATCTTATTAATACCCACCATTCCTTTTAAATATGAGGATAAAAATTAATTACTATTATACGTCGTTTTCCCAAATTATTCACAGTACTTTCGATCATCGAAGATCTCATCAGCAGACCCAACTGTCTGTAGTAATAGAACACGCATACTCCAGACAGTTGGGTCTGCTGATGAGATCTTCGATGATCGAAAGTACCGTGAATAATTTAGGAAAATCATATCTGTATCATGCTAGGTTCCCATTTTCTGTCTGAGTTTCTGCCAAGTGGGAACCAAGCATAATAGTATAATTAATTTTTATCCACACATTCTTTTTATTTTTCTGCCATTGAACACTTACCTGGCTTCTGACTAAGTTTGTAAAGGAATGTCTGCCTCAAATTTGGTGCATCTTTCATTGCTAATTGTAGAAGTGAACCAGACTTCTTCCACTTCTGCATAAACCACATTCCTAATTTCAAAATTCAAACAGTTAGAACATTTATCAATTTCCTGTTAAATTAAACATTTATAAATAACAAGAGCATTGAACAAATAATTGATTTATTGCCATTAAAAAAAACACAATAAATCTCCTTGTTTACCCATATTGACAAGGCCACTGTTATTGTACAAAGTGCCCAAATGAGGCCCCGATAACGAAAGAAACGTGTGTAAGTGGCTCAGCCAAGGCTTCATTTCTGGCCTCGTTAAAGCTGAACGTATAATGATGTTACCCAAAGAATGTCCGATAAAACTAAAATAAATAAATAAATAAATAAATAAATAAATAAATAAATAAATAAATAAATAAAGTAAAATACAAAAAATGAATTACACAAAAGGATACCTGATTTTGGACGGATTAATGCTGTACATTTGTATGTGAGAAATGATTTCTGATATAAGTTTGTCGGTCATAGTCTCAAAGCCAGAAAACGTATCACCCTATGATAAAACCAGAATAAATATATAATCATAAATAGAGAAAATCAATTTCCAAATAACCTGATTGTGTTCGGACATAAGAAAATCTAGATTAGAGCCAGGTAAACCGAGTTCCAAATAGGTTTTTACCAAGCGGAGATCAGCACTATTTCCTATTAAAAAATATAATGAAACATTCATGCCAGAAGTAAATAACAGAGTTTTTATTTCTAACGCCATAGTAAATTGCATTGACGCACTGCAAAATTAACCCAGGTTTGTGTGTTGTGTGTAAAAATGTCATTTTTGCATGAAAAATAGCATTTTTAGCAACAAAAACAAACAAACTTTTTCTGGATTTTTTTAGTTTTTCTCGTTAGATTCTCTTCCAGAATACCCCTCGCGCCAGGGATTGTCGAAATGAGCTTGCAACTACTCATTTTTTTACTCATTGGTAAAACCACTAGTGCATCTAAAAATTGCGACCAGAATAAACCACTCATGCCCTGCGGGCACTCGTGATTTATTCAGGTCGCAATTCTTTGATGCACTCGTGATTTTTACCGAGTAAAAAAATCATTGTTACAAGCTTATTTCGACAATCACAGTAGCGCTTGTGGTATAACAACTGAGAAAAAGGCATTTTTCAGAAAAAAATACGTTTTCCAGATATAAAAGAATTTTTTTTGAGAATCTAACTCATAAAACTCACAAATCTAAAATAATTACCATCTAAACCGTGAACGCAAATAATTAAATGAAGGCCACTGCTGTATGCTATCCTAAAATCTTCACTCACATGAAAATAAGGGATTGTCGATGCCAATGTAGGAAAATCGCTATAAACAATAATCAGAAAACACATTAATAAACCAAAAAAAATCGATAAAAACATTCAGATAAACTTGAAAACGAGACAAATATGAACACAAACACTGAAATAAATAATAAAAAACATTCATATTTGATTTAAACTGAAAACCAACGTAAAACTTTGTCTGTGTTCATTATTTACCCAAAAATATCCATTTTTTAAAAAAAAATTTAAATGCAATGTACAGTATTTGAATTTCGAGAATCCCCTCACCTGTAAAGTATGGCAGAGTTGGGCAGCTGACGTTTGAAATCTTCTTTGGCTTTTACGAAACTGCAAACAAGGTTTAAACACATTGGTTTTCATTGACACAAATAAAACCGAATTGGAATTCAGAACTGATAAAACTCATATTTCAGATGATCAAGTTCTGAAATCCTTGTTTTGTTTGAAAAACAGTAAATTTTATTCTTACCTGCTACACAAGTGGTCCACCATATTTGGTACAGAACTGGATAATAGAATTAAAGAATTAAACTCTCGTTGCGAATAACACAATTTTGCATAATAATTTAACAGACCAAGCACCCAATCAACTAACGGTTAATAAAAATGTTTATATATCTTAACGTTTGTCCAGAAAATTATATAAATGTAATTTTAAAGATTACCATTGTAACAAAAAATTATAAATTTTGCTAATATATGAAGGAAAATTCTAATTATATTTATAACATGTTAACTGAAGGCTTTGACCTAAAATTATACTTTATATAATGAACATTAGGCATCTGTAATGTTTGATATTGTACGGTCTGGACATAATTTTAGTCTCGTCTCCGGCCACGTTATGAGCACCTCTGTGGACCGGACACAATTTTAAGATTTTTTCCTATGCCCGAAAGTTGGCAAAAGTTTGACTGTGTGATTTTATGTAAGAATTTTATGCTAGTGGTTGTATTTAAACGGGATTTGATGTATTTCTACCGAATTTGATGTATTTGCACTAAATTTGATGTATTTGCACTAAATTTGATGTATTTGCACTAAATTTGATGTATTTGCACTAAATTTGATGTATTTGCACTAAATTTGATGTATTTGCACTAAATTTGATGTATTTGCACTAAATTTGATGTATTTGCACTAAATTTGATGTATTTGCACTAAATTTGATGTATTTGCACTAAATTTGATGTATTTGCACTAAATTTGATGTATTTGCACTAAATTTGATGTATTTGCACTAAATTTGATGTATTTGCACTAAATTTGATGTATTTGCACTAAATTTGATGTATTTGCACTAAATTTGATGTATTTGCACTAAATTTGATTTATTTGCACTAAATTTAATGTATTTGTACTGGATTTGGACTACATTTGATGTATTTGTACTGGATTTGGACTACATTTGATGTATTTGTACTGGATTTGGACATTTGATGTATTTGTACTGGATTTGGACTACATTTGATGTATTTGTACTGGATTTGGACTACATTTGATGTATTTGTACTGGATTTGGACATTTGATGTATTTGTACTGGATTTGGACTACATTTGATGTATTTGTACTGGATTTGGACTACATTTGATGTATTTGTACTGGATTTGGACTACATTTGATGTATTTGTACTGGATTTGGACTAAATTTGATGTATCTGTACTAGCCTGTCCGTGTATATCTATAGTTCATACCGGATTGGCTGGGATCTTTACACACAACAATGTATCCCAAAGCAGGTCACATTATCTCATCAGCAAATGGCAAAACATGACACATTAAAATGGTGCTAATGCAGGATTTTACGGTAACTAGATTCGTATTCGATGTGATGTATTTATTTGTACCATTTTTAGTAAATTTGGTCGATTAGCACGAGTTTTTACTAGATTTTGTGCGGTAATTTTAGTGAATTTAGAATTTCTAAAGATTTAGAAATCTAAAAATCGATAAAAATGTGTGTCAGATTTCACATGTCAGATTCACTTTTGTCAGATTTAAAACGTGTATGGCCTAAGTCGCCACTTGCGTCTATAAACCTAATTCTCTCTCTATCTCTCTCTCTCAATAAAAATGAAGTTGTTTTCAGATTTGATATAGATGATTTCTCCCAGAATCGCTAACATTTTAAAGATTTATCTCATAATTTTATTTTATAGGTATGTATATAAAATTTTGCTTCAACTTTTAAAGATTTTTTCATTCACTTCAACTTCAACATTCATCATTCATCACCACAAATATATAACCTAATAAGCTTATTTTGACTGGAAATGCTCGTAATAGTCACTGAACTAAAACAAGCTAAAAATAAAAATCCATTTAAAAATTAAGATCCAATATTAAAGAGAAGTTGTTGTTTGACGTTGATGTAATTCTAAATCTATGATTGTATAATATAACCCCCCCCCCCCTTCTTAAGAAGCGAATAGCTTTAAACATTTATTAATAATTCTAAATCTAATTAAATTCTTAGCTAATTGTTTTTACCAAAAACCTAACCATTATTAACGTAAAATCCACTAAAACCCTAACATCCTATATAATAATTTGCCTGCCTGCCTGCCTGCCTGTGAAGCCTTGGGTATTAAATTTTATCCACGGCAAATGGCGCAACGGTTTTTGAAATTGGCGTCACAGGATTGGCCGGGATTATGGGCCGTGTTTTTTCCCGTCATTTATATAACTTGGTGTTTATGTAGCTTGTATAACATATTAAAAATATTGCATCCATCTCAAACTTTCTTTAACTACTATTTACCTCAATTAACAAACTTTACCTTATTGTATTACTAGCTTCCCCACTAGTAACATTAACATCATTACTCTCTTGACCATCCACTTCCAACTTAAAGAACTCTTCAGGAGAACACACTTTCCCATCAAACCTTCTCCGCACCGGCGGGGGCGGTATCGAAGCCATCAATCCCCGATTCCCTTTCGGCGTCTTCACATCATTCTCATAATCCACACAATCCGTGAGCATTTCAAACAAAGTACACTGCGCATCCAAATAAGAACTCCTCACTCCATCCCTATCCACAGTCTTCAAAACACTAGATATGTAATCTTCGCGACTTTGCCCAGTAGTAGGCGTCCTTTTCTCAAACACCTTCTGTCCAGGATCACCAACCGGTGCTTTATCAACATCATTTTCATATTCATTTTCTCTCTTCAATTTCCTGCTCATCTCTTTGGCAGCCAATTTCCTCCTATTTTCCGGCGTATCCCGGAACTCTTCCGGCGGCAAATGAATCTCTTCATAAATGTGATTACTTCCGGCCATTGGCTGTTGTCCACCGTTCACATTATGCGAACCGGTTGTCGAAGACGAAGACTTTCTTCTAGCTCCATTGGATAAACTCGGAGTTCCTTCGCCACTTAACTCCGATTGCAGATCACTATTACAAGTTGTCGGCGACACCGTTCCTTGCTGATCCAACAAACTTCCGGCTTCCGCTAGTGTCATGTCGCTTAACATGGATGTGGTAGATGTCGCGAATTCTCTAGACACCGCTGCAATTTCATCCAACGATTGACTATCGGTAACGTCGGTCGTGGTATCCGGCGAATGGTCCATTAAACTAGTCGAAGGCCACGACAAGCAATCATCCGGAAGTGTTTTCAAAGGACTTAAAGTTGATCCTAATTCAGGCATTGATTCACTGTTGCTATTCGCCCCCGGTTCTTTGTTCGAATAATTGCTGAATGGGAAATTCGGTAGGGATTTCACTTCATGGAACGTCGAGCCATTAATCGCCCGGTAATTGCCTATCGGAGCCGATAACTGCCTCGGAAGAGATAAATGCGCGGTTAAGTTCTGAGGTAAACTTGTACTTTGTTCTAATTTCTTGTAGCCGGTCAGCACTACCGATTCGCTGCTTGAGTTTGTCACGATGTTGTTGTGACCAACATGTGGCAAAGGCGTAATCTGACCGGTTCCATTGTTTTTCAGTAAGTGCACCTTGCCCAATTTGGTTCTTAATCTGCTTCGGATGGATTTCGGAGTCGCCGTACCACTGATGGGGCCTTCGCATATGTCGTTCGAGACCGGTTTCAAGTCTAGCGTCAAATTATTCCTTGCGTTATCAGAAGCGAGGGATTTTTCCATCAGTTTGTTGTCTTCGTCGTCATCGTCACCAATTTTTTCCATTGCGGTTCGCGTTGATAGCAGCCATGATGCGACTGGGCCGGAAATGGCGGCTAATGCCGCGTTCATGTCGTCGTTTAAGGATCGGCTTTCTTTGATGTGGGCCGAGGTCTCCGCTGGTAGGGGGCGTAGAAAAAATGCTTCACTGATGTTCAGTCTTGTTGGTGGTTGCAAACTGTGGTGGCGTTCGGATTGGGTCCCTCTTTTTTCTCGCAAACTGACATTTATGTCGGTGATATTTACTCCCGGATCCGAGTGTCGACCTGTTTTGGAAAGGTTTTGAGTTGGGTGATATTGATCTTCGAATATGATGGGCTGCATGTCTATCGTGCCGTCCATGTCAACACATTCGACGGCTAATGGCGGTAAAGCGGAGAAGTAGCGTGATTTTCTAGTTGCTTCAGCTATGAGTTGATAGTTCTGATATCTATAATAAATAAAAAAAATTTTTTGTTTTTATTGTCAAATTTTGTCAAATTTTTGGAAAATTTGACAAATTTTGTCGCCCGAGAAGAGACATCAGGGATTACAAAATTCGTCATATTTTGCTAAAATTTCGTCAAAATTTGTCATATTTTGCTAAAATTTCGTCAAAATTTGTCATATTTTGCTAAAATTTCGTCAAAATTTGTCATATTTTGCTAAAATTTCGTCAAAATTTGTCATATTTTGCTAAGACTTCGTCAAAATTTGTTATACTCTGTCAAATGTAACCAAAAAAATTAAATAAAACAATAATATTTAGTATTTACCCAGCATCAGAACAACTGAGCAAGGCATGGCTCGGATGTTCAATGACAAAAAAACCCTCAGCAAACCTCTTAACCTATTTAAAAAATAAAAAAACCAACCATTAAAAAACAAAAATTCTCCATTACAAATCAACACATTAATTCCAAAAATGCAACTTAACCCTTTGTAAATGATGTTCCCGCGCCAACCGCTGCCTAATTCTCTCCTTCAACGTAAACACTTCTAGAAACTGTTGCCATAAAATGATGTTTTCAGCACATAATTGAGCAATATCACTATTAGCAATAGCAATTAAATCCTCTTCGCTTTCAACATTCTGCAAACAATATAAATAATCATTAATTTTCAAATTTCCATATTTTAAAAAAATTCATCAACATATATCACAAAAAACAAAAAAAAACTATAAAAACTGTAAAACTAACCATTCAATTCAATTAAAATCAAATAAAAATCGATTACAAACGTAAAATCTTCAAAAAATGCACAATATCAAATAGAGAAAGAGAGAATAGAGTCATATTCATGCATCATGCCAGAATAAAACCAGGGTGTCTGTTTTTTACCCTAAGTTCCGAATGTTTACGACAAGTAAAATGTCCCCTGCGATTCTTTTGAGCATCCTGACAGTAAAACAATCATTTTAGAGAAAACAAACTAGAGTATTGTGCAACATTAGAAATTTTTCATAAATTACTTTCAAAATGTACATTTTACATCCAAAAAATACACACCTGTGTCGCTTCGCTTAAATTATGCAGCCGTGAATAGCAGTCCGTTGATTCTATAAAAAAAAAAACAAAAAAAAAAATAATAAAAAAAATAATTTTTGATTTATTTATTTATTATATTTTATTATATTTCTCGAATTACACTAACAGTGTTTCCCGATTCAACACATAGCGATCTTAATGTAAAGTTTTAAATACTTTCTAAATTTAAAAGTTTAAAATTCATGTGTAATTCATATATAATTTGAAGTTATTAACAACAGCTGCAAAAGGTTGCCAAAAATATTTGCTCCAAACAGAGAATATACATACAGTAAAAGCCGTAACGAGTTTGCTGAAATAACATTCTGAGGCAAGTTTGCTTTTAGTTCATAGAAATAAATTAAAAAGGTATTTGTGATCATAATTTATAATTTATAATTATAATTATAAAATTTTTCTCTATAGATAAATTCGAGGATTTTGCGTTGCTTGCTGTCGGCAATGATGTTATTGTTGTTAATTATGGAAGTAGCCTTCATTAATGCGACAAAGCAACGAAGAAATGTCATGCTTAATGGAAAACTAAGCATAATTTCAAATGTATATTAGTACAAAGTACCAAATAAAATAATTTATTTGTTCATTTATTAAATCATGTTCAGTAAGTCATGTTTACAGAGAAATTTTCTTATCCAATTTTTTTATTTGTTAATTATATATGAAATCAATTATTTATATTTCCTCTCAGGAGAAGCAATTATGTCCTCTGCATTAGTGAATTGGACATTCATTAACCAACACAAATATTGCAAACAGCAAAAAAAAATAAAAATATTAGATTTCATCTACAATAACGTTAAATATATACAAAAAAAAATATTCAAATATACTTTGCAATTTTTCGTACGAAAAAATTAAAATACAAAATCATAGAAAAACAAAATTTTAATATGATTTCGTTTTAATTTTCTTGTTGTATTAATTCCGTAACCAAATATAAAAAAGATTTCGTGGCATATTTCGTAAATACAACTTGATTTGCACTGCATGCAATGACAACAATTGTCGTCAAATTCCGCCGCCATTTTTCCACTACTTCAGCTGCAATTTTGGCAAATTTTTGTCGATTTCTTGTTTTTGAACCTTTTAACACCCGTGCTAAGGGACTATAGTCCCAGGCCTCATACCTGTATGTAGGTTTTTTTTTAAATAAATTTTTTTACTTTCTCCTGAAAATCTCAAGATTATGATGACACACGTTTCAGAATTTTTTCAGAAATAATTTGAAATGCAAAAAAGTTGCCCCTTAGATGTTCAGCAATTGATAAGAGTTGTTTTCACTGCATTTTGTGAAAAGCGCTTCTGTTAAGTGCCATCCATACTGTAATTATGGAGATTTTGCCATAATTAGTAGCCATGTGTTGTTTACCAGAAAAAATTAATCAAAAATTTGCCAGAAAAATAGAGAAAAATAGGATTGTGCGCAAGTGCAGATGGTTTTTTTACAAGCGACAATACCCAGTGGCAAAAATTGGAAGGTGGGACTAAAATCCCATTGCTGGGTATTAGCATGGTTTTTTTCGCCGGGTGTCAGAAGGTTAATCAGTCAAACACCTTGCACAAACCACAAGCCCAATACCTAGGCTTAATTTGTGATAAGATGCCTAGTTCTGGTAAAAATTGCTGCAAAAACCCAGCAAGTAATACAGTGTCGATGATGCATACCCAACACTATATGACTTGCTGGGACTTTGCAGTAAAACCTAGGCATTTGCCACCGACATGAAACATCCAATCCAGAACGCCTTTGCTGCACTTCAATGTTTCAAGTAAGTATAATTATGTGCGAGTGCTTATACAGCACAGAAACAATTTCTGTACACATCGTTAAAAGTACTATTAACTCAGAAATGCACCAAAAATATTTCAAACTTTTATTTTGCCATCAGACAATCAATTGTATCCTGGTTATCAAGAGTTCATCTTTCAACAAGATGGTATAACAATGTCATACAACTAATTCAACTAAAGTATGGCTTCAATCCCAATAAGTTCAGCTTTTATCAAGGCCAAATAGCCTAAATTTATCAATATTTAAAAATATATTTGAATAAACATTTTTTGAGATAATAACATACACTAAAAATCAATTGCATTGAATTTTCCATTGGAAATGAGCTGGAATAAGTCAAGAATCATTTAATATGCATATGACAAGCAGGCCACCTTGCATTCAGGATATTTTGAAAGCATAGGACAATGCAACAAAGCATTAGTTGCATGTAAATTTAATTTCATTAATTGTTATTTTGACTCCTATTGACGGTGGACTGCTGTTGACAAAACAAATTTCCCTGTAACTTGGGCTACAGTTAACATAATTTAATTATTTTTAGTTCATTTAGTAGCTCTTTTTTCGTGCATTCTGATGCCAAAAAGATTTACATTACTTGTTTAATTTATTACTTTAATTTAGGGTTTTGTAGACCCTTAAGTCCACTTTTTGGAGTAGACTTAACATTATGTTACTGGATTTTAAAACGTTTTACGCAATGCGCAATAAATTGAGTATTAACTTGTGAGTGCAATACAAGTTTAATCACGGGATCATCAAGTGACTCAAGACACGGCCTTCCCCTTAAAGGGTTTACAACATCAAAAATTTTACGACTAAATAATGTTCGCCATCTCTTAAAATGACCAAAATAATTTTTATTTATTTTTTAAACTCTCCAGAACACGTTTAAATATCATTTTGTATCCCGCACAGCTCATTTGAGCATGGTAAGAGACAGTGTTGGCCACTGCTGGCAGGACGCTGTTTCTGATGTCACAGTTGGTATTCCTCGTGTTAAACGCATAGGATTTAAAATTGGTAACAATCGTGCAACTTCTCGATTTGGTCTCACTTTTATCTCTCACTTTTTAAATTGTCGTCTACTCGTTTTCACAACTTCAACACTGGGTTTTAATCCTTTAATATTTCTCAAAAAATCTCTAAAAAATTAATTAAGGGTTTTAGACGATGCTAGATAAAATAGACCAATAAAAAATGTGATGTCGTAAACCCTTTAAAAGGCAAAATTAACTGTAAAATAATCGTTTTTTTAAATAACCTTTGCAAATATTTAGCGCTTAGATTGCAATATATCGCAATACATTGCAAAAATCGACATTTAAAGCGATTTGCTAATTTGCAATAAATATATATATATGTATACTATAGGGCTCTTGCAGCACGTGATTGTGCAAAGCATGCTGGGATAGGGTTGCTAGGCAACTAAGAAAAACATATTTTGTCAGCCATCTTGGATAACAAGTGTAATTCAAATAACACAAAATCTTATCCTTAAAAATTCATATAAAATCACTGGAATGAGCTACAGGTTTGATTTTTTTTTTAAATGTAGCCAAAGTATTTCTACACTTGGGCAAATTTATTTCAAACCTCTATCTCCATTAGTTTTTTAGTAATCACACAAAAACCGGAACCATACAACACTAAAACCGGAACCTTCGAACACTAAAACATTCATAGAAAATCACTGGAACGAGCTACAGGTATGATTTTTTTTTTAAATGTAGCCAAGGTATTGCTACATCTGGGCAAATTTATTTCAAACCTCTATGTCCATTAGTTTTTTAGTAAACACACCAAAACCGGAACCATACAACACTAAAACCGGAACCTTTGAACACTAAAACATTCATAGAAAATCACTGGAACGAGCTACAAGTTTGATTTTTTTTTTAAATGTAGCCAAGGTATTGCTACATCTGAGCAAATTTATTTCAAGCCTCTATCTCCATTAGTTTTTTAGTAAAAACACCAAAACCGGAACCGAGTCAACATTGTTTTTCATCCTCCGACTTTGCTTTTATCCCTATTTGACAGAAATATTAAGTCATATTAACAATTAACAGTTACAAAGTGATCTGAACAGACGTGCCAAAAAATGCCGTGTCTTTCTATTTATGTTTGCTAGCCAAGCTTCCTCCTTCTGGTTGTAAGTTCTTTTATATCTGTGCCTAAATGTGATTGCACTTTTGGAATTCTAAAATAGTGATATTGTATGAATTTTCAAACTTGGTTTTGTGTTTTAAGGTTCCGGGTTTGGAGTTTTTACTAAAAAACCAATGGAGATATAGAGGTTTGAAATAAATTTGCCCAAATGTAGCAATACCTTAGCTACATTTAAAAAAAAATCAAAGCTCGTTCCAGTGATTTTTCTATGAATCGGTTTTAGTGTTGTATGGTTCCGGTTTTAGTGTTGTATGGTTCCGGTTTTAGTGTTGTATGGTTCCGGTTTTGGCGTGTTTACTAAAAAACTAATGGGAGATAGAGATTTGAAATGAATTTGCCCAAATGTAGCAATACCTTGGCTACATTTCAAAAAAAAATCAAACCTGAAGGTCGTTCCTATGATTTTATATGAATTTCTAACTGGTAAAGTTTATGTTATTTGCTATCCAACATGGCTGCCAATAGTGCAACCTTGAAATGACATCATTGTATGACGCGTAATGCAAGAGCCCTATACTCTATTTATCATTTCGTGCGCGAAACTCCCATTGGTTAATAACCTAGATTGTATCGAAAGTATATATTGTGGCATCTTATTTTAATCCTCTCGTTGAGCCGAATCGAAATATCATTGTTTTGTAGTCCAAAAATGTGCATGCCATTGTTAACAAATGAAAATGCTTGTAAAATATTTTTAAAAAATTCTTTACATTTGGGTTGTTGTATTGTTGCGCACATTTTTTGGCTACGAAACAATGATTTTTTTTAACTTGGATCGACTAGAGGATTAAAATAAGATGCCACAATTTATACTTTCAGTACAATGTAGGTCATTAACCAATGGGAGTTTCGCGCACAAAATAATAAATAAGAGTATAGTATTATCCCTAGTAATAAATACGATATTAAAAGTTTCACAAACAAAAAAAAATTTTTTTTAAACTATTAATTTGTTATATTTTCTAACACGTCGTCATTATATAGGAACCATAAAAACCCTCCCGAAATAGAAGCACTTGTTTGTAATTCGAGAAATACTGTAATTAAATTTAAATTATCTTTCGTTTTTTTATATACCAATTTTAAGTTGTTGCCATGGAGGTAGTAACTTCATACATTCTTGTAAATGAGCTTGTAAGTTTTCGTAAGCTGCCAACAGAACGCTGCAGATTTCTCGATGCACCTGCCGCGCATGACTCAGACGGACATTTGACAAGCCGCTACTTCTCGAACTCTATTAATAATTAAAATTATTATTACTGGTATAATATAAAAGTTAATATATTTCTCTTACACTTCCACCGAATAAGACATTTTCAATGGATGGTGCCTGAAGTTTATTATTGATCCTGGGACTATTAAGTAACCAACCACCAGGCCTACTTGGTTTTGATGTACTAAATAAAAAAATAAAATATAAATCAAATAAAAAATATATTTTATATTTAAAAAAAAAAAAATACAATGGTTACCCTTAGATATTATAAATATTTTATTATTTTGTTAATTTATAGAGAAAAAAAAACATAAAATAAAAAATCAATTTTAATGTCATTCAGCGCAAGCCAACAAAAAAATTTGATCTTTTTCCAGTAAAATAAAAAGCAAGAAATGTCATTTTATTAATTTGATTTGAGCGACAAAACAAAATCAATAAAAAAAAAAAATTCAAAGAAGTAAACAATATTGAATTCAATTTTTGTAATAACACTAAAAAAATTTTTTTTAAAAATAGAAAAGGGTGGAGTCAGCCAACACATAACCAACTCACCAACTTTGCACAAGATACAGAATACTCTTCCTTGTTAAAAGTGAGAAGCATGCAACAAAAAAGATGAATTAAATAAATACACTTAGAATAAAAACATCAAAAATTATTGAGAAAATACAGTTCAAAGTGTAGGAAGTGTTAAATAACTGCAGTGTTACGTAATTATGTTTTACATGGTAAACTAATCATGAAATCACCACAACACATTATAAGCAAAAGAACTACTGACACATTATTCATAACGTCTATGTAGGGAGGGCCACTTGTTTCACCAGTCCGCGTAACTCTATGGTCCATATTGGATTGGCTGGGACCTTTTCACGCAACAATGTACATCAAAGCAGAGTCACGTGATCTGGCCGTAATCATCAAATGTCGAAACATGAAAACATCAAAATGGTATCAAAAATCCAAATTATTTGGATACACCATTTTGTCTGATTTTGTCTGTTCCCATTATTGAATGAGATCGGGGCTAGTGTCTACTTTAGGGACATGTCGCAAGACGTAGTTTTATGTACATTCTTTTACATTCTGAACCTGCAATCTGTTTGTCGGAAACGCACTGAAATTTGATTTTAATTTCAATTTACAGTCCGCTTTACCTAATAAGGTGAGGTCAGCCCGCCGCAGGCGTTAGACTAGGAGATGAAAAAAAGTGAACTGGAAATTGAAATTAAAATCGAATTTCAGTGCGTTTCCGACAAAAACGGATCGCTGATTCGGAATCTGCACATAAAACTACTTCTTACAAGTAAATTTTTTATCAAAATTGACCCTAAAGTAGACTTTATTCGGGATCGACCACAAACTATTTTGAGCAAACAGACTATAGAAATAATTTTGTTTTGCTAAATAAATGCACCTAATAACAATAGAAACTGATCAAACACCGGCTAATTCACAATACACAAACAGTGAAATAAAATATCATGGCGAAGCTCCAAGAATTGCAAACTACATGAATACACTCATTTCAAATGGGTGCATCGGCTTTTGGACACCCCGCACATCCTGCACGCAATAGCCGTTTAGGATACTCATCGCAATAAATATACCTAACATCTAATTTAAAACATGTATCTCCTACGAATGACCTAAATTGATCCATAAATTAGGAGAAAAATAGGAAAATTAAGTGCTGCGTGGGTGGCAAGTACATTGACCGATATCAATACTGTACTCAAACACGCAAATTCTGACTTTAACATAATCTGGATCAAGTTCTTAGTTTTGTGATAAGCTTTGGGAAGTAACTTGAGTCTTTAATTATTAAATTGATTAATATTTTTTTTATTTTAAAAATATATGCTATGTAATTTACTTGTTAATTTTAATGTCAGTAGTTCTTTAAAGAGTTTACGACATCAAATTTTTAATTGATCCACAAAATCAAGTATGTTTTAAAACCCGTAAATGATTTCTCAGAACTACCAGTTGAGACGTAAACCCTATGCATTTAACATGAAGAATACCAACTGTGACGTCAGAAACAGCACCGTGCCAGTAGTGGCCAACAATGTCCCTCGCCAAGCTCAAATGAGTTGCTTGGGATATAAAATGATTTTTTTTTTAAAGATGTTCTAAAAGCTCTAAAAAGTAAATAAAATTCATTTCTGCCATTTTAAGTTACGGCGAAAATCATTCAGCCATAAAATTTTTGATGTCCTAAACCCTTTAATTGTTTTTCATGATAACATTGAACTAAGAACCTCAAAAGCAATTAACTAAAACAGGAAGTTTTATAGACCATAACTAGATTTAATTGCATTTTGCATTTGGCTAGCTTTCAATTAAATGCATTGTTACAATTGTATCTTTTAAACACTTTGTCAATTTACTTTATGTATGGTTGATGAACTGCCACTAAACTAGCATGAATCGTCATAGTGATAGCTGATAGATGAAAGTAATCAAAAAGAATTGGCAAATGGTGATGTAACCCTTTTGAGCACACAAAGTGAAGATTCAATGTACGCATACTCATACATTGTATTGAACTATGTTGATCAGGTCTGTAAAAAAAAAAAAAAAAAAAAAAAAAAATACCATTAAAAAAATCAAAATTCATACAGAAATCACGTGTCGTCTGAATAAATTGCCTATTTATAACAGACAAAACCAAAACCAAATCAATTGTTTTACTAAATAGGTTAATTTTTGTAACTAAAAAGTGCATTTTTCAAGTACAAAGGATGGATTTTAAGCTAAAAAAAATGTAACCTAAAAAGTATAACTTTCTTGAAGTGCAATAAGTCTGCACCGCTACTTACTAGTGTCTTTGCACTTCTTAAACATGTACCTATGCCACTTGCCGGCACTACTTGAATATTCACACAGCGATATTGATCGAATTTATACAGGGTGTTTCTGTTTCATAAAAACTATCTCCTGTAAATTTCTCCAAGTTGGGGGCAGATGAGCCAAGGCGAAAAGAATTGTCATGTAATCTTAGACCTTGAAACGCCCCTTCAAAGTAATTCCAATGCTATCTCGGAAACCGTGCATCGTAGCTACTAAGTTCCAATTAGAAAGTTGTAGATCATGATCTAATTAGTCTGAAAACATAATTTAATGAAAACATTTTCCTACGAAAATTATGAGAAAAATTGAAAAACCATCTTGACAAATTCAGTAGAAAACTTGCAAAAAAGTTTGCAGAAAATCAAGTCATTGAAAAAAAGGTTTGATTTACTCCAAAATGACATTTCTTACTTTGTGATATGTAATATCTTGAGGCAAAAAGATGTTCTTTTAAAGTAAACTAAACTTTTTTTCAATCCCCACTTTTTTCAACTTGATTTTTTCTGCAAGTTTTCTGCATGTTTTCTGCCTGAATTTTCTCATAATTTTCATAGGAAAATGTCTTCATTGAATTATCGTGTATACTCGCATATAGGTGCTCACACATATAAGTACCCCCCAACTTTGACGTCAATATTAGGTCAAAATCCTTTGGCCCATATAAATCATTTATCAATCGTGTATACATATATATATACGTATATCTGAGTAATTTTGTATAAAAATAATTTTTTTTGTGACTCTTGTATAAGTCTCCCTCCCCCTTAAAAATAAACAAAAATTTTGTCTAAAATGTTGTTACCTACGCGAGTATATATGGTATGTTTTTAGACCAATTAGACCATGCTCTGCAACTTTCTAATTGAAACTTAATGAAATAAATCTCTTATGAAAAATTGCAAACTGTCTACTTTAACTATTAACAATATAAGTCATCTCAACTGTTTTCTATTTTATAATCAGAAATTAAAGCTACCTACCAAAAAAAACACCATAACAAAACCCGAAACGCAACTTGCGTTTCAGGTTTTGTTAATCTTCTAACACCCGTGCTGTGGGACGATAGTCCCAGCCCTCATACCTGTATGTAGGTTTTTATTTAAATAAATTTTTTTACTTTCTCAAATTTATCTGAAAATCTCAAGATTATGATGTCACATGTTTCAGAATTTATTCAGAATTTTTTGCAACAAATTAATTAGTAATTTGAAATGCAAAAAAGTTGCCCCTTAGCTATCCAGCAATTGATAAAAGTTGTTTTCACTGCCTTTTGTGAAAAGCGCTTCTATTAAGCGCCACCTATACTGTAATTATGGCGATTTTGCCATAATTAGTAGCCACGTGTTGTTATTCTAGGAGAAATTAATCAAAAATTTGCCAGGAAAAATAGAGAAAAATAGGATTGTGCGCAAGTACAGATGGTTTTTACAAGCAACATTACCTAGTGGCAAAAATTGGAAGGTGGGACTAATAGCGTTGTTTTTTATCGCCGGGTATCAGAAAGATAATGTGTTTTTTTTAAATTTGGAGCAATCATAGCTGTTTTCTGATGTAACAACATTGTTATTACATCTAAAACAGCTATGATTGCTCCAAATTCTTGGTAAAATAATTCTCAGCTACGTAAACTTCACGAAGTTTACATAGCTGTGGCACTGAGCTAAGTTTTTGTTTGTTTTGATATCTGGTTTTGATTTTCTCCGAAAAATTCCATGCGTCTCTCAAATGACATATTTTAATTATTTACCCAAAATTTTGATCCGTAAACCACAACTCAACAACCAATTGGAAATCTGCCCGTTCGATCGTCTCTTCAATCTATAAAAAAAAAAATTACTAAATGAACAAAAAAAAACAACAATATTTTAAATAAAATATTAAACATCACTTTAATCATAGCAAGTGAACCTGTGCCAAATTCTTTTTCTTCTATTGACTTTTCTAATAAAAAAATAAATAAATAAAAAATGTCCCAACTTTTTCATAAAAGATTTAATTTATGAAACCTAACCAAACTTGAAACTCCTTCTCAAAATTTAATCCCTTCCTTGCGCCAATATGACTTTACAATAATTATTTTTCATCTAAATCATCATTTCTTGAAAAAAAAAATTTAAATTTTCCAAAGAAAAATGACACAATCAACAAATTAAAGCAGTGACAATGACTGAAAACATACATCAGCAAGTTGGATATTGATTGCTTCCTCTTCATCACTCAACTCAATAAAATTGCTAAGCAACCAGTGAACAGGAGGAAATAATTTGATATTTTCTTTCTTATGTGCATTTTTCCCCCATATAATTTATGTTTCCAATGTGTGCTTCTAAGTGTTTGCACATAGATACACTCATTGATTTATTGGAAATAGAATTATCTTATTGTTATCCAAACACCAGTTCTATTTCAGTCCAATGCAGATGTTTTTAAATTCAAATTAAAAGACGTAAAATAGATGATCAATGTGAAAAATAAAGACAGCTTTAATGTTTGGCAACAAGGTATTTTAATAAAGATTAGTTGCATGTCATTGGAAAAAGACATCTAGACCACGCGCCACTGAACTCCAGCTATTCAATAGACAGTTTGGGATTTCTCGTACGAGTCCGAAAACGAGATTTAAAAAATCAAAATTTTTAAAAAAATTTCGTTTTTTTAAAGCTCGTTAATAAAATGTCGTATCGGTGTTTGCAATTTGTCCCAAAACATATTACATACAACACTTAAATCGGCAGTAGCAATTTTAAGCAGAACTAGACACCTTATCACAAATTAAGCCTAAGTATTGGGCTTGTGGTTTGTGCAAGGCGTTTGACTGATTAAAAAAACAAACCTGAGATAAAGCAATCGGCACAACTTTGCAAAAATTGCAGCCGAAGCGGAGAGAAAATGGCGACAAAATTTCACGACAATTGTTGTAATTCTATGCAATGCGCATGCGCAAATCAAGTCGTACACACAACAATTTGAAACGAGAGAAACCTTTCAATCGAGAATACATGTAACGAGATATAGATATTTAACAATATCTCGTTATTTTGGCATTCTCGTAATGAAATTGTTGGAATGGAATGTTTGTTTCCACCACCAGGGGAGATAAGATAAGATAGGACCCCTATGCCCGCATATTTGACATATTTGCATTATGCAATCAGGAACTTTTGACCCAGTATTTAATCTGTACTTTTTGTAAAATAAATTAGTCACATTATTGCATTCAACCATGCGTGTTCACTTGTATTTGAATCCACACCAATCCATCGCATAAAACTACAGAAATAAATCTCGTACGAGCAATCGCAAACTGTCTAATATCACTACATTATAGCTAATTTTCGATACATTATATTGATCAATCACATCTTTTTAAAACTTTAAAACCAATACTCAATGTTTGGCCACATGATATTAGAAAGTGAGCAATGTGTTTAGGAACACAATTTCAAAATATGCAATTCTTGACAAATTTGTCAAAGAAAGTGTTAGTGTGCATTTGGTCAAGAATTAGCAAGAAAAGTAAAACTAAAAATTCTAAACAGCCGCAGTCACGGGTCTATCCACGTAACTCCTATACAGTATAGGCTGTGCGGTCCAGACACAGGCTGAGTCCCAGAAATATGTCCGGTAAGCAGAGCGTCCAATCAGAAAAATAAATGCTCTGTAGTTGGGACAATGTCCGGACACATTTGAGTCCAGCCGTCCGCACGGCGCTAAGTCCGGACCGCACAGCATATACTGTAGTCCACACTCATAGAAAAAAAGTCGCCATTTTACTCCATTTCTGGAGTTAT
Organism: Strigamia maritima; assembly: GCA_000239455.1. Classification (NCBI taxonomy): domain Eukaryota; kingdom Metazoa; phylum Arthropoda; class Chilopoda; order Geophilomorpha; family Linotaeniidae; genus Strigamia; species Strigamia maritima. Next base: position 182,045 of record JH431814.1, read on the forward strand.
GCATTGTCCTGTGGCCAACTCCATAAACAGAGTAATGGTACTCCAAAATGAGAGTTTGGTGTGTGAAAAACTTCATTTTTGAAGTAACAGTACTTTGAAATGGAATATCAAAACTCTGAAATGGAATATAAAAACTCTGAAATTGAAGTATTATTACTCTTTTAAATGTGAGAGTTGGTCATGGGACAAAATGGAGTAAAATGGAAACACTTTTTCTATGAGTGCATAACAGATTGGCTTGGACCTTTTTAAACATGGAGAAAATTCGTGGCACAAAATAGTTCGTGGCCATCCCATCTAACAATGGGAACAGACGACATCGGACAAAATGGCGTCTCCGAATAATTTGGATTGTTGTCGCCATTTTGTTGACGCCATTTTGATGTTGTCATATACAGATAATGATATCATGGGAACCCGCTTTGGAATACATTGTTTCGTAAAAAGATCCCAGCCAATCCTTTCAAACTTTAAACTTTCAATTAATCTTTTCTGCATCTCCCTTATCTTAGCTCCCTAATCAGCCAAGAAAACTAACTCAAATCCCTTTGTGCCTAAACCACAATTTACAACTGAAAGATCAACTAAAATTTCGTCAACAGCATGACCATCCACAAAACACAAACTAATCCTTAAATACTTTCCTCCTTAAGTTAATTCCCTTGATAATTTATATGTAATAGTGATGATTAAAGCCTAGATAAATGCATGTTATTTTTTTTGCATATTTTGCCAAATTCATCCAAAAACGCATGCATATTTTCAGCATAATTTCATCAAATTTGACAATATTGTAATGGCAAATTTGGATAACTTGAGATTCTACAAATTTCATCACATTAACAATTTTGCGATTAATATTCACCAATTTCAAAATTTTTTCGATAAAATAAAACCAAATTAAATAAAATTTGTATAAAATTTTATCAAATTTCAAAAATTTTTGGATAATATTTCACTAATTTCAAAAATTTTTGGATAAAATTTCACCAAATTCAACAATTTATTTTTAGATAAAGTTTTCAGTGCGTACCGTATTTTGTCGATTAAAGGCCTTTATTACAAATTGCGGCCGAGGGGTGCGGCCGTAATTCGAGGGCGGCCGTTATTCGAGGGCGGCGTTTAATTCGTTTGGTCATAAATTGCCTTGCATGTACGCAACTTTTTAAATTGTAAAACGTGTGTTTAATCGATTTTAATGTATTTAATACGTGCAAACGTATTAAAAACGTATTAAAATCGTTTGAACACATGTTTTACAACTTAATAAGTTGCGTACATGCAATGCAATTTAGACAAAACGATACCGTAAACATTTCGAATAATGGCCGCGGCCGTAATTCGAATTGCGTTTATTTCGAATTACAGCCGAGGGGCGCGGCCATAATTCGAGGGCGGCCGTAATTCGAAAGCGGCCTTTAATCGACAAAATACGGTATTTTTTTTGCATAAATATCCGAAGACTATTGATGATATAACAACTTGAATAGAAATTTCTCATAAATCTTTAATTGAATTTATTATGTCAACATCCTCCGGACTGAAAATTAAATTCTGAGATTTATAAATTCTTAATAACAAATTTCTAATGGATATTCACATAATTGAAAACATCTTGAAAATGTCAACAAGACAGTTTGGTAAATTGCCAATTGCAGGGCAACTTATAAATTAACCTTAATGTTTTTGTATTACATAAAAAAAAAATTAAATCTAAACATATTGTTTGTAAGAAAATACAGAGGCATAGGGAGAAAATTATTTCGGGGGAGGGGGGGGGGGTCCAAGTAAATTTTCTTATAAACAAAAAAAAAAAGTGTGATCAACTTTTCACACCTGGTAATTTTTATTTTAATGTTTGTTAAATTTTTTTTTTTTTTTTTTTTTTTTTAAATTTTTTTNTAAAAAAAAGATTTATTTCAAAATAATTTCAATACGCCCCTGAGAAAATATAATTGCATAGATTTTATAATTACTACAACCCAAGGTCATTCAAAATGTTCGGCATGCCAAGTATCAAAGCATATGTATGTGATCAAACAATTGCTAAAAAAACAGGTGCTAGAAATAAATGACTGATGTGTATAGGAAGTGGTGATTACATAATACTTGGCATTTAATATTTGTCTAAATACAATATAACCTAATTAAATCATTGAATCAGTTAGCAAAGAATTCCAAACATTCCAAAAATCATTCCATTCAATCACGACACAATTTGAATGTTACTCTAGGAAAATGTAATTGTTATTGAAAACAACTTGATTGATGACCATAGAAGAAAACTACATTTATTGGTTGTCTAGCCAACATGTCGTGAGTCGTGGCACACTTGGACACAAAAGAACACAAATTGCATCACTAACCACGGATTCACTTCCTATCGCTTTGTACCGATTCAATGCCTCAGTTGATGACATCACGTGATGTTGGTGTGGGCGTAAAGGTTAAAAAAATTAAAATAGAAAGCAGGCTTAGCTGCAACGCCACTTTTGCCACGGTTTGTCCGAAAAACCAAATTGATGATAAAATAACATGAGATATTTACCCAAATTTAGTATTCGGTTATTAACAACAGGTTTGATCAAAATACACGTATTTTATAATTGAAATACGTATTTCAAAATACATTTTGCTTGTTACTTGTACTTTGAACTCAATAGTGTTTTGGTGTTTTGGTCAACCGAGATTAACAAAACGTTCCTGATGTGTAATAATCTACGACAACGGTATTAAAATGTAAGAAAGTTTTCAAGACATGTCGGGCAGTTTAATTTTAGGGTGTACGACATCACAGTTTTTATTGGTTCATTGGATCAAACATCATTTAAAAACCTTAAATAATTTTTCAGAGTTTTTTTTTGAAAATATTAAATGCTGAAATTGTGAAAACGAGCAGATGGCAATATGAAAAAGAAAGCGAGAGATAAAAGCGAGACCAAATCCCATTAGGGACATCGTTGGCCAGTAATGGCCAACGATGTACCTCACCAAACTCAAATAAGCTGTTCGAGATATAAAATAATTTTTTTAAGTGTTCCGTAAACTTTACAAAACATTAAATAAAAAAATCATGTAGGCCATTTTAAGGAATGGCGAAAATTATTCAGCTATAAAATATCTGATGTCCGTAAACCCTATAAAATGTTTGACATTTCATTATAAAAATTTTATAGCTGGTTTTCTGTATTACAAACCAAATTGTTACTTCGTACTTTACTCTTTACTCTGCTATCAGCCTTAATTTAAAATTCTTATACATTTAATTTGTAACCAACCGTACTCAATTTATCTCTTTCCACATAAAGCTATTCCAAAAAGACCTAAATGGTAATTATTTCTCCCTTTTCCAGTTGCACGCTGTTGTTTTATAAAATTTCACAAAATATAAACAAAATTTGCATTCAAAAAGTCATTTAAACAAGTTTACCTCATTTATGCCACAGGCTAGGTTCCCACCCAAAAAATCGCGCGATTCCGATTCGCGTTTTGCCTCAAAATCGAGCTATTTTTAAAAATTGGAAAATTTTTCTACGTTTGGCTATGTTTTGTGGCATGTAGGAACCTAGAAAAATTTTCAATTTAAAAATAGCACGATTTTGAGGCAAAACGCAAATCGGAATCGCGCGATTATTTTTGTGTAGGAACCTAAGCTGAAGCTGGGTTCTCACTTGCAATTTTTCCGCTTTATCGCGCGAATTCCGCGCAGAAAACTAATGTCAAAATTGCGCTATTTTTAAAATTGAAATTTTTTTTCTAGTTTTTGCTGTGTTTTTGCTGCATGTGTGATCCTAGAAAAATTTTCAATTTTAAACATAGCGCAATTTTGAAGCAAAATAAGTTTTAAAAATCCACAAAACGCAATAAAAGCGCGCGATTTTACCACAAGCCTAGGCCTAGGCTCCCACACAAAAAAAATCGCGCGATTCTGTTTTGCGTTTTGCCTCAAAATCCTGCTATTTTTAAAATTGAAAATTGTCTACGTTTTTCTGTGTTTTTGCTGCATGTGGGAACCTAGAAAAATTTTCAATTTTAAAAATAGCACGATTTTGAGGCAAAATGCAAAATGGAATCGCGCGATTTTTTTTGTGTGAGGAACCTAAACTGAGAATCCACCATAATTCACACTACGACTGAAAATACGACTTAAACTGAAGCTGAAAATTTTCAGCACCTAATAACTGCTCATCTGAAAAGTTTTTATTTCCCGTTCAGCTGTTTTTAGATGCCTAAAACTGTGAAACTGTGGTGGAAAATAACTAAACTCAAAATATAATTTTCACTTAAGCGGTAAAATTTTTCCGTTTTCACGTTGAGTCACATTTTCAGACGTAGTGTGAACTAAGCATTAAAGCAGTAAATCTGAAGTCATAAATCAGAAAATTTATCTAATAATCCACACTAAACTTAAAATTACATCTGATTAACTTTTAAAACAATTCTTTCTTCCATTATAATAATTTAAAAGTATTCGAAAACAATAAACCCAGTCAACCATCATTTCAAAGAGGAAGTGCCCATTTAAAAATCCATTAAGCTCAATTTCAACTATCTCCAATTTTATCACTTCTTATTAAACCTCATCTCACTTCCTCAATCATCTGTTTTACTTGAATGAATTTCAGCCCACAGCCAATGAATAAAATAGTTCAACTAACTTTTAACACTTGTATCAGTCAATCAAAAGAGAAAAAAACAATACATTAGTAAAGAAAGATCACTAATTATAAATTACCTTATGACTATCAACAATAATGTGAACTTTAAATAAGGCCACATCATTTAGAGTGACTTCTTCATTGCGGTAAAGAATTTGGAATGTTTTGCTCACCGCAGCACCATTCACCACGCAGGCTGGAAAAGCCAATTCAGTTTCTGAAAAGAGAAGAAAAAAAATGAAGAAAAAAAATGAAATTTATTACACCATTCAAAGATAAAAAGAGGTAATGTTATCTCCAAAAGAGTTTTTACAGCCCATACTCAACCTTTTTAATATACAAATTTACATTTTATCTATAAAAGTACATTTGTCTATGCTGCACATGCATAAATACCGATTATTATAACGTTATAATTATAAAAATCCTGTCGACAAGTTTTTTCGAACTTTGTACTACCGTATTCCTCTTCTTTGTGCGGCAAGTCGGTAAAAGAGAGTCTGGACAGATTTCTACAAGTTGACAACTGGTCTTTTTTCCGGCTTGCCGTAAAATTCGAATCAATGCCATAAAAAGTAATCGGACTTATCCGGCATCCTGGTCAGACTCAGTTTTATCCGGCATGCCGCACAAAGAGAGGGTATACGGTAGGTGCATTCCAAAAGTCTGCTACATATAATATATTTGATTTGAACCCAGTCTAAATGCATATTAAAATAAATAAATAACTTTTTTGCTAACGTTAGCGCAATCTTGCCCCAAAGGACCCTCTATTCATCTTATTTCTTCATTTAAAACCACGATAAATAATTAATGGAGATTGCCAACTGACAAGTGTTTCTATCCTAAATAATGTCAATTTATTTGAAAACTGTTAAGTCACTTTGAATATGAAATTTTAATTATACATTAAATGAGCTTTTAATGCATAACTTTCAGTGACATTTCATAACATCAGAAAATCATTTAAAACAACACGTGTGGAACTAATAACATATTTTAAGTGCCCAAATTGGCTAAAATGTTGCAATTTCTGCATTAACTTATTTTTGGATCTTAAAAGTTAAAACAACCGGTTTACTTTACAGCTAAACGGCTTTTCGCAGTTTTCAATTAATAGATCGATATTCATCTTCTCGGTCTTTTAAATCAGAGTTTTAAAGACTTTCATCAGTCTAAAATGCAAACTTCTCAACTTTTTATTTTTTTCAATTTGTACCACCACAAATTTTTTTGGGGGAGGTCTGGGCATTGTAAAATGTAATAAAAAAATATTAATATTAATCATTATTTGTAGTTTAAAATGATTAAAAATCACATTGTCTTCAATTTTGGGTGGTTCCACTCACATACCATCTTGCACTATGTGAATAATGTGACATTACACAAAACTAAATAAACATATTTATAAATTTTCTATTCTTTAGCGATTTTGCCGGTTTCTTTTTATCAAATTTCAAATTTCCTCATGATTTTATTATTTATTTCTTTATTTTAGGTCACATATATAATAACCACAATAAAAATCGAATTGATAACATAGGCATTTTTATTACTTCTTTTTTATTTATTTTTTTTTTCAATCATGAATTCTAAACCTCAGATAAAAATATAAATAAATAAAAAGATAAAACTTACTTGGATTCTGAGGCAATGAAACCTCAATTTTAACCGGAAGTTTTGGTGAAACTTTTAAGTAGGTTCTTATTTGATAAAATCTAAAAAATAAAAAAAATAATTATTATTATAATAATAGTAAAAAATAAAAAAATCTAAAAAAATCCAAACATGTCATTCATTAACCACTAAAAACATTTTTATAGTCTAATTACCAAATTAAAAAAAATATTAAATCCAATGACCTTTATCACATAAACAAATTTCTCACCCTCTCTGGAAAAGATCCACATTGTAAAATTTGTACAATTCCACTGAAAACTCGACGGTGGCTTGCAGTTCACCCATTTCTCGCACCAGACGTCAACAAATTAGACAACACGGAGCGAATGCACATGGGGATGAGGTGTTGATTTAACAACAAGGCGCTGCATTTGTACACTCAGAAATTTGAAAAATTACTTGATGGAAAAATAAATTAAATGTTATAAAATAGTGTATCACGTATTGAATTGTTGGGAGAAATAAGTACCGAGCTGTTAAATATTGTGTTCATCTCTTTACTACGCCTTCTCTTTCTAAACGAGAACGAGTTATCGGCAGGTTTGTTACAAATCCTGTTGACGGGTATAACGCCATCGCAAACGTCGAAGCTAGCTGCAGAACGATACTTTGTTTAGTGTAAGAGTTATTGTTAAATAGTTTAAAAAAATTATTTATATTTAGAATTTATTTGTTTTTATAAAAATATTTTAAATTTAATATGATTTTATTGAAATAATAATAATTAAGGAAATAATTATTATAAAATGATGCAAGTATCAGTCTGTAATTAGAGTATGTCAAAATTTAGAATGTGGATGGGGTGTGACATCTAGTGGCACTATTTGGAAATATCTTACATAAAAATGATTTTCCATGTGTAAATATTTTTAAGAATTAAATAATGTTTATTAAAGATTTTGTAAACTTTCTTTTTCATATCTTTTTTTCTGAAAACATTTTATTGTTTTTATTTTATATTATAATTTTATCAATTTTTCAAAGTCAACTCAAAATACTATAAGTATACTCTTTGAAACTGATTTCTAAAGATCAATAAAACTTGTCCAACACACATCCTGTGATATTATTGAATGCAATAAAGCATGCTGTCAAAAGACCCACAACCAAATCTATCAAACCCATTATTGATTAGAAAAAACCTTAGTAACACTTGATTTTCAAAACAGATTGCTAGCCAGATTGAGTGCTAATGCAAAAATGAAAACGTTAAGAAATTTAGTATTATATTTTATTTTGTTGTTGGTTTTATGTGACGAATATTCTTGCAACGCAACAACGTTTAAGAGAAGAAAAACACCTAATGATGGTAGTTATACGGTGTCTGGATACAAAGTGAAAAAAAAGTTATCTGGAATCCCTAATGTAGTGCAATGCCAGGTTAAGTGCATGCAGATTGAAAATTGTTTCGCTTATATGTATGGAAAAAAAACTTGTGTTAGCTTAGAAAGTGATAAGCAAAGTGAAGTAAATCTAAAAGAAGGATTTTTTTTCTATGAATATCAAAAACCGAATAAGGTAAAACATGAAACATTTTTATGACAAGTAAAAAATTATTTTACATTTTTTATAGAAAATAATTACAACGTCTACAGCTGCACCCACAAAAACTCCTACAACCACTTCCACAACAGCTCCTACAACCACTCCTACAACCACTTCGACACCCACTCCCACAACAACTTCCACAACAACTCCTACAACTACTCTGACAACAACTCCTACAACCACTACAACAACCACTCCAACAACAACTCCCACAACCACTACCACAACTACTTCTACAACCACTCCCACAACAACTCCCACAACTACTACCATCACAATTCCCACAACCACTCCCACAACAACTCCTACAACAACTCCCACAACCACTCCCACAACAACTCCTACAACCACTCCCACAACAACTCCTACAACCACTTCTACAACCACTCCCACAACCACTCCCACAACAACTCCCACAACCACTCCCACAACCACTCCCACAACAACTCCCACAACAACTCCCACAACCACTCCCACAACAACTCCCACAACCACTCTCACAACCACTTCTACAACAATTTCCACAACCACTCCCACAACCACTCCCATAACAACTACCACAACCACTCCCACAACCACTCCTACAACAACTCCCACAACCACTCCCACAACAACTCCCACAACAACTCCCACAACCGCTCCCACAACAACTCCCACAACCACTCCCACAACAACTCCCACAACCACTCCCACAACCACTCCCACAACCACTCCCACAACAACTCCTACAACTACAACCACCACTACTAGAACCACTCCTACAAGTACTTCAACTACTACAACTACCACAGTTGATCCTTTTGATGCATATGAAGATGATGATGATGCCACAGGAAATGAAATGGCAAATAAACCAAACAATCCAACTAAAGCACAGGCAGAGTATGATGATGATGAAAATGACGGAAATATGTTTTAACAATGTTTTTACAATTATTCTTCCTCTACCTATCACCAAATTTTCTTGTATCAAATTTTATTCATGCTGACAATTTATGTAGTTAAGAAAAAATGTCACGTAACAAAACATTATAACTTTGAAAATATTAAATATCAAAAATCATTCTGAAAGTTGAAACTGATAACTTATTTTTGATTCACTGTAGTCATATACTAAGTTTACACGGCCATGAACCGGTTTCTACTCTTCTGAAAACCAACATGTGTGTAAATAATGGTGTTAGTATTCTGTTTTTGTAATATTGAATGACAATCATCCACAATGCACCACATTCAATGAATTCATACTCGCTCAATTTTCAAAATATGATAGAAATTTCTTCCTCCTCAGTATTGTTTTTGATATTAAAAGTTTCAGTCTTTTCAATCTATTTATTAAAAATAACTAAATTACGGTATGTTCACATGTTTGTCAATAGTTTTTACAATTTCTCCAACAACAAAACAAAAATAAATTATTGATCTTTCCAGCAACACAGTTTTATTAAGTACTTAGTTTACTTCCTTCTCCACCTTAGCAACATAATTATTGTTATTCTAATAAACAGATCAAAAACTAGATTCAGTTTTTCATAAACAAGTGAGAAATCAAGCTGAAAATACGAGTTTATTTGTCGCCAAGAAAAAATTCCACAACAAACACACTGATTTATTCAGCCTTCAGGAGAAAATGAACTTGTGCATAAATTTCATTGTTTGTTTCATTTTGGCATGTGTTTTATTTGACGAATATGCTTGCAACCGAAATTCAGATACAGCAATTATTTTTAAAAGAGAGAAACTGCCTGATGGAGCTGTTTATACATTACACGGATACAAAGTGAAAAAAAAGATACCTGGAATTCCTAATGTTAATCAATGTCAACTCAAGTGTATCCAAATTCAAAACTGCTTAGCCTATCTGTATGGGAAAAAAACGTGTACACTGTTAGAAAATATAGAAAAAGGTGAAGTCAAAATTAAAAAAAGATTTAATTTATACATTTACCAGGACCCAGTAAAGGTAAATAATCATATTTTGTGTTTCATTATATCTTATCATAACCTTTATTATTTTTTAGAAAACAACTACAACTACCTCTACTACAACTATTACAACAACCACTAACCCAACAACAACTACTCCTATAATAACAATCCCGACAACAACCACTCCTGTAACAACAATCCCGACAACAACCACTCCTGTAACAACAATCCCGACAACAACCACTTCTATAACAACAATCCCGACAACAACCACTCCTATAACAACAATCCCGACAACAACCACTCCTATAACAACAATCCCGACAACTACAACTTCTACAACAACTACTCAAATTACAACAACCACTTCTGCAACATCCATCCCAACAACAACCACTCTTACAACAACCACTCCTATCACTTCTACCACAACAACCACTCCTACCACAACAACCACTCCTATCACAACAACCACTCCTATCACAACAATCACTCCTACCAATCCTACCACAACAACCACTGCTACTACAACAACCACTCCTACCACAACAACCACTCCTACCACAACAACCACTCCTACCACAACAGCCACTCCTATCACTTCTACCACAACAACCACTCCTATCACTTCTACCACAACAACCACTCCTACCACAACAACCACTCCTATCCCAACAATCACAACAACCACTCCTACCACAACAACCACTCCTACCACAACAACCACTCCTACCACAACAACTACTTCTACTACAACCACTCCTACCACAACAACCAATCCTACCACAACAACCAATCCTACCACAACAACCACTCCTATCCCAACAATCACAACAACCACTCCTACCACAACAACCACTCCTACCACAACAACTACTTCTACTACAACCACTCCTACCACAACAACCACTCCTACCACAACAACCACTCCTATCCCAACAATCACAACAATCACTCCTACCACAACAACTACTTCTACTACAACCACTCCTACCACAACAACCAATCCTATAACAACTACCACTCCTAAAACAACTACCACACCTAAAACAACTATCACTTCTAAAACAACTATCATTCCCATAACAACTACCACTTCTAAAACAACAACCAATCCTATAAAAACTACCACTCCTATAAAAACTACCACTCCTAAAACAACTACCACTTTTAAAACAACTACCACTCCTACAACAACTACCACTCCTACAACAACTACCACTCCTATAACAACTACCACTCCTATAACAACAACCACTCCTATAATAACCACCACTCCTGTAACTACAACTACTCCTATAACAACTGTCACTCCTATAACAACTACCACTCTTAAAAACATACCTACCACGGCTGATCCTTATGATGCTTACGAAGATAGTGATGATAATGGAAAAGAGGTTGCTGGTAAACCAGATGATCCATCCAAACCAAATGAGTAATGACGATTGACGATTGACGAATAAGACGATGATAATGACGCTAATATGAGTTTTATAAGATGTTATTATCTAATTAACTTGTTACATTTATTAAAATACAGATACAAGATAAATATATTTTGCACTTTTACATCTGTATATAAAGAAATTTGTAAACAAAAGTTAAATAAGTCAACAATTTTGTGTGCAGCTAGTTGTATTTAAACAATTCTAAAAATTAAATTGATGATGCACATTCACAAAATTGTATAACAATTAAAATAGTTAATTATTACACCATTGTATTACAAACAATAAATAACTAGTTTTTTGATCTACAAAACAAAATTATTATTCAAAAACTCCAGTATTGTTATAATACCATTTCAAAGTATATGCAATCAATTGAAATGGAATATATTTATCATTGTCATGACTTGAAGCAATTTCATCAGACACAACATAATTATCAATCTGTCTATTTACAACCATTTTATGAAAGTCTTCTACTAACATCTTATGATTATACACTTCAACCACCCATTTACCAAGCTCACTGTTAGTAAATAATACAAACAAAGCATACATCCAAGTTTGACCAGCCACATCATTATCAACACAATAACCAAAATAATGTAACAATTTAATCATCAGATCAGATTCCAGAACATGCTCATCACCCAATGAGCTACAACCAAAAACACTTTTAAAAGTTTCCAACAATCCTGGTGAAATATGCCTATTTTTACTTTCTTCATAGTTGTAAGGTTTACTTGGTATTTCTTCTTCCACTGTTCCAGCCTCAACTAGATAATCTTCAAACAAAACTTTTTCAACTAACAGCACTGCATCCTTGACCTGTTTTGTACTTTTGACATAGTTGGGCCATGTTTTTATACCATTAGCAGCTCTCTTCACTCTTCCTCTGGTTATATACTCTCCAGTGAGTGGACAACTTACAAGAGCAGATGAAAAAAAATCCAAAGCAATTTCTTGAGCTACTTGATCATCAGTAGTGCTGTAATTATGATGTGCATTATGCTTGTAATGGTAAGCCAATGCCAAATCCCAAACAGAAACACCTTTCTTCATTTCATCTTTGATTTCACTTGGTATTACAATTTTGCAACTATTCATAAGAATTTTCAGCATATCATGAGACATTGAATAATTATGCCTGGGTTGCCATATCAAGTTCCTTGTTGATAAGTTCCAAGCTTGGCCAAGTTCCAGTTGCAACAGATGAGAATTATTGGTGCCACAGTTTAACAGATGGCAAGAGCTCTCTCTATCAAACTGTGGGTCTTCACTGGCAGCCATTTGCAGATGGTGTGGACAGATGATCCCTATCAGCTGTATAAGTACCACAAGAAGGGAAAATTCCCTTCTTAAGCAATTATCTGTAGGTAGTACACCTACAAGAATACCAATCAGTTTCATGATGGAATAAATGAGTAGAATTTTTATGAAGCAATCTGATATGTAAGTCTGATAATATATGAACCTTCACATGCACAAAGTGAGTAGAGAGGAATGAGCAGACAGAGAGAAAAAGTAATGATGTTTCTATACAGACAAAACAAATATTGCTGAACTTGCATGACACTAAATAAACTTTTCATGTATAAGGAAACATGTTACACCGTTTTTTACATGATAAAATGTTATCATGTGTTCTTTACCTTAATTTTTCAAGATGAATTGTTGATTTAAGTGCTAAGCCTTACTCAAAGCTATGGCAGAAAAGCAAAAAAACTTCCTGGGCAATCTGCAAAAAAAAACAGAAGAAAAATTATAATGTCGTTATGCAATGAAATTTTATATTATCATTATAAAATAAAAAATTTGATGCCAAATTTCAACTGTAGCATGAAAATAGAGACGTGTTAGTATTAAAATTGAAATACAAGTAGTATAGGATAGAAAAAAATGTGAGATGACGTCATTTATGAATGGTACAAGTTCCAAATTCTCTGCTATTGGTTGGGAGCCTTGTCAAAAAGGGGATTTCCCTTCGTAAAATTGCCCAAGCTTAAGTATATATACGGATTTCTCAACATCATTTTGCTGTATCAACTACAAGCTAAGGTACATTAAAATCATCCTGTTTTAATTTCTAGAAATTGGCTAAAAATTATATATACACATAAATTTGATCATAAGCTTTTTGATCTTTTTACATGGTGGGTGTTATTTCTTAATTGTGATGAAATTATATAAATAAAACCCACTATTAATATTTTTTTTTGTTTATCAAGTTAGGCATCACAAAGTTTTGTTTATTCCACTATATATGGTTATCGTTCGACGTTCGATGGTTGGTATTTAATTTTGTTCACACATGCTCCTTATATTAGACAGTTTGCGATTTCTCGTACGAGATTTATTTCATTACGAAAATGGTAAAAAACGAGATATTGTTAAAAATCTCGTCCCTTTGTTTTAATGGTTTGACGAGATTTTTGAAAAATTTCGTTACACATTGTCGTTAATTTTTTTATCTCGTACGAGAAATCGCAAACTGTCTATTTGCGATTTCTCGTACGAGATTTATTTCATTACGAAAATGGTAAAAAACGAGATATTGTTAAAAATCTCGTCCCTTTGTTTTAATGGTTTGACGAGATTTTTGAAAAATTTCGTTACACATTGTCGTTAATTTTTTTTTATCTCGTACGAGAAATCGCAAACTGTCTATTATTATCATTTCAATTTTTAAACCCTAGACAATAATGATATTAACATGACCTCAGATACAAAGTAAAATGGGGTCAAATCCCAGCTACCGTACTATGTAAGGGACTGCGTAGGAATGGCTCACCTAGGCACCTCTCTACCCTAATCTGCAGATTTTTTTTTTTTTTTACTTTTCTGAACAGAAAACAAAAGATATTTTAAAAAGTTTACAAGCTTCGAATTTAAGAAATATCAATCATTAATCCTAAACTAAGAAAGCAAAATAGATAAACAAATTTTAAAAAAAATTATCTAAATATGTGGATTCCGCTTTGGGAATTACTAAAATCCACCAACTGATAAAATAGATTTTAAAGAAATTTTAAAAAAATTTCCAAAACAAAAAAAAAAATTCTTGGATCAAATATATTGAACAGTTTTAATATTCGTTTTAGTAAGTTTTTTTGGTTTAAATCTCCACTATATTTCAGCAGCAGAAAACCGCTGAATTCGACAAATGTATAAAATTCACAAACCAGATTTTCTACCGTCAGCTTATTCTTCCGTTACTAGGAGTCCCTAAAAATCCCCCAAATTTTACAGGAAATCCGCTGAATTGGCAATAATAAAAATATTAAATTACATTAACTTGACATTTTAAACATTACCAATCCCCATTACTCAACTAATTTTTATTTCATCATTGACAAAACAAACCCAAACAACACACTACGTAATTCAAAAAACGACAGGAAAGGGCCACGTAATGTGTTTTTGACGGGGTGTGTATTTACTTGGCCGGTGTGCTGCTGATCTGGCAGCTTTGACAACCGGTTTACTTGACGGTGTTCGCAGTTGCACTGTTTTTGTCATGATTACTAATTTTAATACCAAAAAATAGGGATGCACCGGATATTCGGATTCAGCTTCAGTGTCCGGTAATCTGGCTGAAAATAAAAATATTCGGTATTCGGATATTTGAATATTTCAATGTTCTGGTTCCGAATATCCGGTTCGGAATTGTTCAAAATTTCGATCAAATACCAAATTTGCAAATTTTGCCTCAGTTTTTTTTTTAAACAAAAATCAGGCAAAATTCGGTATTTGGTCGAAATTTAGTTGTATACAAGTAATAATATTATAAATAAAGTGTCTTTTAATAATAACTTTTTTATTTTATAACTTTTTTAAAATTTTTTAAGATTCGGTTTTCAGATCCGGTGTAAATCCGGTGTTTAGGATTTTCAGATGAAATAATCCGGTATTTGACCGGTATTCGGAATTTAAATAAATTCAAAATTCGATGAAATTCGGTATCCGGAATCCGGTGATTTTTGGATCCGGTGCATCCCTACCAAAAATCTTTTTACGGTACCAGATGTACTCTTTATCAGTCTTTGCCAGTGCCAAATCTACGAAATTAAAATACTTTCTGTTACTTTATCTCTGATAACTAATTAATCTCCAAACTTAATGCATTTTTAATTTTTTTTTCTTTGTAGGTTTGTATCAACTATTTGATGAGTTTTTCTTATCGCAATTCGCAAAATGAGTTTGTATTTATTCATTTTCCTCGTATTTCTATTTTTAAATGTCTAAACTCAACTTTGCAGATAAATGAAGATAATCATCAACATGATGCAGTAACATTTTAATTTGAACTTGAGCAAGAGAAAACAAACAAAAGGCAACGCGAATGCAACAGGAGTTCCCCCGTTTTACCTGATTGGTTTTCCTATGCTATCTAATCTTGTGTGGCGTCCCCAAAACCGCCATCATCCAATCATCATCATCTCGTTCGATGCAAATTAATCAACGAGAATGCAAATCCAATGGGGAAAGAAGAGGGGGAAGGGAAGAAACATCTGACCTTTTCATTCACGTGAGTTGCTTTCCAGTCCACCAGGAGGCAGATTAAATCCCCCAAAGTTGAAAAGATAATTTAGGCAAGAAGTTTTTCAATCGCAAACAGCCGAATGTGTGTGGGCATATTAAAAATAACAAATCAATTCTCTTACAAATCAATATTTTGGCCAATTTTTTTTTTAATATTTTTTTTTAATATTTTTTTAAAATTTTTTTATGAGTGTTGTCGGAAGTTATATTTGTCCAATAGAGAGCTAGTAATGGATGACAATTTTGGAAATAATGTAAAGTTTTAGAAATTGCCAATTGGTCCTAATTTTTGAGAAACTCGGCAATTTTTATCCAATTTAATAAAAAAAAACTTAAAAATGTTTTAAAAAAATTAATCATTTTTAGATATTCTATGAAAACTAAACTTTATTAGCTAGAGCGCTTTTGGCCTTTTCTTAGCCGTCTTTCGTAGCTAAACCCCATCCATTGAATCTTGAGCTAATTTTTATACTTCTGCATTGGAAATAATTTCTGCCAAATGATCAGTATCACTCCCCAGTATACTGCAAATCTAGGTGACTTAATTTTGTTTTAGGGACTTTATAATAGCTTAAATTAAGACACTTTAAGAACCTAAAGGTGCATTTTCATTTGCGAGAAATGCCATTTCTCGCGCTCATTTTTCAACAATCGCGCGACAAAAAACGCACGCTTGTTCATTTTCATGCAAGCTAGACTTGCAAAGACGCGCGATTGTTGGCGCGATTCTTTTTCTCGCGCGCTTCTGTCTATTCTAGCTTTGCTCTGAAAAACGCTTAGCGATTTTTGAATTTTTACCAGATTTTCACCGATTGTCACAGGAAATATTGGGAAAAAAGTACACCTTGTAAACCTTGTTTATCATGCAATAAACGGATAATTGACAAAATGTTTTTAAAAAATTAATAAATAAAAAATTATTTTTT
>JH431814.1:200373-217178 GCA_000239455.1 Strigamia maritima
AAAAAAAAAAAAAAAATTCTAATTTTATAAATGATTTTTTCCAATTAATCATCATCTACATTCCCATTATCATCATCTCCCATTGCAACTTCATCAATTGACACACGCGAAATGCATCATGGGAAAAATTTTTGAAACTTCATATAAAGTTCCGCCCCCAAAATGATGGACCCTTATTCGATGCAAAGCTCGATTTAGATCAGCAACAAAATTTACCTCAAATCATCGCTTGAAAAAAAAACAACAGCAAATGACTTCCCCGCCATACATGCACAAAACACTCACAACTTCTCTACAAAACGATATCATTTTAGAAGATTACGCGTGCGTATTCGGTCGAAGAAGACAAGTAAGTTCCCATATCAAATACAACAATAGTTCCTCCAAATAATCTAACCGAGATTTTCACTCATCAGCGCCGAAACAGGACAACTTTCAGTCCGCAGCAATTGAACGAATTAGAAGCGCTTTTCCAGAAAACTCACTATCCCGATGTGTACTTGAGAGAGGAAATCGCTATCAGAATTAGTTTATCTGAAGCCAGAGTTCAGGTAAATGTTTGATTTTGATTTTTTGATGGATTTAGTTTATTTTTTTTTTTTTTTTTTTTTTTTTTTTTTTTGGGTCAGGTTTGGTTTCAAAACCGAAGAGCGAAATGGAGGAAAACGACAAGAATGCATATGATGCAGGATGCATGGCGGATGAGATGTTTAGCGATAAACACGCCTCATCAATCGAGCACCTCTTGGTTGAATAACGGGACCCCGACACGGCCAATCGCACCGTCAGCTTCACAGATTGTTGAAGAACAACTTCGTTTACTTCAACGGTAAGTTTCTTATATATATCCACTTATATTATTGTGGTACAGTTTGTTTTTTTTTTTTTTTTTTTTTTTTTGCGGTAAAAAAACCACAACGCGACATACGATAAGCTGATGATCCATTATTAATATAAGAAATAAAACTTGGGACTTTGAAAGAAAATTTATTTAAACTCTATTTAACAATTCGTGCACGAAACTCCCATTGGTTTATGGCCTATGCATTGTACTGAAAGTATATATTGTGATATCTTATTTTAATCCTCTGAGTGAGCCGAGTCGAAAATATTGCTTCGTAGTCCAAAAATGTGCGTGCCATTGTTAACAAACAAAAATGCTTGTAAAATATTTTTAAAAAATTATTTACATTTGGGTTTTTCTATTGTTGCGCACATTTTTTGGCTACGAAACAATGATTTTTCGACTCGGCTCGACTAGAGGATTAAAATAAGATCCCACAATGTATACTTTCAGTGCAATGCAAAAAAAGTTCAATTCTCAGTTTCGTGCACGAATTGTTGGATAGAGTTTAGCTCTTTATTTTCGATGATCCTGCATTGGATTTACAAAATGTAGTATAACTGTAAAGCCTGGTTCTCATGCATGCTAAAAAGCATGATTCATGCGCTAAAATGTTGCGAATCAAGGGAACTCTGTTGCGTCACTGTTGCGTGCAAACCAACGCGTTGTGCTTTTCAGCACGATATCATATGTAGAGATGAAGTTGAAACAATTCAACTTTAACGCGCTTGCTAAGCACGTGAGACCAGATGGTACTTTGCCGCACGAGTTTTAATGCATGAGAACTACGGTAGCTTTACAGACAAATAACGGCCCATGGGCCATCGCATACGCGAATGGTTGAATTAAAAAATGCTGTCAATCCTTCAACACATGATTTTTCACGTAGGCCTACTTTCTAAAATTTAATTAATCTGTCGCACAAGGGCAGCACTTTAGTACACATCATTTTCACTGGCGACATCATAGACCTCTCTTAAGCTTACCTAAAACTAAACTCCGTTTCCAACACATTACGAGAAACTCCTATTGACTGGAGCCTATTTAGAAGTCACATGACTTCTTTAAGTCATGTGATAGTAGCTAAGACGAAGCTAAAACTTACCTAAAACTTACCTAAAACTTAGCTAAAATGTGCCTCAGATTTTCACACTCAGAATTATACACTAGGTGCATTCAGGAACTAAAACTCATCAATAACGAGTTTTGCGTGTATGTTTTGTGTATAATTCTGAGTGTGAAAATCTGAGGCACATTTTAGTTAAGTTTTAGGTAAGTTTTAGCTTCTATCACATGACTCGAAGCAGTCATGTGACGTCTAAAACAAATGGCGCCGATCTAACTCTACAACAGTAGAGTTAGATGCTGCGCAGACGAGTGCACAAGTGCAAAACACAACTCGTGTCTCGTGAAACGCTGAAATTGTAGCGTTTCCTAAAACGCGCGTGCATGCGCGTTTCTTGGCATAAATTTAAACGTTTCCAGAAATGACGACACATTTCAGGAAACGAAACGAGGGAAACGACTGAAACATGAAAATGTTTTAGTTCCTGAATGCACCTACAGAAACACACATAAAACTAACCACACGCAAAACTCGTTTTTGACGAGTTTTAGTTCCTGAATGCACCTATTGTTATTTTATTGAGTTAATGAACTCACTTTGCTTATATGTTTATTCCAGTAGGCAGACCAGCACTCGGGCCTGGACAATATGCCCCGGCCTGCCAGTGTTTACAGACTTAATATTATAGCTAAAATGATGAAATCCATTATTGTGGTTGAGTTCCAATAATGAATTCACCACTTTAGGAAGTGCGAACCTAGCCTTTAGACTTACCTTACTGTCCCGTTTATGCCGCTTCTGACTTTCGCAAATAAATTAGACCACTCCAGTACGACACTGCCGATAAATACTTTCCTCTTGAAGTTGCTGGTACAGCCGGTACAGGTAGAAAACCGAAAAATACGAGATATAAAATAAAAACTACCGAATTTTATTAATTTGATTATCATTATTATCAATCAGATGCGGGACAGCATGACTAATAATATCATGGTGATAAAAGGTGCGTTCATTGTTAAAACGATTAAGCCTATTTCACCGATTTCCCGAACCGGAAATATTCGCGAATTGCGTCACATTTTAACAATCGGGTTCCAAGAAAACCGCTTTCAGAAAAACTACTCTGTAGTCGTTTTCCGGTAAATCGAAAAGCGATTTTCAGCGCTGCAGCTGCCGCCATCTTGTTGACATGCTCTGCACATGCTCAGAAATTGGAAATCAAATTCCGAAATCGAATTTGATTTGCCATTCAATAGACAATTTGCGATGTCACGAAGGTGATTTTTTTATTTACAAATGTTGAATTACGAATGTACGAGATTTATTTTCCAATTCGTTCGTATATAAATTGATAATACGAATGCACTGCACATGCAGTGCGCAACTAAATTTCGCACATGCGCATTGTTCTGAAATTTGAAGCGAGCCTGTCATCCATCTTGCTTTTCATTGGCTTGTTGCAGGTTTTTAGCTCGGTTTTTAGTGATCCAGCCCATGTTTCTCGTTCACATGTTTATTTTGTTTCGTTTGTGTTTAATTGTTTGTGCAAGCGCAATCTGAAACGCGTACTAAATTTACAAGAACACGCTTTTCTGGAAAATGACGTCATCACTCATCAAGTGGAAAAGTGGAAACTAGAGTGAATACTCCATTTTTTACTTTTCCACTTGAGAAATAATGACGTCATTTTCCAGAAAAGCGTGTGCATGTAACTAGAGTAAATTAGTCTAGTTACATGAACACTCTTTTCTGGAAAATGAATATTCACTCTAGTTGGAGTATTCACTCAAGTTTCCACTTTTCCACTTGAGAAATGATGACGTCATTTTCCAGAAAAGCGCGTTCATGTAAACTTAGTAATTGAATGCATCTAATGTCATCATTTTGATGTTATCAAAAATGATGACTGTAAATTATCTCCAGTTCCAAACTTGATTGATAACTAACTAACGATAAAATCACACAGTGATAATTATCTTTTTTATTTCCTCTTTAGTGGATTTCCACATCTGTCGTTACCATCATCCTCTACAAAGACCGATCTTCATCCATTTTGCACCTGTTTATTTACTCTGCCTCCTACAACTATTCCCGAAATGTCTATTCCATCTAATGCTGAAAATTCGAACAATATTCCATCCACTACGACAAACATCTCATCATCATCATTATCACATGTAAAATCAAGATTTGATGAAACCGAAACGGCCAGTCAAAAAAGCATTTCCACATCCAGCATGGATTCTCTGCATGTTTCTGATAAGGAACCCCTCTCAGACAGCAGTGAAGATTAGATAGATATCTTATTAGAATATTGTATGTTGCTATGTCACTTAACCCATGAAACAACCCAATGTTGAATCAACATTTTTGAACGTCGATCGAAAGTTTGAATGTTGTGTTCATAGACAACATTCATTAGATGTTGTATCAACAATTGAACAGTGGAAATTATCGGTTGTTGAAATGCAACATTTGTTTAATGTTAAATCAACATTTTGTAAATATGTTTGAATTCTGAAAAAATGTTGTTGAGAAAAAATGAACATTTCTATGAACATTAAAAAATATTTTCTGAATGTTTAGACATTTTCTTGTTTCATGGATAAGTTGTATTCTATTAGTAACTTTGATGTTCTATTTTAGAGTCTTTTGGAGTTATTTTCATCATGTGTTTGGGTCTTAATTTAGAAACAAAAAAAATATAGATTTTTTGTGTTTTTTATTTCGGTTGTCTGTTCATGTTCTAAATCTTCTAATACTATCTGCAATTTGTTTTGTGCAATTGTGCTTTGTGTTTTGTGAATTTTATTTTCAGAATATAATGTATAGTTGGTAAAATAATATAGGGTAATCATTTTGGTAATCAATTTTGGTCTTAATTTAAAATAGTTCAAAAACTTTCAAAACTTATTAGAAATATTCAAATAAAAAAAATTAAACAGTATTTTAACAAATGATTTTTACTTATACCAAATTCAACCAGCCCGGAGCCGGAGCCCCTAGAAAATGATGTTGAAGTAAAGTAATCAGTTAAACACAAATATCATGGTAAGTAAAATCACAAATGATACTTAGGATATATTGGATTCCTTTACTGTATTTTTTAATACAGTAATACTTGATTCCCACTTGGCAGAAATTCCGACAGAAAATTTTCTGCTGCAGAAAATTTTGAGTGTAGAAAACAGCAGTGTTTACAAATTGCCTTCCTTAGCTGGTACCGTATTTTGTCAATTAAAGGCCGCCCTCGAATTACGGCCGCCCTCGAATTATGGCCGCGCCCCTCGGCTGTAATTCGAAATAAACGCCGCACTCGAATTACGGCCGCGGCCTTTATTCGAAATGTGTACGGTATCGTTTTGTCTAAATTGCGTTGCATGTACGCAACTTATTAAGTTGTAAAAGATGTGTTCAAACGATTTTAATACGTTTTTAATCACATTTTGCACGTATTAAATACATTAAAATCGATTAAACACACGTTTTACAATTTAAAAAGTTGCGTACATGCAAGGCAATTTATGACCAAACGAATTAAACGCCGCCCTCGAATTACGGCCGCACCCCTCGGCCGCAATTTGTAATAAAGGCCGCGGCCTTTAATCGACAAAATACGGTATCCATTTTTAAATTCTACTTTTCTGCACTTTTTTGCCCACACACACGACAGAAAAACATACTTTTCTGCCAACAGAAAATTTTCTGTCTGAGTTTCTGCCTAGTGGGAACCTAGCATAAAGGAATCCAATATATCTTAAGTATCATTTGCGATTTTTTGTGTATGCCTGGCAAAGCACTTGGAGAAAATCCTTACATTCTCTGGATGCTAAAATATCCAACGGCGTTCAGAGCGCATAATTAGCTGACGAGCGGTCAAAGAGTTACGTGTGTTTAATCGGCAACAGAATCATCCAGTTTGATTCATACAGTATATCGACCAACTACATTTGTGCTTGTTTAAGTTTTTTTTTGGGAGTCCTAGGTTGCATAAATGGTAGGTAGTGCTCCTGATCGGCAATTAGAAGCTGACCCCCAGTCAAGGATTTTCCTGAATCCTGGCTGTTGACAATTTCCTAGGCAGGATCCAAAATGCTGCTACACAAGTAGGTATGCTAAGTCTATTGCTGGAGTTTAATTATAAAGAAATAACACGAGAACACATTGAAATAAGATTGGAAATTCAATGGCTATAATGTTCTCATCACATCCGTACGTGGTGAAAACCAAACAACTCAGACTCCATTGGAGCCCGGCCGGGACTTGAACCCAAGGTAACTTAAATCATAAGGTAGTTCGCTCAGCCCCTATGACGTCATATGCAGGATTGGTTTAGTTTTGATCTGACGTCACCTTGCTGTTAGTGTTGAAGTGTGCTTGGCATGTCACCACGAGGTGGCATTGACCATGCAGTGCAAACTGTAAAGTCTAAAAACCGAATAATAAATTACTTCCTGTTTTAACTTTACCTGATTGAGACATGTCAATGATTTCTCACCAAACACAATTTAACCAGATATCAGCAATCCACAAATAATCTTAACAGTTAGTACCTGATTGGTTTTCTCTAAAAAATAATCAAAAAACAAAAAATTGTCCAAAAATTATGCAAACAGATTCATTTGAAAGAGAATTGTTCGCTGATTAGAACGATATAATTTTTTTTAAATCGAGTTCGGAAAAGTAGATTTTTTTGCGTTTTTCGATCTCGAAATCCGACTCCTAATGTTAATCGTCCTCATCCACTTCCAATTTTTAAATTTCTTAATGAAATAATTGTAATTATAATTTAAAAAAGAAAACTAAATGTTATTTACAAAAAATAAATAATTTATTCAATGTGTTTAATTGCACAAAGCACATGGATGTCAAAATCCATTTTTGTAGCACTACAGGTGCCAAAATGTATTCCAGAATACCATAATCAGTAAATAAGACTATGACAATACTGAGGAATACGGCACTACTGTGTTGTCACTTCCTGTATTAGGTGACGTCACGTATAGCACTACTAGATAGCGCTACATGTAGTAAAAAGAAACCTCTGCACTTGGCAGATTGGTAAAGTCATTCAGGAGCCAATCAGATTGCAGCAATCAAAAATGTTGGGAGCGATCCCTTTGCTTGAACCCAATTGCCGGTTGGTGTTATGTTTTTCTTCCATAAAGTGTGGGATGGGATGGAATGATGAGACCACACACTTCTTACATACTCATTAGACAATTTGCGATTTCTTGTACGAAACTAAAAACGAGATTTAAAAAACAAAATTTTCAAAAAGATCGCGTTTTTTTAAATCTCGTTAACCCTTAGATGGGCAACCTATGACACAATTGTGTTCAGCTCTTTTCTTGAATAGGAAAATTTTTTTTGACTTATCTTATGAAGCTGAAATTTTCTGATTTTGTTCAAATACTAATAAACTTTATATAAAAAAAATTTGAAGTATTTGCTTTGATATTTATTAAAATAATTGATCGGCAAATTTTAGCCCCTTAAAACTCCAGCAGAAAAAAAAGCCGACTTCACTGCATATTGGCTAAAGCGCTTCTGTTTAGGGTTACTAGCAGATGATCACATTAAAAAAGATTGTGAAGCAGGAAAGCCAAATAAAGATGAAACTCTGTGCGCATGTGCAGTGGCCGTTTTTGGAAAAACTAGCGCCAACAGCAGCAGTTTTTTCAACCAAATGCAACAGCGCTTTAACTACTTGACCCGAAATATGAACATGATTGTGTTTATGGGTTATCCACTAATGTTGTTTTTAAAGCTTGCATATCCGAGGGTTAATAAAATGTCGTATAGGTGTTTGCGGTTTGTCACGAAACATATTACATACGACATTTAAATCGGCAGCAGCAATTTTTAGCAAAACAAGACACCTTACACAAATTAAGCCTAAGTATTGGGCTTGTGGTTTGTGCAAGGTGTTTGACTGATGCAAAAACTAACCTGAGATTATGTAATCGACACAACCTTGCCAAAATTGCAGCCGAAGCAGAGAGAAAATGGCGGCAAAATTTCACGACAATTGTTATGATTGTATGCAGTGCGCATGCGCACGTCAAGTCGTATACACGACAATTTGATACGAAATTTTTGAAAAATCTCGACCGAGACCTTTCAAACTAGAATGAATGTGACGAGATTTTTAACAATATCTCATTATTTAGTATTCTCGTAATATAAAAAATCTTGTACGGGAAATCGCAAACTGTCTATTCATACATGACTAGCTTCTTTTCTTGTTTACATTTTATAACAATATCCAAAATCAGCTGATTGTGACCATTGTATCACTACAATGCCATACAACTTATAATATACAGTGAATATATGACATTCAGTCTCAGATTCTGTATTTTTTTCTGTATTCTGTATGATTTTTTGAAAATTTTGATTGTTGACAACCATTACATAGCTCCATTACGACTTTTTTGAGCGCTTCGCAGACCTAAACATCCAATTTAGAAAAGTTGCCCAAAAAATTGAACATCCTAAATCAGTTTAATTTTATCTTCAACCGTTCTCGATATATTGTCAAAATTGCAAAATCCTGTTTTTGGTGGTTTTTAATTTTGTTCTCAGTAACTACTTATTCATAATCTTCAAAAATTTTTCACAGAATGATAGCTCTATCATTCCTATAAATCCTCTTAAAACCATTTATCTGTTATTATTACAGCTTATAAGAAATTTCAATTTTTCTGTCTCTTTTTTTTCAACATTTCATAAACTTATGAAATTGAGTAGAATAAATAAAAAAAAATAAAAAAATTTTATTATTAGATTTCCAGACAATTTATGGAAGTTTACTTATATGTAGAAGTTATTGGGGCAATACCAAAAATACAGGCTGCTCCAATTAGGACAGGTACGAGTAGTAAACAACCCTGACCTACATGTTTCATTCATTTTTCACATTTTATTGTAAATTAATCTTCTCCAAGCAACCTTAACTTTATCCAAGTTGTGTTACGTGTGTTTAAGGTTGCTTGGAGAAGATATTGATTGTATTAACAGAAGTACCTAAATGATATCAATGAAGGAAAGTCCTCGGGCACCAGAAAAATTAATATTCTATTGAACAAATTTATTTAACAAACCAATTTAATTATTCTAGTTAATTAATTCGTCCAATTTAAATAAGCTAAATTGGAATAATGGACATTTCACATTCAATAAAAATATTACATGTGCCTGTTTTTTTATACCTGCTTATCGATTCAGTGAATCAGTAATTTAGAGTTGAAGATAAACTTACTTTTGGTCATCTGATAAACTTCTGCTTCTAATAAAACTGCACCATTCAAGACACCATTGCTTTTTCTAGAAAACGGAAACGTAGTGACACCTAGGGTCAATTTTAAATACCAGAGAAACTTAAATCACGATTTATTCAAAATTTTAAAATCCAAAATAATTCATAATAATTACATTTTTTCCATAATTATTTACAAAGAAAACAACAGTTTTCACATAAAAATATAAAATAAATATCAATAAAACATTCACAGCCAACATTACATTAAACTTGTTCTTTTCGTATACCTCTCACTAGATGGCAACCCAAATCAGCTCATTTATTTTCCTCCACCATTAAACCAATTTAAGCCTTGATTCAACTCTCCTAGATGGCAGCACTTGTTTAATCCCCTACCCTACATACAAAAATAAAACAAATCAACATGAGACAAATAGTTTTGTTTTGGTTGGCACAAATATGGCCAAAGTGAGTGAATTGTGCCAAAAACAAAATCATTAAACCAACTCATTCAAGCAAAACTGACCCATTAACTCTCCTGTCATCGTATTGATCAACAACAATTATTATTATTCTTCTTTATGAACACAATAAAAACCAAATTCATGACATTACTGTAAACCATTCACCAATCAACATACCAATATCAATTATATTCAATTCCCCAAAATAAAAATAATTTTAAAAAAAAACAAAAAAAAAACAAACGCAACTTATTTATCTCCAACAACAATAACTACAACAGTGCAGACCAAAAACATGAAAATTGAGCAGGAAGAATATAAGAGTTTTTCCTCAATTGCACCTGCTGCAACTTCCCTGTTTGATGGCAATGGAAGCAGCCAACGAGAAGAATCACTGCAATGCAGGCGAGGGTTGCTCGGTTGCCATGGTATTTGCTGCATCAGTTCTATTGGTCGACTTGCACCATCCAATAGGTATCACCCCTTTCTTTGAAGCCAGCCAGCCCAAACCCAATTACAATTTCATGTCACTATTTGCTTTAGCTATAATTTAGCCCTTGTGTAGTATTGTTAAATGTTAACAAAAAATTAAAACACATTATTCAAAAATATCAAATTGTATAGGTATCATGTGATCAAGTCTTCAGAAAAGGTGATTAATATAATAAATATTATTAATTGATTAGGTTTTTTATCTCAACTGCATCAATGCTGAAAGGACCCCCTTTTATCTGTCTTAGGCTGTTTTATCTGGAAAATAATATTTCATATTATGGTATCAGACACCATTATCCTAAATAGCTGGTGATGGAAGCCAGAAATGGCCATTATGTAGTCTCAAATCTGCAACTAATAAGATTTAAAATGAAATAAATATCTTCTTTTTTTTTTAAAAAAAAAAAAAATAAATAAAATAAATAAATAAATGCTTAATTAGCATCTTTAATTTTTTTTTTTTTTTTTTTTTTTTTTTTTAAAAAAAATCATTTTGAACATAACAGGAAATACAGTTTCCTGTTGTGGTGAAAGATAATAGTTTAAATTTAAATAATAAAAAATTAAAAAATAAATTATAATTGTAATATTAGTGATTTATATGAATATTGATAATCATCAAAAAGTGTACAAATATTGAAAATCATTAGTTTCTTCAAAGAATAAAAATAAAGCAAAAGTGAATTTACTATTCAACAATCATTTGATAATACTTTTATGTATTATATAACATTAAGAATAAATAAAAACAGTATTTATAAGTATTTATAAGTATTGCCTTTGAATCTTGATCAGAACATAACACAGCCCTAATAAATGTAGCAATACAATACAATACAATACACAATTAACTTTAGTAGATGTCAAAACCACCAACTTAGACACCCAACAAAATAATCAAAAAAAAAAACAGAAAAGAAACAAAACAGTGAAAAATCTAAAAAATTATTTCAATTTCTGAGTATCTATACACAACAAAGTCAACAACCACAACAACAACATCAATCGAAAAAGTCCAAACAAAATTGGCCATCAATAGAAAATTTTTAAAATTAAAGATAAAACCATTAAAATTTTTGATTTATTGAATAATGCAATTCAAAAATTCATATAATGATGAAAATTATTTAATTTTTAATAGGCTCTGTGTATCCATTTGGAGCAGGTTTCTCACCACGTCAGGTTTTAATTAAAATGAGCAAACTGATTTGACAGCCAATGACAAATGTTAGCAGCCACCATGTAACAGCTAGCATATGGATTTTGTATATAGAGACTCAACCAAACCAAAACACTAAATCATTAACATAGGCCTAGTTTGCCAGTTAAATATGTGTCACAACCTTACCAATTAATTACCCATTAGATATGCATATACCATTGGCTTTTTACCACTTGAGCTATAACTATACAGCTCCATATAATCCATCTGGATAATTAATACTTAACTAAATGAGATAGAAATTTCTCTTTCTTACTTTTTTTTTTGCATTTAAAAAACACTTGGAAATTTACATTTTAATTAGTTTTGAGTTTTATTCATCACTTAAAGAGATAAAGGCCAGTGTAGAGATAGATAGAGAAAGACTCATTTGCATTTTACAATTGCTCAGCTTTCAATGCCCCTTGTGTGTGAGAGTATGGGTGAAGGACTTTGTGTGTTGATAGCTCACAGTATAAGGGAATGCTCCACTGATACTGCTAAGCGAAAGCACTCAGTGGTCCATTCACAAATCAATGATGTCATCATAAAAGAAGGAAAGGATTGTGGAAATAAAGTTTTCTTTATACATTTGTGTGTTTGGATGAATTATTGTAGAAAAAAGTAAATTCTTGGATAAAATAGTAAAGCATATATAACGTTTGGTTTAAAAATGCATTGTACTGTAACAATACAGGGTGCAATGAGTACGACAACATGGTTATACTGTGACATCCATCAAAATCTTAACTGCTTGCTTTGTTCGGCTGTATATTCGAATATTCGAATTCATCACTCTTGATAAGATATATTCTATAGTACAAGTATAATCATGTTGAATTATTGTTCATGTTGAATTTTTACTAATTTAAATATGTTGTAGTTTTGGAAAATTCTCAATTTCTGCAATAATTGGTTAAAATATCAGTAGCACATTGCAGCATACAATATTGTATTTTAATTGTATGCTACAATGTCCTACTGATATAATATTTGTTATAACAATTGTCTAGTGTAAACTAGTGTGTAAACTAAGTGTAAAAAGTGTAAACTCTATCGAAAACTTCGAAAAACGAAACTGAATAATGAACTTTTTTGCATTGTACTGAAAGTATATAATGTGGTATCTTAATTTAATCCTCTAGTCGAGCCGAGTCGAAAATCATTGTTTCGTAGCCTAAAAATGTGCGCAACAATACAAAAACCCAAATGTAAATAATTTTTTAAAATATTTTACAACCGTTTTCGTTGGTTAACAATGGCACGCACATTTTTGGACTACGAAGCACAAAGATTTTTCGACTCAGCTCGACTAGAGGATTAAAATAAGATACCACAATATATACTTTCAGTACAATGCATAGGTCATTGACCAATGGAGTTTCGTGCACGAATTGTTAAATAGAGTTTAGTAGCACTTCCTATAACAGTTGTCATAAAAGTAAATAAATCAATCGAAAAATAATTATAATAATAAAAAATGTAGAAATTGAAGAAACAATTGATGTTACAAATTACATCAAAATATATGACAAAAGAATATAAATAATATTTGTAAAAACAATAGCTAACATTGCATTAACATAAGATTAAGATAACAATAGTAAGAGAAAAAAAATAATTCAACAAAAATAGCAACACTTTAGATGTAACAACGATAACATAAATACTATAAATAATGTAATGTAACAAAGATAACAACAAGAGTTTCAAGACAGTGGACGTAACAGTAGTAACAGACAATGCTTATAAGTTATGTACGACACAACAACAATAAATGTAACAGTGGTAACAGCAATAAATATAACAATGATAAAAAGCAATAGATATCAACAAATAATTCAAGATATAATATCAATTAATTCACTATAACATTTACCACAATTAGAATAATTAATTTAACAATATACAACACTTTAATAATATACTATAATAATTACTGATATAATTAATTTGCCATAACTAATATATGTAACATATTATCAATAGCAATTAAAGTAAGTAAACAAAAATGCTCAAAATATAAACAATAACTGTTCAGCATTATAACATATTGAAAACAGGTAATTTTTATACATACAGTTTTGCAAAAAAAGAAGCCAAGAAAAATCAATACATTTATTTTTAACCACTCGTTTACTTGAATATCACACAAAATATTCCTTTAAAACCCCACACAAAATGACAGAAATTGAGTGGCTTGTCAGCATCTTTTCATTGTATTTTTTTTTTTTTTTTTAAAAAAAAGAAATAAAAATCCCTGTAATCCATTTTTCTTTGGTCTACAAGAAAAATGAATAACAAAAAAAAAAAAAAAAAAAGAAAAAAAAAAAAAGTAAGTAGACGAAGAGAAGCTGCTCATTTCTTTATGTTTCTCTTCTTTGTACAATTTTACTCAATTTACAAGCAGCGTTGTCCCCACCGAGAATATCTGCACCTATTGTACTACATCGTGTTGGTTGCCATGGAAACAAGAGGCTGTGAGGTCTGGCGGTTGAAAAGTTCCATTCATCTGAGTCGACTGCATAAATCGATATAGAGGGCAGGATTCAGGATGCTGCACACAAGGACTTAGTCCAAAATATTTTATGGGGTTGTGTAACAAAATTTTCAACCATTTTAAAAATGGATAAAAAGGAGTTAAAAAAACAATAGAATTGTTCAAAGAAGACAATAATACAGGTCTTGTTTTGTCTAGTTTGTCAATTAACAAGCTTAAGGTGTGGAAAAATAATAAAAAATTGGATTATTGTAGTTTTAATGAATTGACTCTTGGGCACATTAGCTGTGATAGAAAAGAAAGCAATTTGAGTGTAAAAGAAAGAGGAAATAGCACAAAAAAAACTAGAGTACAGTTTGGTCTGAACTAGTAATAAAACTGGCTTAACTTGCCATCTATTGATCAATTTGTGAAGCAGTGTCTGTTTTCTCTTCTCTAACACCCCTCCTTCCCATCTAAATGAAAAGCTCTTATGTCAGCTGGTCATGTGCTGCCAATGTGTCATTGTATAAACAAAGTAATTGCAACAGGATGTTAGAAAATTAATTAAATGTTAATAAGAAGATCTACAATATTCATTACTAATAAATTAAAATATTTTTCTCTTCAATTCTTTTTTTCTTTTTAAAAATTGAAGGAAATTTGATGAGAGTCTGAATTATTAAATACTCAATAAATAATTGCAATGTCAACAGTATTATAAAATTGTATGTATATAATTAAGTACCATATATAATAATACTGAATGTATACTTGTATCAATTTTTGCTCTAATACTATAGTAGTAGAAAGAGTGTTCAATGCATGTATTAGTTTTGTATTTCAAAATTTAGTTGAGTTAAATAGAGTGAGAAGTACAATATGATCAGCAGAAACATTTTGTAGCATAGAGCTTACATTATCCTTTCATTTGCATTGAGAACTAGAAAAACCACAGTGTAAAGCCAGGTTGAGATAGATATCCGTCTCCTACTGAGTTTCTGTGGTGTTTACTATGATGAAAGTCCTTACTAAGTAACGGTATCCAAATGAAGAAATGAAACTAGGATTTCCTGTAAATTGTTCATCCAAGTACTAATTAATTAGCAAATTCAAATCTGTGTAGAAACAATTATTGTAACAATACATACTTGTGCAAATTTATATTGAAAATATTGCTGTATATAGAATGCATAGAAATTTATTGTAACAATATAGACTGGAATATCACTAGAGAGTTATCGGCTAAAATGATGAATTTCGTTGTTGCATATGACTTCGAACAATGAAATTCATCACTTTAGATGAACTTTAGTCTGTAAACTCACTATACAGTGCCACTACGTAACAATTCTTTCTTTTTCCGAACAAATAGTGAAGAAGCTGAAAGAGGTAATACATTACATTACATGAACCAAGAATGTTTCCATCATGAACCAAGAATGTTTACATCATGAACCAAGAAAGTTTACATCATGAACCAAGAATGTTTACATCACGAACCAAGAATGTTTACATCACGAACCAAGAATGTTTACATCACGAACCAAGAATGTTTACATCATGAACCAAGAATGTTTACATCATGAACCAAGAATGTTTACATCATGAACCAAGAATGTTTACATCACGAACCAAGAATGTTTACATCATGAACCAAGAATGTTTACATCACGAACCAAGAATGTTTACATCATGAACCAAGAATGTTTACATCATGAACCAAGAATACATTCTTGGTTTATGGTTACATATTCTAGTTTTGTGATAAAGTAAAACAACTATTTCCTTCATTTTCCGGAATCCAGAATTCTAATGCCCGATTCATTCTCAATAACAAGTAAACATCGTATTATAATATAATTCAATTTTGCTAGTACATATTGCAGGTATAGCATTTGGTTAGTGTACACTGTAACATAGATTTACCTAGTTGGGTATATAGTATATGGTATATGGTTCATGATTCATTGTATGTGGTTCTTTACACAACCCAAAGCTACAGTATAAGCAGAAATTAAATAAAATCACGTGTTTAAATAGGATTCCTACGAGAATCCACATGTTTAAACCATTTTTACATCAAAATTCATGTTTAAACCATTTTTACATCAAAATTCATGTTTAAATCATTTTTCTATCAACATTTCCCCGTAGTAAATGATTTCCCACCGAAATTTTTATGTTTAGAATAATATAAAATAGCTTTAATCGATCCCCGACTCTAAACTCGCTCTTAAACGTCAACTTCACACAAAATTTACAACATTTCACAGCACAAACCCTTGAAAATTCTTTAAATAACACAAACTAACACATCATTCACGATAACACTAAACACAAATCACTCTACACACACAAACACAAAACCACATCCTAAAAACAAAATCTGATAATAACTATAACAATTTCTAAAAACAACAACCAAAAAAAAAAAATATTCAAATCTTTTAATTTTACAGATGAAAACGAGAAAGCAAAATCGCGCGACACTATGTTCTTTCTCTTATTCCAATTTAACTGATCAATAAGACGAAGAACGCCTGAAAGCGTGAAGTTTTCTTCCAGTCGAAGAAACAAAATCCTCGCGCCTCGTTTTAATCACGCAGATGATCCATCATCAAAACGTTTTCAATTCAAACCACTTCTTTATCATTAGCATAAATTGTACGATTGACAACTATGTCTTGTTAACATCAATTACCGTCACCTGCATTTTAATTAATGGATCAGTTCTTCCAGTAACAATCGGTTGCAAGTTGCCATTGGCAACCTGAAATCTTGCCTCCTGTCTTGCATCTCTTATTGGCCTAATGTCAGTATAGTGGTTTTCCTAGCCTCTACATAAAGGGTTTTAGTGCGACTTGCTAATAACAACACTACTTAGATGCTTGTAAAAATGTGTTTTTGGTATGTAATATGTAAATGGGAGAAAATTTAAATTTTTTTAATTTTTAATTATTATTTTTTTTTTTTTTTTTTTTTTTTTTTT
>JH431814.1:226256-268654 GCA_000239455.1 Strigamia maritima
TAAAAAAAAAATTACTTAACCATGCATCAATTTCTCTTCTTAATAAGAAAAATTTAAAAACTTAATTATGACTTTTTTAAAAAAAAAAAAAAATATCAAAAGATAAAAAGTAAAAGAAGAAAAAATTCAAAATATCTTTAGCTATCAATTATTTTCCAAACACAAACTTGAAATTGAATTTAAAGTTGAAAATTATATAAAAAAAAACATTAAAAAACCAATTCAAACATGAAAATTGTCAGATGTGATGAAGAAAATATATATATGAGAAAACATGATCCTTGTTACTAAGTAGTATACAATGTAATATTTAAATTTGGCCCCAATCCAAATGGTTTTTTCACCGTTTATCAATTTCATTTCAGACCATTAAAATCCACCAAGTGTAAACAATAACTCACAAAAAAAAAAAGAGTTAATTTTGAAATTTTAAATTCACAAAATTGCAAAAATATATATATTTTTTAAAAATATTTATCAGTTTTGATATGTGCTGTCAAAATTACAATTTCTTTTCTTTTATGACTGTTGTTTCCAAAACCTTAAATTTCCTGTTATAACTTTTTATATGTAAAGTCTTATCATAACTTTTATATTTTATGACCATTGATAATTCTATTACACTTTTAAGTGCTACAATAAGAACCAAAAACAAACAAATTTCTGAACATAACAATGAAATATCAATTGTTGCTTCTGTATTTATACTTTCAAGTTGCTACAGCATTCCTTAATCCCAAAAATGTGAAAAAAAAGATCATTACTCAAAAATTTGCATTTGAAACTACGTAGATTTATTTGGGTTTGCAAGAAGAAATAAATTAGATTTTATATCATAAATAATTTCACTAAATACTTAATAAAGATAAAAATATGACAATATAATTTAACGGAATTTAAAATCATTAAAAATGCAAAAGTTAATCAATTTCTTCTTTTGTTTTCTAAATCCTCAAAATTAAATATTTAATTTGTATTTGAAAAAAAAAAAAAAAAAACAACAAAAAAATACATCTGAAATTACATATACAATAATTCATTCAAAACAACATAAAATTAAAATATAACCAATTAAAACATCAAAAGAGAGAAACACAAGCAGCTAATTTCCTATTTTATTTTTTTAATTTAATTTAAAAAAATTTTTAAAAAAAAGTGAAAAATGTTAAAATTTTTCATACAAAACACATTTTACCTACACGCGAGTGCTCAGAAAAGATAAAAAAAAAAATTATTATAATTTAGATCAGGCAAAACTTAGTCTGCAAAGTGCAATTTGCCATAATTTTTGAAACAATAACTATTTTATAGAGCCAATATTAAATTTAAAAATTTAATATGACTCCATTCAATCAAAATATCCATAAAAATAATCTAAAAAAGCAATAATAATAATAAAAATAATAAAAATGTAAAACAGGAAACTAAATCTCAATATACCGTATTCATTCGAATAAAAGCCACGGCCAATATTCGAGGGCGGCCTGTAATCGAGGGGATCTTCAATTCGAACAAATATACGGTAAATAAGTTTGCTTGTAAGTTGCTAAATAAAAAATTTCTCTACTTTTTAATATTCATCAACTAAAGTATACAAACCAAGACCAATTGTAGGAGAAAAAGAAAAATAAAATTTTCTCTTGTTTTCAAAGATATCGATTTGTGCTCACGAGGTTCTTTCAGTCTTTTCATTCAAGCCGAATTCCACTTAATTTTCCTTTCGTACACTTTCTTTCTATTGTTAATAACTAATGACTAAAATTTGCTTTTTGCTTTTTGTTTTTAATTACTGCATCCAATTTTATTTTTTTAGTAAATCTAAATTATAATTCCTAAAAAAAAAAATTAGTTCATTTTCCAAATTTACAACATCCATGTACAGCACAGCAGTAAACCCTTGATTTGTTACACGCAATGTATTAGAAAAATAAATACATTGCATTGCACAAAAGTATAGATAAAATAATATCGGTAGCTTTAGGGTTATTTTATACAATATTTTTTATCTATGGATCAATTGTGAATAAAGCTGCATCTTTCTTTCTGCATCTTTCTACACAATGTCCGTTGAAGTTCAATTGTAATTCCAATACTAAAGTCTAAAAATGTATATATGGCAGTTCTAAAAGTTTGTACCAGAATGACTGCTATTGGATGTTAGCTAACTATATTAACCATCTGTCATTTGTAGCCTTCAGCAGACCCAGAAGATAATTTTTTTCCCATTTCTGAAGTTATTGTTGGTTAATTCTTCTACAGTAGGGTTTCTCTACCAGTATGTACCAATACTGAAACCAGTTTTTGGTTTTTTTTTTTTAAATACTGAATAGCGTTTTTAATTCGGTATTATGGTACCGGTTTTGCCCACACATTGATTTTAATAACTATTATAGTCTAAAATTGTCATTTGGCATCCGAGTAACTCATTTTACACCGATTTTAGATATTTTGCAATTCCTAAGTACATGATAGCCAGTCGAAAAAGCCATAATAGACTGCGTAATAGACAGCCATATATGCAGTTCTTAAATGCCCTTACATGGCGTCGACAGTCGACACCTTCAATCTATTTTTTTTTTTTTTTAAATTACCGAAACCCGAATATCTGTATTTCCCTAACCAAGGTATTTTAGTACATTTTAATCCTCTAGTTGAGCTGAGACGAAAAATTTAAATTATTGGTCCAGAGTTGAAATATCTTTGTTTCATATAGTCAACAATAAAAAACGTAAACGTAAAATAAAAATTTATATTTTACAGGCGTTTTCGTTTTTGCTAACAATGACATTGCACATTTTTAGACTACGAAACAATAATTTTTGAACCCGGCTCGACTAGAGGATTAAAGTGAGTTACCGTACCATAATATATATTTTCAGTACAATTAACTTCTCAGCCAATGGGACTACTTGTTTGTAATACAATATAATATAATATAATATAAAGATGCACTCAACTAAAATTTACAATCTAAAACCCTAATATAGTCGGTCCACCACTGAAATATCTTAACTTAATGTTTACGTTCTGTAAATTATAGCGCCATCAAGACACCAACACTCCATTTAAAGCTTATTTCCGATTTTTTTTTGGAAGGGTTTTATAGTTGATGTTATTGTTATTGATAGATCTAACAATTTACTACTAGGTATATAGAGCAGACCAATGAGATGAATGACTTTTTAAGCACAAACAAAGAAGAACAGGTTTCCATCCTCCAGTTTGAAAGCGGATCTTCTTTTCATTAGTGGTCAAGATTGCCTTTAGTTAATCTAATACCATAATGGTAATCCTATATATTGGCAATATATTGTGATCTTAATATTCGCGTAGATGTACATATAAGAGTAATAAGACAATATAGATGGTACTTTTCTTTTTCTGACTAAACTGAAAGTGACTTATGAAAGAACAC
Source organism: Strigamia maritima (assembly GCA_000239455.1). Lineage (NCBI taxonomy): Eukaryota > Metazoa > Arthropoda > Chilopoda > Geophilomorpha > Linotaeniidae > Strigamia > Strigamia maritima. Next base: position 229,672 of record JH431814.1, read on the forward strand.
ACTAATCTGACTCCAGTCATAGAGCGTGAGATTTTTAACAATAAAAAATGGCAGCCGATTCAGCCGATTTACCAAACAAAACTAAAAATTAATTTTCGCATGCTCAATGGATATAAGTAATCTTTACACAAAAAGAACAAATTTCTTTGAAAAAGAGCCGCCCTCAATTCTCATTTCACAGCAACTCTTAATAAAAGCTGTCCTCGAATATAAGCCGTCCTTGAATATAAGCCATCACCGAATAAAAGCCATCCCCCAAATAAAAGCTGTCATTTATTACAAACCGTCCTCGAATATAAACCGTTCTTGAATATAAACAGTCCTCGAATATAAGCCGTCCTTGAATATAAGCCATCCCCGAATAAAAGCCATCCCCCAAATAAAAGCTGTCCTGGATTACAAACCGTCCTCGAATATAAACCGTTCTTGAATATAAACAGTCCTTGAATATAAACAGTCCTTGAATATAAACAGTCCTTGAATATAAGCCGTTCTTGAATATAAACCGTTCTTGAATATAAGCCGTGGCAAAAAATTCCACTGTTAAATAGAAGCCACTGCTTCTATTCGCACATATACAGTGAAGAACTTTTGGTAGAGATAAAATTTACGTCACTTCCTAAGGCTTTCTTAACAGTAATATATTTTGGAATATTTACAATTCATTGATCGCCAATCGCCAAGAATGGTTCCATTAATCAAAAACAAAAGTTACTATCGTTATATTTAATACTAAAAAACTATGGTAATAAAAATTCATATTGAATAATGGATCCTCCATCATTGTTACTTGCTGTATTAATTATAAAAAGTATGGTACCTACACGCTTCAGCACTTTCAACTTGTTAAAAAATATGAGGTAAAATGGGAAAATGCTGGCCATCTTTTAATTTTTTATCAGCAATAAGCCCACTTTCTTAGAGAGTGAAATTATTAAGATTAAAACAAAAAAAATAAAATCCAATATGCTAATTTCATTTCATTTCATTTTCAGTTGCTGGCCTCAGTTGCAGACAAAAGAGAAAATGAAGTTAAGCAGAATTAGACAATAAAAAAAAATAAAAAAAAAAAATTTTCATATTATATATTATAACCTGTCTTTTACACATTAAATTAACATAAAAATAAATTTTTGTGATCCAAACAAAACTAATAAAATAAATTAAGTTTTATATATATATATATATATATATATATATATATTATAACACTGTATATTCCACATGTGTTATCTTCAACATATAATTTATTCCACCTTGGCCTTACCTGAGTTGTTAGTCACCCTCCCCTACATATGATGTGAAATTGAGGATGGAGTGTGGTAGCCATGGAAACAGCTATTAACCACCCCATATTGATCGAGCAGTCGTGTAAGAATTTTGGTTGGTAGCAAAATAGAGAAGAGAAAGAAAATTCAAGAATATTTTCTCCTTATTCCACAGAAAAATAGAAAATAGTTTTAATTTGAAATTATGGCCCCTTGGTCATACTAATGTGACTTTGTGACTAGGTAATTTCAAATAAAACTCACCAAATAAATAAATAATATTTTTTTTTTTTCTGTTCTTTGAATTTGCAACGATTCAAAAAATAATAAAAATTTTTTTTTTTCTTTCTGTTTATAATACAATTTAATTTTTCGGGGTTGAATTAAAATGCATTCAAACTTGACGCGCAACAATAGCCTCCACAATCATCATTTTCTTGGCTGCAAAATGCACAAGATGATAGCAGTAAAGAAGATAGATGTATGTATATATCCCCATCCACTATTACGACCCATTTCCGGTTAATTAAAAACCTTTCACTTAAGCGTACAATTAAAAAACAGAAAAAATATCTGACAAAAACAATTTCAAGAAAATAAAAATTTTATGTGTAACAATCTTGAAGATAATTTTCTCCACAAAAAAAATTTTTTTTTTTTTAAATTATTATTTTTTTTTTTTTTAAAAAATATTTATTTAATATTTTCAAAACTGATTTATAAGTTAGACTTTATTTTCTTTTTGCTTTCAAGACAAATATAAAAATTAAATAAAACTTGAATCATAGGATAGACCTAATATGTCTTGTCTCATTAAAGTTTTCTTTAGAAGCCACCAGCGATTCAAGTGAACTTGAATTAATATAGAAGTCTGACAGTAGCTAAATAATAGAATTGAAACAAGTAAACACATACCATATTTGATATTTCCAACAATCAAATTCAAATTTACAATAACAATAAGATAAATATATATTTTTTGTTGTTGTTTTATTATTAAAAATTCAATAATTCAACTATGATTATGTTTGTGTTTTATTCGCTGATTGTTGCAGTATAGAAAGACAAAGCTGTTTATTAGCCCTGTAAACAGTGCCGGATTTCTGCCTAGGCCTACAAGGCCCCGGCCTAGGGGCCCAGCCAGCCTAGGGGCCCCGGTGGTCGTATGATTCTATAAATTGTATAGAATAACATAACTATAGTAACGTAGACTGTATTATTCTGATGTTTATTAAAGTCATTAAAGTCGATTAAAAATTATATGTTCTGTACTAGTGCATTTAATTTGCTAAATTTCCAAAATAGCTTCGAGGTGGTGGGGGCCCAAATGTCAAGTGCCTAGGGGCCCTAGGTCTCTAAGTCCGGGCCTGCCTGTAAATTTGAACGTGGCCTTTTCTCGCATTGCTTTGTTTGTGTTGTTAAGATAATGGACATAAATGTATTTCTCTCAAAAGTATTTTAATTATTAACACAAAAAAAAAAACTGGACAACGTCATTTCAAATTAATTGTAAAAGTAAAAACATCGGTATTTTTTGGTTTTGTAGCTTATTTTGATGTTATCAAGAAAATATGGCACGTGGCAGTGCTGGAAATATTATTTTTCAAAATTTACAATAAAAAAAAAAAAAAAATGTTTTTTATTTCATTTTGAAAAAATTTAACTTTCGTAGAATGCCGAAGATATAAATTTTATATAATCAAAATATTTAAATTATCTAATATTTTAACAATTCATACACATCTGGACTGTTATGTGGTTAAAATAATAAAAACTATATATCTAAAATATTATATTTATTTTAAACATTTATTTGTTACTGTGACATTGTTTTTACTTTTTTTTTCTTTACCAATAATGTATGCTGTATATACACTCTAATTATTGATGTATTTTTTCAAGAATTAAAATTATTTCCACCATATAGAATAATAATACCGTATTCTCTCGGAAAGAACGACATGCCGGAAAAACCGAGTTTGACCAGATTTTGAAAAGCAGACAACTGGTCATTTTACGGCATGGCGTAAAATTCGAATCGATGCCGTACACAAACAAAACGTACATTTTTATTAAGGAACGAGTCAGGTGACTGTTACATTGTCACATTGTCACATTGTCACATTGTCAATCGATAGTGAAATGATAGTACAATACAAGTATATGCGACTTAAACGTCATTGAAAACTGGCCTATTTTTGACTCGAATTATCCGGCATGCCCTGGTCGGATTTACTATTATCCAACATGCCGTTCCTTCCGAGAAAATACGATAAATATTTTTCTTAAACAGTATTATTTCAAGTTCCTCAACACAACATGATCAAAAAGCAAAAAATATTGTAAACACCGGTTTTTCAAAAATAAAAATTTCCTTTTAAAGTCATTATTCACCACAAATTGCATATAATCTTGAATAAATTTCTTGCTAAATTTAATAATCCAACCATAAAAACAATAATTTAAAACACAAAACAGCATAATCATACCCATCATTGAATTATTAAATAACAAAACTCACATTAAAAACTCCTAAACCGAAAATCCAGCCCCAAAACATGCCCACAACACATCCCAGAAAGCCAGAACCGAATTAAAACAACAAAAACCAATCCCAACTCCCCAGAACCTCACATTTTATGATTTGACTATATAATTTCAGTTCGATTAACTCCATCTCTGTCCAAAATGCCCAAATTCTCAACTCATCTTTAAAAACTTACCTTGAACTTGTTTGCAACCCTTCTATACTCCAGCCCAGCAGTTGCTGACATTGAAAATGGCCAAAACCAAAGCCAAATCACCACATAGAACTCCTAAGAAAAACCCCACCTACTTGCTCCTGTAGAGCATTTACTGGTTGTAGTGAGAAAACCCACCCTTGTCAATGAAAGGGACCCCTACCCCAGCTGTAAGGGACAAAGACACACATTCCCCCATCTACTACTACCATCTGCACATATAGTCTTGTATATAAGATTCAACCCTCCCTTTCTCCCTTCTATTCCCCACCCCCCAACCTTTTATCCTACCCGTCGCTTATTCACAGATCTGGACATGGCCAACTCACAATGACCGACCATAGCAGCAGCTGCCTAACAAGACTTGATCTCACAGTTGCCATGAGCCACACTACTTCTCATCATAGCCTCCACAACACTGCACAGAAGATCTTAAAAAGGTGAGTTTTTTTCCCTCAACCTTTTCTTCTATTGGGCACATGAGATGGCCATTTAGGTAATTGATTATCTTGTGTTGTGTGTTATAAGGCGTTCAAAAGGTAAATGAGGTTAATTACTATAGTGGGGGTCTTGAGAAATCAGGTTTTTGGACACTTTTGTTTGTAGAGTTGTTCGAATTGAGATTAATGTTTAATTTTTAGTATTTGAGGTGTTTTTATTGGATTATTGCATGTTTATTTAGGTTTGGGGGATTGTAGTCTGTAATTTATACATCTAACAGCTTGTTTCAATGATTCTGAATGATGTAAGGTTGAATTTTCAATTGTGTGTGTTTGATTGTAATGCTGGGTGATTTACCACATGATTTTAAGCTTAGAAATTGGCTATTTGTGCATTTCCAAATGGGATAAAGTGTTGAATAAAGATCAGAGCTATGTAATATACATTTTTAACCATAACATATTACATATGCCATAGTTTTTCATCTGTGTCAAAAAATATAAAATATAACTCACAATCTTGCAGATTTTTTTGTTTCTTGTTTCTTGTGCCAGTAAAATACCTAAACTAAAGACAATATTCAACAATTTATACAATTTGATTTAATTTTACAACTCAAAAAGGAATAAAACCCAAGTTTTGGTCAGTAAAAACTCAAAAAATATCAAATTTCATCTTCCTTTGCTTCTTTTGATATGGTTGATTTTTTGTTTCTTTTGTGCCAGTAAAATACCAAGGCAATATTCAACAACTAAAATCTTAAATCCCATCTTCCTTTGCCTCTTTTGATATTGTTTTCATGTCTAATAATTTGTTTCAACACCAAAATGATGAAAAATGAAATCAAAACACACAAATTTCTCCAAAAATACAAATTTTACTTTTTATGTAGCTCTTCTAAATCAATTTTAATAAGGCATTTTGCTAACCTTGCGTCAAACTATGTCAACAAACACCGAGACACTTTTCCGTCCAACTCAAACAGGTGCAAAAAGAGGTAAAATATTGTATATCTCCTGTGTTTGTTGCTTAGTAAACAAGTTAATCCTTATTTCAAAAGAGGAGGAGGAAAATTGTTCCTCTTCTTATCGCACTCTTCACTCAAAACGACAAAGCCGTATCCCCATTGGTCGACAGCTTGAATAAACACCCCCGCAAGCCGGGTTCATGAAACCCGGCTTCTATTGGTTGCTATGGACAAAGAGGCGTGACGAAATTGCCCGTCACTCTCGGTCACAGGAGGGATGCTGAGGGCGTGGTCGTTGCATCTTCGACGCGGAGGTGGATGTTAATGACGTCATCAAATGGAGGAACCGCTTACCAATATTGTAATGTAATATACACATCTTTTATTTTTATTTCATTTGTTTGTTTTCGATGCTTTTAATGTTATTATATCAGTTTGACGAGAGTATATACCGACCAAAATTCCAACTCAATTTACCATAAATATCCGCCATTTTGGTTTTTTCACACGATAATCTAACTCATTATTTAAAATGTACAGTATAATAAAAATTGAATATAAAGATCTAAAATGACAATAAAATTCAAAAAATATACATTTTTAGGGTCTAAAAGTTGTCTAAAATGGGAATTATGCATTTTAAAACCAAAATACAATGATAATTTAATTACAGAGTATAAAATATGAGATAAACCTAAATGTAAACTATAAATATTGATTTTCTTGCAAACAAATAAATTGTTAGCACTAAATGATGCAATTGATGTATAAATTCACTCAATTGAATTGTTGAATATAAAATCTTAAATTTTGAACATTCAGATACCAAAAAAAAAAAAAAAAAAAAAAAAAAAAAAAATTTAAAACAAATTAATATTATTAGTACAACAAAAAAAAAACAAAAAAAAAACATCATATTTTAATTTTTTTAATACACTTTTCTTCTCCAGAAGCAAACTGTACCCTTGTAACCCTTGTCTCAGATAAACCTTGTCACTCAAAAGGGGCATGACAAAACCCTCAGAGACAGATAAAGAACAAGACACAGCAACCTCAGATGCATTTTGTTTACATCTTCTTGCCACTCATGTTTCATTCTATTTGAACCTTGTACACCACAATTCATTAATTGTCATTTGCAATCAGGAAACCGTGTACAAATACATCACCTAAGTTTACAACCTTTACAAACTGGCTCCTTAAGGAAAAGTTTCATATAAAACCTGTTAGACCAGACCATGGGCAATTCTTTAACCCTCTCCATTTTATCTTTTATGTAGCCTATCTGCTTATGTGGGTTGGTTTATTTTTTAAATTTTTTTTTTGACAGTTTGGTTGCATGTTAAATATGTATAAAATAAATATTTGGATCTATATGGTCTAGGAGTTTTTATTTGATTTAAATATGTATTGGGTTTATTATTGTGTTTTTATATGTGCTGGCTTATATATACTGTTATAGAATAACCAAAATCATTCCTGACTTTGCATAAAACATTGAATAAATGGTGAAGAAAGAAAATTATTTTAGAGACTAGAGTGATTGTGAGACATGCTGATGAAGCAAGAATACAATTGTTTTGAAAAAATGTTAAAATATAGTGGAAATACGCAGAAAATAAAAGCTAAAATGTCGATGTACAATAATATAACGTAAAAACGGAATACAGTTGTGTAATTGTAACTAAATAAAATTTCCACAATAAATAATGTAACAAAATAAAATATTTCAACAATCTATAACACTTGAAATTTGAACAAAGCAATGTATAACAAAAGGAAATTTCAATAGTGACGTAGCATATTTTAACAAATATGATGTAACAAAGTGAACCTTTAACAATAATATTTAATCACGAAATGAAATAAAATGAAAAAATTCGACAATGTAATGTAATAAAATAAACCTTGAAAAATGTAAAAAGAAATGTAGTACAAACCGTGAGAAAAGAACAATACTCAAAGACAAAACCGGAGACTAAATACTCCATTTTATAACAATAAATCAGAAAATAATCAGAAAATGTTAATAAAATAATTTCAATTTTTATATACACTGTCATACGACAGAGCTGTAATTAATACGCTTAATACGTATTATTAATTACAGGACTGCAAATTTCCAAATTCAAATTAAATTAATTACGACAACACAAACATATGGTACAGAATGACTACACAATATATTATACTGCTTTACTGCACCACAAATTTGAGTAAAACTATTAAAATTTATTATAATACAAAAATCTTTGTACATTAATTGATGACTACTTTATTGATGATCACTGTCATTGTTAAAAACTAGTTTTAAATTAACTTCTGCAACAATTACACATTACTCTTTTACACTGGTGTCTGTTACCATCCCATAAAACAACCCAATGTTGTTCAAAACAATTTTGAACGTTGATCGAATGTTTGAAAGTTGAAGTTCGTAGACAACATCCGCTAGATGTTAAATCAACATTCTAAAACAGTTGAATATGGATTGTTGATATGCAACATTCATTAGATGTTGTATCAACATCTAATGCTGAATTAAATGACCGATGATGCATTTAAATGTGTCAATGTTGTATAAATGTTGTATAATGTTGAATATTGAAAAAATGTTGATAAATGTTCAACTAAAATTATTTTCTTATAATTTATTAATTAAATTTAAATATAAAACATAAATACAAAAATCATATTTTTCTCTTCTATTTTTTTTTTTTTTTTTTTTTTTTTTGTAAAAAGCAAGAGAACTTTGGTTGAATACGGAGTCCTAAAATAACTCACGAGAGATGATGCTAAAATCGACCTTTTCTTATTCCCTTAACGCATTAAAACCTGTATGTGGATAAATGCAAATATATAAAAAGAAAAAAGAGACTCAAAGTGGAAAAAAAAGATATGGGTGTGGTAGTTGAAGACGTGTATCGGAGTCCTAAAAACGAGACCCGTTCACCTCGAAGATTCGCTTGGAAACAGGTAATGTCGGAGCTTGCAAACTCAATTTCCGGTGGGATAATAGAGTGGCCACAAGTGACCAATGCATTTGAGAAACATCCCTACAAACACTTGGTTTAAGATGGTGAAAACCGAGAAGACATGATAAGAAAAGTGGTGATGTCTCTAAACCCATTTACCACCTATTTTTATGTCTTTATTCGTTTGTTTGTCGAGATTTCTCTAATTTAACATCTGAAAAAGAAATTCAATTTATGAAATTTAGTTATATGCAAATTTTTTATTCAAATTTTAAAAAATTTCAATTTAAATATAAATTTTTTTTTTTTTTTTTTTTTTTGCAGGTAACGCAAGATCCAGCAACCAAAACAAGAATAATTTATATGATATAATGTGAATATTTATCTTCCAGAATTGAAACTCACCGAATTGTAAATCGAAAATGAATTTCTTTATTATTTTTTTTGCTAACATAAATACAAAATACGAAAATTGTTATATATCTCTCTCTGTCGAAATTCAAAGGAAAAAAATACAAAAAAAAAAACAAAAAAAAACTCATAAATGTTTCAGATTTCATCGATGCTCAACATTTCTGAGAAAAAATTTCCAAAACCAAACAACTTCTCTATTCATTTCAAAGAAAACAAAAACCAAAAAAACCAGCTTAAAATCTAAAATTACCATATATTATTAAAAAAAAAACTTCTAGACAACATTTACCAAATAAATATGCAAAAATGTCCACATTTCCTGTTGACGTCCATTCCACCAGTAACTGGTGACAACAACACACTCCAAAATTAAAATAAACCCAAAATTTGCATTTTTACATATCAAATACTTGATGAGTTGCCAACAAAAATCACATTAAATCAATTAATAGAAATAAAAACACCACCCCCACCCTCCTTCTAAAAAAAGTGAGAATGGGGTGGTGAAAGTATAAAAAAATAAATGCGTGCCGCCAAGATTAGTTTATGGCAGCGAAAAATGAATGACTCGTCTTATCTCAATGCACCAGCTGAGAACCCTTACCTGAATGAGTCTTAGAGACGCCTGTCATAACAACATCAAAAACTGATTCCATACATATTCTGTATGTGAGCTTTGAAAAATAATTTTTTTTGAATAATAAATAAAAATTGGCAAATTTGGTAAATTAATTGAAATCGGATGTGATTGGTTTTGTTTGTGTATAAACAGACAGTTTGTTGGAGAGGAGAAATAATTAGTGGGAAATATCATCTCATTTTACACTTTATTGTATAGGATGTAATTATGTCTCCATGCCAGCATATAATAACACGGTTTCGAATCTTTACAAATTAGTGCCACGCAATGTATACATAAAATTCACATTTAGTTAATGAAAATAGTTAATAAATTGTCTTTTTGAGTTATTTGAGTAGAAAGTGTATATATATTGTTATATATTTGTTATATTGTTATATCTACAGATAAAAAAATTAAAACGTCGGAAAAATTCAGGAAATATTTAAAAATTTGTCCCAAATTTGAGAGAAAAAATGTGAAAAATATGTCCAGAATTGGACGTTATACATTATGCAAACATTTCTATATACATTCAAATGATTATAAAGATGGAATAAATTTAAAAGACAAAATTATAATGTTCACATCAAATATTAATTTTTTTTTTTAGTTCAAATTCTTCAGTTTATCATTTCAAAAACCAAGAAAATTAATTTTTAAGAATTCATTAAATTTTATAGCAATTTTAATAATATAAGTTGACATTTAAGCTAGATCTTTATTTCCAGTGTTTGCATTATTATTGTTTAACAATATTTTTCATATGTATGCATATATGTATTATGTATGGATGTATGTTGTGCTGCCCAAAGTTCTATATGTATAGTGAATCGTAAACCAAAATATTTCTTTGACCAGAAAAGGCCGAGGGGGACCTAAAAAAACAAAAAAAAAAAAAAAAAAAAAAAAAAAAATAATCACAAAAATAAATCTTTGTTAGAATAGAATTTCTTTTTAATGAAAAAAGCAACTAATGTAGAAATTAACTAAATAATTAACGATTCTGTTGAATTCTCTTTTAAATTTATATATAAAAAATATAAAAAAAATATAAAAAATATAAAAAATTTAAAAATGTATAAAAAAACCAAAAATTCCAATTTATTATGATTGGAAAATAAATTTATTGATATTTTTGCACTTTTGATTCCAAAGCAACAATAATAGTATTCGAAAGGTAAAAATCTTTTTGCTAAAATCACGTTTCCAGTGCAGAAGAGGTCAAGGCACATGAGATGGCGAGTATCTACTGACATGGGCACACGAGGAAGAAGCGTTTGGTTGCTTAGCAACTGACCAAGAATCTTGTTGACCAGGGCATTAGAAGAGGGGATTAATGAAATGCAGGTATTTATCTGCAGGTAATGGTAGAAAATTGTTTTATGCAATTGGAACAAACAGAAATGTCATTTAATACATGCTTCAATGATTAAACTGATTTTTTATTCAGAAAGAAAATGATGGGATCTGTATTAGGTTCTATTATTATCTTGGAGAACCACAATACAAAAAAATCCAAAGGCCCAAATTTAAAAAAAAAAGAAAAAAGTAGTATTTTCCGATTAAATAAATGAATTGGTTGCTTAGGCTTATGTAAACAGTATGTGAAAGGTATGGGATTCTGACTGTTAGTGTTTTTTCCTCATTTAAATAAGTTAGTTTGTACCTACATAAAGTGTTAATCTTGAAAAGAAAATTGATTTATACTTTTAAAGTACAAACTAAGCTGATTTCTTACTAAATGCATCAATGTAGGCCTATTCAGTTTATCTATTTTTAGTGTAAGAAATAATGTAGCGCCATCATGTGTTGATTTTGTTAATTACCGGTAGATTAGAATGACTTGGTACTATTTCCGTTGCATTTGAATCTTATCTACTGTTAATTAATTTTTGATTTTGATAAAAAAAAACACTTTTTTTTAAAACAAAAACCACCCATCAATAAAAATCCAAACACTAAACATAAACAAATCCTTAAAAAATATAAAAAAATACTCATTTTTACCAAAAGAAGCCGCTGGCATACAGGCAGAATGAGAATACCCAGAAAACTGCTACGAACTGGCATTAGACGGCACCATCGATCAAGCCTACCGAATTTATTTGTGAACTTCCTCCTTCCCCATCTTCTAATAAACACATCAATAATTTGAATGTTGCTAGAACTTTGTCTGCATTGTAATTTTCCTTTTTCTGGTTGGTATCCACGACACTTGAGACTGGATCAAAAGATTAGTGTCTCGTCTACAGGGCTGTCCCACATTGTCCTGCCTATTTAAAGTTTTATAACTTTATTTGCTAACGAAAACTACTGCTTCACACGTTTGAAAAAGACATCTTTTTTCTCTTTAACCCTCAGAAGCCCATCCTATGAGTCAATTGACACAGGCAATAGTTCTGAATACAAATTTTTTTTAAAAAATGTTTCAAAAAGTGGTTTTACATACAATTTATTAGGTAATTTTCAGACTTATAAAAAAAAAAGTTATTGTAAAGAGAAAATATGAGCCCCTTGAAATCTCAGCTTAAAACGTTTGCTGTTTTCACTGCATTTTTTCTTTTTAGTGAGAGCGCTTTTAAAATACAATGCCACCTATATGCAAAGTAGAGAATAGGGATGTACCGAATATTCGGCAGACATTCGGTATTCGGCCTATTCGGCCGAAAAACAGGCATTCGGTATTCGGCCGAATATTAAAATTCAATATTCGGCTGGCCGAATATTCGGCCGAATATCAAAATTCAATATTCGGTCGGCCGAATATTAAAATTCAATATTCGGCTGAATATTCGGCCGAATATCGGTCCGAATATTGTTTCGTATCTTATATTAAATCCATTTGTTCTCTTTTGAAAAGAGAACAAACAGAGTACGGACGAACAGAGTAACTCTGTACGTCAAAAAATTTAATATTTAAACAACCAAATTAATCATTTGGCTTTGCTAGGCTTTGAATAATTAAGTAAATATTTTGATTTTGATTTTTATTTTTTAATTTTTTTTTGGCTTTTTTGCATTTTCTGAATAACCGGTAACTATTCAGTATATTCGGCCGAATATTCGGTATTCGGCCAATTTATTATTCGGTAAAACTTCGGTATTCGGTATTCGGCCATTTCATTATTCGGTGAAAATTCGGTATTCGGTATTCGGTGAATTTGCTATTCGGTGAAAATTCGGTATTCGGTATTCGGTGAATTTACTATTCGGTACATCCCTAGTAGAGAATAAACAAAGCAGTCGGCACATGTTCAGTTCACATTTCATATCAATTACAATTAATTGCACTAATTGGAATTAAAATTAAGTTAATATACACAATTATTATAAATAAATGATTAAACACCTTGCATGCTGTTCAAATGATCACATTTTGGTGACAACTAGCGTCAGTTGGTAAAACCACGGTAACCATGGTAACAGCACTAAAGCGCTTCAACTCAGAGTATATAAAACATGTCAATTGACACCACTAATAGGTCTTTGTGTTGACCCAAAAAGTTAGGTTGGGTTAACCATTTTTACTTCTCCATTTCCAGGGTTCTACTTTTAAACTCCGTTTCTAACACATTGCGAAAAACTCCCATTAGCTGGAGCCTGTTTGCTTGCACATTAATACCAATTTATATAAAAGCTACCACATATGGTCATTTTTTTTGTTCGTTTATGTTTAAAAGCATTTACTTCTGTTTATTCATACAAAATTTAAGTAAAAAAAGTAAATGCTTTTAATTAAAGTAAAAACTACTAGCATGAAGTAAATACTATTTTGCTTCAAAGTCAAAGCATTTACCTAAAATTTTATTCTTAAGAATGAGAGTATTTGCTCCAAAATTAAGTAAAAGCATAAACTTCACTTTATTCATACGACCCATTGACTCGTACTGTAAGTATTGTATTTTTTCTATTCATAGAAACAAGGAAAAATAATAAATTGTACTTATTGAGGCCTCTTATCAACAATTCTATAAAAAAAATAGTATGTAATCTTCAAGTACAAAACACATTTCAACTGAGTAATAACTGCCCATCCACCCGGATTTGAACAGCAAATCTAATCAATTATTGTTGAAAATGATAATAACATAATGAAATGATTAAAAAACATGTCAACATGTGATCACAAATTAATTCGAAATTTAATAAGAGTAGTTATTTATGTAAAACATTTTTTTATTGCAGAATTTTTAAACCAATTAACACAAACTGATAATTAACATTACTTTAATCAATAATCATTAGATTCATTTATTATTTTATTCAAACACAGCCAGCATCTAAAATAAAATCACAAACAGATATTTTTGAATTAAAGTGATAGCTATCAGGACAATCTCTCAAAACTGCCACATCATTAGCACATTGATAGTACTGAGTGCAGTCATCAGGATTCGGAAAATGGCCATCCGGTTGTTTGCACACTTTTGGACAGTCAGCAGTCAAAGGATCATCACATACAGCATGGTGAGGATTGAAATGAAAACCGTGTGGACAATTCTTCACAGTAGCTTTCCAATTTTCACAGTAAAAATATTCATTGCAGTTAAGTGGATTAGAGAAATAGCCTACTTCGTCAGCACAATATTTATCCCGACCATTGACCACTGAAATAAGCAATTTTTAATTAAAATTTCTACAGTGTACTCCCAGTAAACTAGAGTCCAGACACCATTGGGATGGCCAAAAACTGCCCTGTAAAGAGAGCGTCTTTTATGCTGGAGACACACTACCCAAATGTTGCTGCAACGTTGCAATATTGCAGCAATGTTCTAAATGATACTTCTTCTAACATTGCTAACATTGGCCAACAGTGCAGCAATGTTAGAAGAACTATCATTTGGAACATTGCATGCAACATTGGTATTACCTGTGTAGACGCAAATCGCGTCGCTTTGCGATTTTGAATGGCCCTAAAAATTCGCTCCTGATTGGCTGCGATTTGGAATCGCAATCAAAAAAGTACTGGCAGCATGTATTTTCAAAATCGCTTGGCAAAAAGCGATTTTAACCGGAAATAAGCAAATTAAAAATCGCAAAGCAACGCAATTCGCGCCTAGTGTGTCTCCAGCATAAGAGTTTATAGAGGGCGTTAGAGGACCACTTCAACTTCCTTCTTGCACAAGGAAAATTATTTCCCAAGTCTTATGGCCCTATACGTCCAGAATGAGTACTCTAATACAAAGCGCATTTTAACGATTTTATATCCCCAATTCAAGGGTCCCGCAGCGAATCCTTAACATAGACCTAGTTTTGTTAGTTGATAAGAGAAATCGGGGTATCTGGAGCAAACCTATCGAACTCCTACGCCCTTTTGTAAACAAACTTGGAAATTTACTTAAAATAAATGCAACATTACACACTTGATGACATTCCAACATTTTTAGTCGAATTCATGTAAAATAAGTGTAATTTTTGTTTGCTGGACCATTATAAAGTGTCTGGTTTCCAGTCTAGAGAGTTAACCGGTTCTTTACAAAAAATTTAGAAATCAGACGTACTCACCCAATGTACATTGCAGAACAAAATAAAGAAAAAGTAATTGGAGCTTCATTTTTTGTCAGTTAATTCACGGCCAATTGTGTACTGTACTGTATTCAAGCAAACAAAATAAATTTATCAGATAAAGATTTGTCTCCTGACGCAAATGATAACAAACTGCGTCATGTTCCAATACTGATAGAAAAAATGTTTCCATTTTACTCCATTTTGCCAACTCTCACATATAAAAGAGTAATAATACTTTAATTTCAGTGTTTTGATATTCTATTTCAAAGTATTGTTACTTCAAAAATGGAGTTTTCTTGTTTTGGAGGGCTTGGTTCAAAACCTGGAGCCTCACATAATCCATGGAGTGCTCCAATTTCAATTTCCAGTTCACATTTTCCATGTCCTAGCCTAACGCCTGCGGCGGGCTGACCTCACCTTACTAGGTAAAGTGAACTGGAATTTGAAATTGGAGCACTCCATAGATCATGTAGGGCTCCATGTTTTGTACCAAGCCGTTTTGGAATACCATTACTCTGATTATGGAGTTGGCTACAGGACAATGCATAACTCCAGAAGTAGACTAAAATTGCAACTTTTTTTCTATGAGTGAAGTCAGAAGTACACAAACTCTCCCTGAAGTAAGCCACTCAATGCTTTTTCAGGCAACAGCATTGTGACCTCTAAACTGCTCCCTTTAAATGTGGTGGCCGTTTTTAGAACTTTGGAATTTTTACCTGTAGTGGCCTCTTCTGGGCAAAATTAACAGGAAGTTTGCACTCTGCACATGCTCAGTATTCCCAATTTTCTCCCCTTTTCCCCCTAAGTGGGAGAGTGAAGGATTAGTGAATAACAATTAAAATAATTTTTTTTGAACGCAGACATGCAGCAATTTCGCATCGCCTAATTTTTTCGCGACAGTAATCGCCTCTGCTACAGCAGACTTGGCGCTAATCGACTGTTCTAAAATATTTGTTGCTGTGACAAATATTTTGCTATAATGCTGGGCGCAGACATGCAGCTATTCGCGTAGCCTAGCGATTTTGCTCCGCGATTCGCGACAGTCTATCGCCTCTGCTGCAGCAGACTTGGCGCGAATCTATTGTTCCAAAAATATTTGTTGCTGTGACAAATATTTTGGAACAATTGTTGAAAAAAACAAAGAAAATGGAGCAATTAGAACATGTGATGCAATACTCGCATCCCATTGGATACGATTTGCATCGCCTGTGAAAAAGTACAAAGTGGCTGTACTTTTTTCAAAAGTACATTCTCTGATCGCGCGACGGAAGTGACGTTTTCTGCGCATGCGCAGAGCCATCCATTATTCGAATGCGACGCGAATCGCTGCATGTCTGTGCCCAGCATTACAGTTGGCAGCACTATTATTTTCAACAATTTCTATTGAAATGTTTTGCAACAAAGCATTAAAACAGAAAAACTTGAACAATGCTCAAAGCTGCATTTGATTGAAACTTATCTATAAATCAAAACTCTGCATCACAATAATGTGCAACACACAGTAAAATTATATTTTATTTTTTATTTCCTCGAATGCAATTATGAAACCTTTACCAGCTAACATCTCCTTATTTTATATGCTTAAAACTTCTGTACCATCTACAAATTATACATTTAATTCAACAAGTGACTATGAAGATCCGGTAGTAAACTTTCTGTTTGCAATCACATCCAAAACAGCAGCAGAATATGCACTAATTGCAATTTATATAGTCTTGTTTGTTACAATCGGTGTAAGTTCTCCAAAAATTATATACACGAGTTACCGGTATCTTCATTGTCATAATATAGTAACAAAAACTCCACTTTTCTTGTTTTAGCTTCCAATTATTGGGTCATTACTTTTTTTAATACTCAATCATGTAGCTGCTTGGTCAATATTCAAACTATATTGCCTAAAATACAAATTACAGCATGGAAAACCAGGAATTGATGAAGATGCAGCTCGTAAGACCATCTGGAAATGGTGGTACTGGGTATCTAAAATTTGGTTTGGTGAGTTCTTTTCTTTTACTCTTAAGACGATGCAATAGCTAGTAGAAACAGGCAAAATTAAAGTGGACAGATTAACAGTATTAAAAACGACCAGGATAAATAGTTAAGTCTAGAGTTTAATGTCTGGGTTTAGTGTGAACCCACCTTTAAGCAAGTTCACACTACACTCATAGAAAAAATGTTTCCATTTTACTCCATTTTGTCCCATGGCCAACTCTCACATTTAAAAGACTAATAATACTTTAATTTCAGAGTTTTCATATTCCATTTCAAAGTATTGTTACTTCAAAAATGGAGTTTTTCACACAACAAACTCTCATTTTGGAGTACCATTACTCTGATTATGGAGTTGGCCACAGGATAATTCATAACTCCAGAAATAGAGTAAAATGGCGACTTTTTTTCTATGAGTGTATACTGTACTAGTGCAATGTAACAGTAGAACCATTCAAAACCTCGTGCCACAACTCATAGCACGAGATTCTCGTGCCACAACTCATAGCATGAGATTCTCGTGCCGTCTTAGTCATGTGACTTGCGTTACACCTGTAATACGAGTGCCATGACCAAGGTAGCACGACAATTTGCTGTGAGTCGTGGCACGAGTCGGGCTGAGTTTTTGAATAGGCCTACTGAACCTATCTAAGGCCATTACCAATGGTGCCAATGAAATGGTCTTTTAGGCAGGTAGTTGTCGTAGGAAGAATAAAAAAAGTATACAGGAACGGACAATGGTTCCAGATAAAATTGGTCGATTTGGCAGGTGGTCACCAAGAAAATATCACCGTGACTGTAATCACAAACTACCATCTATGATTGAAATTATAAAAAGTAGTTTCTGATTAGTTTACTTGCTTATATTATGTTGACATTAAGTGTAGTGTGAACCCACTTTTACTAACAACATCTAAGAGAATGCCTACTTCTAATTGGTTCTGTGTTGGAATAGTTATACATACAGACAATGTCCTGTAGACAGTCCAAAACTCTAGTATACAGAGCTGTCCCATCTTCAGGACGCAAAAACAAAAAAAATGTCGCTTGGTACTACAGGTTGGTGTCTTGTTTACAGGGTAGTCCCGTATTACAGTATTGACCCGTCTTACAGGATTGTCCTGTCTGCAGGGTTATGCAGAATTGTCCCGTCTGCAGGATTGTGCAGAATTACCCCATCTGCAGGGTTGTGCAGGGTTGTCCTTTCTGCAGGGTTGTCCCTAGTGCAGGATTGTCTCGTCTACAGGGTATTCGCTTTATCATTAAGTGCATTCAGGAACTAAAACATTTTGATGTTTCAGTCGTTTCCCTCGTTTCGTTTCCTGAAATGTGTTGTAATTTTCGGAAATGTTAAGGTTTAAGCCAAGAAACGCTATGATTCCAGCATTTCACGAGACACGAGTTATGTCTTACAATTGCGCACTCGTCTGCGCAGCATCTAACTCTACTGTTGTAGAGTTAGATCGGCGCCATTTGTTTTAGAAGTCACATGACTGCTTCAAGTCATGTGATAGAAGCTAATGCTTAGTTCACACTTGAACCACTGTTGTAGAAGTTATGACTTTTTAAAAGTTTAATTTCTACAACTTTTAATTTATCTTTTTTCTGTTCACACTTGTGAAGAAGTTTTGTAGAAGTCATTTAACTTGCCCGAAAGTCCCATTACAGCCCAAGATGGCTAATCGGTTGGCAATTGTTTGGTAAACAATGCAATTTCGCTTCATTGAAGTTAAATCACATTGTATTTTATCGCCAAATATCAAGAAGTGATTTTATTTCACCTTCAGCCCATGTGCTCCACTTGGTTGCCATTTTATTTGAATGAAATATGGCCACTGGTCAGTCACGTGATTAGTCAGGGGGCGTGTTTTAGAGGTATGACGTCAGGTTATAGAAAAGATTTCTTAAACTTAAGTTGTAGAAAAGTTGGCCATTTTGATCCGAGTTGTACAAAACCTGATCAAGTGTGAATGCAAGACTTTCTGAAAGTGGGTGGGTTTTGTAGAAAAGTGGTTTAAGTGTGAACAGGGCATAAGGCGAAGCTAAAACGTAGCTAAAACTTACCTAAAACTTAGCTAAAACGTGCCTCAAATTTTCACATTCAGAATTATACAAAAACACACATAAAACTAACCACATGCAAAACTAGTTTTAGTTCCTGAATGCACCTACTGATTGATTGAGCACACATTAAATTACACATTTGACAATAAATTAAAACATGAAATTTTATTCAGGAGTACTGTTGTGTAATATTGTCATTGTAATAGTAAGTTTTTTATTTTTTAAAATTAGGATATGAACTAATTGGACTAGAAGTACTCCCACCTGATGAACCAGTGATATTTATTGTATTACATGGGGCCACACCAGCAGCAATTGGCAGTGGAAATGCGATAATAGCAAAATACAGGCAACAACATCCATATGCTATTATAGACAAAGGTCATGCAAACCATCCCAGTAAACACACATAAGTTATAAAAAAATATCCAAATACCGGTATAAGTCTATTTTCAATTATTTTAGTAACAAGAGATTATTTCAAAATGTTCAATTGGGGAGCCTATTCAAGAGAGGAATGTGTAAAAATACTTCAAGATGGTAACGATATCGCTATAATGCCTGGTGGAAATCTAGAATTAAGGTATTCCGATTCAAATTACAATATCGTTTGGGGGAACCGTAAAGGATTTGCACATGTAGCGAAAGAAGCTAAAGTGGCAAGTACAGTAGCCTATCACTCCCAATTTACAAGTTAAGGTTTTGATGAATAAGCTGTCTACTTTTGATTTAGGCTATTGTTCCGATTTTTTGCATCAACTTGAATGAAGCTTTTTGGACACCATATATCATACAAAGTAAATGTATATGAAATGAAATTTATAAACTAATGTATACACTATACAGGGTATCCAAAATCCTAGAGACAGCCTCAGTCAGTCAAACCTAAGACTAATAATCAGTCTTGTGATTATTGACTAGAGCCTTTTAACAATAGAAAAAATTGTTTCTTTTCATTTTTTTACATTGTTAAAAGGCTCCAGCCATCACAGCACTAATCAGGTTTGACTGACTATGGTTTTAACCCTCAGAAGCCTAACATTTTGGGTCAACGCAAAGACCTATTAGTGGTGTCAATTGACATGTTTTATATATTCTGAGTTGAAGCGCTTTAGTGCTGTTACCATGGTTACCATGGTATAACCAACTGACGCTAGGTGTCACCGATTGTAAAAATCAAGACACTCGGTCAAAATGAGATCATTTGAACAGCATGCAAGGTGTTTAATCATTTATTTATAATAATTGTGTATATTAACTTAATTTAAATTCCAATTAGTGCAATTAATTGCAATTGATATGAAATGTGAACTGAACATGTGCCAACTGCTTTGTTTATTCTCTACTTTGCATATAGGTGGCGTTGTATTTTAAAAGCGCTCTCACTAAAGAGAAAAAAATGCAGTGAAAACAGCAAACGTTTTAAGCTGAGATTTTAAGGGGCTCATATTTTCTCTTTAAAATAACTTTTTTTATAAGTCTGAAAATTACCAAATAAATTGAGTGTATGTAAAATCACTTTTTGAACAGCTCCAGAAAATTTCAGATTTTTTGAAAATTTTTTTGGAAAAAATTTGTATTCAGAACTATTGTCAATTGTCCCATAGGATAGGGTTCTGAGGGTTAAGAATACTGAAGATGGGAGGATGGTTAACAGTAACACTGCCAATGCTAAGATGAGCCAATGTATCAGAAATTGGGACTATTGTAGATCATTACTTTTCTGGCCAATGACAATAGAGATCTGTTCTCAGTAGTAATATACTAAACGCAACAGTTGGGACAATTAGGATAGCACAAATATTTTTGCCTGATAAGATCATGAGTGCGCGAAAGGCACGAGTGAACTTACCAGGCAAAAAGATGAGTGCTGAATTGCAACAATCACTCAAGCACGAGGTGTATTTTATGAATATTTAACACTGCACTATGCGTTTCATAGCTAAAATTTGGCGTAATAGATGGCGCCACAATGAAGTGAAAACACAAAATTGAATAGATCACAGTAGGTGTGATGTCATGGCTTCTAATTGAATAAAACCAATCACAGCCTTGCTGCTATTTGTGTTGGGCTTCACAATTGGCTAACGTAACAATGGTTGTTTTTAAATGACTACTGTGCTCATTGGCGTGGCAAATGCAATCTGTTAAATTCTCTTTGTAATGTCATGATGCTCTACAACTTTTCAATAGACAATTTTTACCTAATTCTATCAAGTAGTTTCCATGATTATAATAACAAATAAAAAATTTTAGCTTGACCTTGAATGATGACATTTGACTTTTCAAAAAATTGCCTTTAAGTAGACCATTAATTAGTAGACCATTATTCTATCCTAAAGTATTTAAGCATCTCTAGATTTTTGGATTACTTTGTATCTCTAAAGCTAAAAAGCAGTCATATTTTTTAAATTTAGAATTTGCCCAAAGCAGAGTTGCACCAAAAGGATTTGCTTTTGCTTGGGGTGGACTACCTGTCAAACTAACGTAAATATCATTTTTTTACGTATGCAGTGAACTGTCAGTGCTATTGTGACAGTGACAGCATGGCTAAATAGTGGCAATAGCACCAATGGTGAGATCAGTGTTGCCAACTCTAAAATCTGGATTCCGCTTTGGTAACCTCTAAATTCCGCTAAAATCCGCTGACTCTAAAAGGTGAAAATCCGCTAAAATTCCACCAATTTTTTCCAGAAAAAGCTAAAGAAAAAAGCCAAAAAAAATTAAAATAAATTTTTTAATCGGAATTTTTTAACGGAGATTTTCCAATCAGCGGATTTTAAGATTTTTTTAAAAAAAAAACATTTTGTCAATTTTTTGACCAATAAGAAAGACCCCAAACGGCCCAAGTGGGCCGTGTGTTTTTTAAAAATCCTAAAATCCGCCAAAAATCCGCAGATTGGAAAATCTCCAAGCTAGATTTTCCGCAGTCCACTGCCTTGTTTTTTTCCCCGCTGGGGGTCTCAAAAATCCGCCAAATCTAGCGGGAAATCCGCTAAGTTGGCAACACTGGGTGAGATTAGTACCATATTCAATTCCAATACCATTCCAAAAAAAAAAATGTCGGCGTGTGTCCACCAGCTGACCAATCAGAATAGGTGCGTTCAAATTTATTTAGATAACTTAACTTATTCACCTTAACTGTCCTAAAGTGACGTTTTTGACCATGTGTGGGATCACTTTAAGACAGTTAAGGTGAATAAGTTAAGTTATCTCATTGAATTTGAATGTGCCTATTGAGACGTGATTAGATTAGATTAATTAGGGATTTGTAGAGTAA
Source organism: Strigamia maritima (assembly GCA_000239455.1). Lineage (NCBI taxonomy): Eukaryota > Metazoa > Arthropoda > Chilopoda > Geophilomorpha > Linotaeniidae > Strigamia > Strigamia maritima. Next base: position 251,941 of record JH431814.1, read on the forward strand.
CGGGTCGCATGCAAATGCTGGCGGCCAACGCGATGAAATAAAGTTGAATAGTTTACAGATGAATTTACTATTCAGTACATCCCTAATGATAACCTCTGAAATCCTGAAAAATCTTGTTAAGTCATATTCCAGTTCTCCCATAACTCGTTAAATAATGTTGTTGCACAGTTGGTACGCAAATATTTAAGAAACCAGCACCGTAGATGAGGCTAATGAGAACTGAGGTTACAAATCTCTACTGTACAACAAATAAATTACTGCACTTGTTTTTATTCGAATTACCGAGCTCCCTGACAAGAGAAGAGACTCGTGCGTTACACGCACTCGAGCCTCTTCCCAGGGAGCTCATCAATCCAAAATAAAAACCGTGCAGTAATTAGTACTTAAATTATATCCCAGTTCACCAATAACTCGTGAAATCTATTAAATCAATTCTCAGGTCACCAATAACCTGTAAAATAATGTTAAATCAAATCCCGGACCATAATAACCTGGTATATCCCAGTTCATTGCAATTTGAAGTTCTTAGAATGTTAAATTTCAGCGTCTTTTCTGTGATTCCAATCATATGGAGGTATATTCTCACGACAACAACAGCGTCTGAAATTATTATCCATCTAACTGAATCCATCCAACGGTAGATGGCACACCACATCTACCGTGTGTAAAAATAGACTTCTGACAATCGTCGACAAATTACAATATGATTATTTAAAATGTTACATTTTTTTTGAATTGGAGTAATAGTTAGAGAATAACAATACAATTTTGCTAAAAATTTATGGAAATTTGCTTTATTGCCCCTTTAATAGGAAACAAACTGCTCCAATGTAAGTTCTGACTAATCCTTTCTGTTTTTAGTTCAATCGTAGGTAAACCAATAACATATGATGAATCAAAAACTGCTGAAGACATTTTTAATGAGGTAACTATCATCTGGTGGCACCATGAATTATTTTTGAGTCAATGCAATTACTAAGACTATAATGGATTAATTTAGTTGATGTTATAACTTCAAGTTGCTTTTAGTCTTAGATGAAACGTTATCTTCTATATTTTTGCTTTATCAAATGTTATCAGTTAATCTGAAATCATCCAAATCTTCATCAGATGAACACGAAATGTTTTTAAAAGAAAGTGCATATTTGATACACATGGATACAGCATAAGTAGGGAAAGGAAAAATGTATGAAATCTAATCTGACCCGATAATAAGATTGCACTTGCTGATAACTAATGTTAGAATAAAGCAAGAACAAAAGAATCTCTATCTCAGCACATTATAGCAGTTACCAGACTCAATCAATCAAAACTTTCTTTAGCAGTTACACAGCTATTGTTTAGGTTTACCGAAGGGATGTATCGCGGTATTGGGCCTATTCGACCGAAAAATAGACATTTGATATTCGTCCAAATATTCAAAATTAAATATTCGGCCCAATATTACTGTAGCATTAAGGATTAAATTACACCAATGAGAAGAAAGAACCGCTACATATCCATTACGTACTGATAAAGCAAAGACCATCGTACATAATAATTTGCCAGCTTGGTGCATGCGAAGCCTTAAATCTTATCTTATCATGGCTGAGATTTAGGCTGTGTTTTTTCCCCATCGTTTGACGGGGTTTTCCGGCTTCAGTGCACAATAAAGTAAACATTTCGAGTAATTTTAATTTTTTTTTTGCATTTATTAAATATTCGGTAACTATCTCATTATTTGATGAAAATTCGGTATTCGGCCATTCCATTATTCAGTGAAAATTCGGTATTCGGCCATTCCATTATTCAGTGAAAATTCGGTATTCAGTATTCGGTGAAAAGTCAATATTCGGTATTTGATGAATTTACTATTCGGTACATCCCTAGTTTACAGTTATAATTATTGCTCATTAGTCATTACCTGAAATCCTCCATTAGCACTCATGCAGTCTCTAATAGCCACCCAGTTGTTTTTCTGCTCAAGGTGGAGCTGACTGCCTCCAATTAGCTTTAGTAAACAGACATTTAAAGGGTAAATTTTGTTTAAATAAAAAACGTGAACTTGATTTGACATGTCGCAACAATTTAGTTGGTCGCAAGTCATCTTCTTACGCCATCACTGAAATGATACTATCACTTAGAGCAATATTGCAGTTAGTTCCAGTTACTTTCTGGAGACCCGGTAGATCATTTGGTAGAGCACCTAACCAGAACTCGAGAAATCTGAGCTCTACTTCCGTTTTGAACTTTTTTTGCAAGCTAAAAGCTGATCGTTTTATCCAATTAGTGAGCTGCACTAATTTCTGTCCACAGAACGGGATTTAGCAATCATAATTTTGTGTTTGAAAACTTCATTTATCCTTTACAGTTTCAAAATTCATCTATATTTTTATTTGTTATATTCCAGACTTTAAGTGCATTGAAGGAACTAATTGCTTTAAATCAAAGGATTCCAGGAAACAAATTCTGTGCTTTACTTGACAGATTTCGGAAGATCAAGCCCAAGACCAATTATCCCAACATTTTGAATAAAGTTGCCAATATTTCTGCTTAAATAATAAATCACAATAAATAAAATTATTATTTTGTGTAGATTTGTTGAAAGTCATGTCTTATATGCTTAGTTCACACAAGACCACTTTTTTGTAAAAGTTATGACTTTCTAAAAGTTTAATTTCTACAACTTTCAACTCTTCTTCCTGTTCACACTTGTGAAGGAGTTTTGTAGAAGTCTGTGACATTTTGCGGCCAAAAAAGGGTAATGCACCCCTTTAAAAACCTGTGGATTATTTGTCTGGCAAAATGAAGACAAAATGTGTGGCAAGAAAAAATTAAAATATTATTGTTGTTAAACAATGTGGTAAACCAATAAGTGGCCACTGGTCAGTCACGTGATTGGCCGGGGGCAAATTTTAGTGTTTTAACGTCAGGTTATATTAGTGATTTCTTAAACTTAAGTTGTAGAAAAGTCAGCCATTATAATCAGAGTTGTATAAAACCAGATCAAGTGTGAACGCAAGACTTTCTGAAAGTGGGTGGGATATGTACAAAAGTGGTTCAAGTGTGAACAGGGCATTATAGTAAAGTAGCATTATAGTAAAAACTCATGCCTGGCTAAACTCTATTTCAAAATCTATTTTCCATTGGCTGGACATTTGGGTTTGTGACGATCCGATATTCGGGGAAATTACCAAGTGATAATAACCTCGAAATACCGACTGAATCACTTACAACTATGGGAGATTCGGAAATGATAGCTTGGTGTGTGGAAATTGTACGGAAACTCAAAGGGAAAATATACACATAACTTATCAAAACATAACAATATGAATTTATTAACAGAGCACTGACTAACAATTACTTATACAAATCTAAAGCCAGGAATAGTATACTATCGAACAGAATATAATAATGTAAATATATGAGGGTGAATCTGGACTATGTCTAGGTCTGGAACTCTATCTGTCATTCCTGGTTGGTCTGAAGTGGTTCTAACAGGATTAGGATGGAAGATCGATCCGACTAACGGTTGACTTTTAACTGTATTCGTCACAAGGTTTGGGCTGACATTGCCGAATGACAATGCGTCCCAGACAGATGACGGTCGATACTCTGGCCATCTGACCAGAGTGTCGCTAACAAGACAATACGATAACATAAATACCGTAAACGAGAGTTGAGTGTAGTGTCGCGTGGGTCAAGTAACCCACTCGGCCTTCATCCGTATAGTCTGGCACTCCGCATCGCGACTAACACGTTAATAGATAATTATCCAACCCAAAATAGAATGGTCACGATAACTGGCACGTCCAGATCAACAATCACCACTCTCCGATGTGTCACAACATCATGTCATCATCACTTTTGTATATTCGCGGTACATAGGCCTTCATAACATAAATGCTATGGCTCACTACGGTCTTTACGGTTGTTGCACCTGCCGGTTCGAGTGTCTTAAAAGCGTTCTGAAACCACGTCAACTAGGTAAATCTGAACATAATATCAATATATCTTTAAGGGTAATCTGGAACCAAACAGAGCTCCGCAAGCCCCCCTACAGTGGTCGCTCACCTGGCGGTCAGCCCGTGTCCAACTGAACATCAGTATAAGCTTAACTATGACATACAGGGAGTTGGGCCAATCGGTACAACTTCCTGCCAGAGTCCAAGTGAACTCTGCTTGACCAGGGTCAAGGGTCATCTACACCAACTAGGAAATAGGTCGCAGGTGCAACCAATTAACCAGATACGCATGAAAAGAGTAATTGTTGTAGGGAATTCCTTACAACACTTTCCCTAAATAATAATCACTTTTACAAGTGATTTCCATCCAATGTATAAATAATAATGTGAAATATTATTATTTATCATAACTCAATAAATATACTCTTTTATGAATTATTTACTTGTCAAACTGTTCTTAGTTACTTATTAAACCCAAAAGTGAGAATAATCGATAGCTGGAGTTTGAATTTGGCGCGGACAAACCATCAGCACCATCTAGTGGCCGAATAATAAGTGTTTTCCGATTTTGGACCGTCACAGGTTTTTGTTTTGTTGCGCACATTTTTTGACTACGAAACAATGTTTTTTTTTCGATTCAGCTAGACTATTAAAATAAGATACCACAATATATACTTTCAGAACAATGCAAAAAGGTTCACTTTTCAGTTTCGTGCACGAATTGTTGGATAAAGTTTAATGACTAACAATGCAACCAGTTACCCACATCTTATTTTAGTTAAAGGGTTTACAACATTGCAAATTTTATTGTTCAATCGTGATCAGCATGTTTAAAAATCCACAAAAGTAATCCACAAAAATTTTTAAAGTATTTTATTATGTCTAAATTTACTTAGATAGATTCAGATAAAAAATCTAATGAGAAAAACTATAATCGCACCAACTTTTTGAATCATAGATAAACAAAAGCGCACACAGGACCCGCACCACCAGAAGAAAGGAAAGTCAGAGCAGCTGTCCCTGGCCTCGCGCTTGCACGTGCAATGGAGACCGGAATGCTTTGCACCCTAATGGTGGATTAGAGTTATGTGCTATTTAAGTAACAGTAGTGAGCATGGTGGATTAAAAGCAACAACACAACAGCGCCCCCATAGCACTCATTTTAAAAGTGTCCCGATTAATGATTTTTTTATCTGAATTTCTTGTACTGTATCACATTTTATAGACACCAATCTAGGATTTCATATCCCATTTTAGAGATACCTCCTTTGGATTAAAAATGGCGGACCCAAATACAGTTGCGGAGCACGTTTGTATTATGAAAATAAATCTACAGCAGCTACTTAACGAGTGCTTAGGACTAAAAATGGCTTGCAATCTCATAATAAAAGGCCACCCAAAAATCCGGATCTAAATCCTTGTGACTTTTTCTTGTGGGGTTATCTTAAAGATCGCGTTTACTGCAATAAACAGGAAAACACTTATGTCGTGAACAAACAATGAGGTGGTCGAAATAACAGCAGCATGGAGTCACGTTGACTATGCCAATAAGACTCTAATTTTATTACAGGAAGTACAAATATATACATGACAAAAATGGCGCTGTTGCAGGCGAACAGCCAATAGGAAGGTGGCTAACAAATGGAAGTTAAAGGGTTAACTAAACGATGGAAACACAGCAACACTGAACAGTTAAGAAGCAACATTATTACTGAGATTAATCGTATTCCTGTTGACATGCTGGAGCGAGTTATTGATAACTTCGTCTTGCGATTATGCGATTATGTAATAATGGTGCACACATTGAGCATGTTTTATGCTAATCTTTCTGTATTTATTTTATTAAATCCTAATGTTTAATGAACTAAAACTGATCTTGTTTTTGGGAAGCAAATAATTTCATAAAAAGTTATGGCCGTTTTAAAATGGGTGCTAGTCATGGGACACACTGTAATTGGTTTTCAACAATTACACCGACGCAGCATGGAACAAAACAAACCCATTCTCTTTTGGTGTTGTGTAGTTCACATGGACGAGAATATTTTTAGTTATTGATCTAATGTCTGGTGCGGCAAGATAAGAAGAATGATTCTTTGATTGAGGAAATAGACAATTTGCGATTTCTCGTACGAGATTTATTTTATTACAAAAATGGCAAAAAACGAGATATTGTTAAAAATCTCGTCCCTCTGTTTTAATGGTTTGACGAGATTTTTGAAAAATTTCGTTACACATTGTCGTTAATTTTTTGTCTCGTTCGAGAAATCGCAAACTGTCTAATACATTAAAAGATTTTCTATAGATGTATCAGATAATAATAAACATTTTTCACCGGAACCGCGAATAAAAATAACATTTATTTGTTTTTGATCTACACAAACTGATATGTGCAATTGCATGTGCAAACAATCAAAAAATCATCCTTATAAATGATATATAATGATATATGTATGAATGATATATATCTTGCCACTTGTAGAAGAAATTTCATCATAAATTTAAGAGTTAACTATACAGTCTGTTTTTTTAACTCTGAAGTTTATAGGAGAAGCTAAAAAATATGCAACAATACAAAAACCCAAATGTAAATAATTTTTTAAATATTTTACAAGCATTTTCATTTGTTAAAGTAGTTTTATGCGATGGATTGGTAATTCAATACAAGTGACTAAGTGTGTTGATTGCAAGGATGATGTGACTAATTTATTTTACAAAAGTACAGATTAAATACTGGGTCAAAAGTCCCTGATTGGATAATGCAAATATGTCAAATATGCGGGCAAGGGGTCTTATCTTATTTTATCTCCCCTGGTGGTCAAAACAAACATTCCATTTCAACACTTCCCCTGAAGGTTTGTTTCCGCATTTTTCTTTTCTTCTAATTAACTTTGACTAATCCGAGTTGTTTGCGAACTCCTCGTGTTTTGGCTTAAACAGCCCCTTCGTTAAAATATCGGCTACCATCTGATCCGTTTGTAGAAACTTGATTTCGATGTCCCCTCTCTTGTGTGTCTCGCGCACAAAGTGATGCCGTATGTCGATGTGTTTGGTTCTTGGATAAAATACGGGGTTTCTCACTAATTTATGCGCTCCCTGGTTATCGCTATAAATCAGTGTTGGTTCTTCTTTTTCTTTGGAGAATCCTATTTTTCGCAAGAAATTTCGCATATATATCACTTCCTTCGATGCGTCTGATAGCGCCATATATTCTGCTTCAGTCGATGAAGTTGCTACTGTTCGCTGTTTTCTTGCCTCCCAACTTATTTGTGTGTTTGCTAGTTTGAAGCAATACCCGATCTTCCAAGTTTGCTCCCCAATCCGCATCCGTATAACCAACTAGGTTTTCACCGGTCTTCTCAAACTCAAGCCCAATTTCTCGATGTGTTTTAAATACCGTAGAACTCGCTTTGCTGCGGTCCAATGGGTGGCGGTAAAACATGTGTTATACTGACTGAGCGCACTCACTGCGTACGCGATGTCAGGTCGAGTGCAAACTGCGAGATACATAAGTAATCCAATTAAATTCTGATACGGGAGTTCGTTTGAGTCAAGCATTTTCTCTTCGATTCCATCTTCTTTTTTCTTGTTTTTCTGCAATGTCTGGTTTGCGTCGAGTGGTGTCGAGTTGGCCTTGCAGTCCGACATCCCAAAACAATTCAAAACGTCCTTTATGTATTTCTGTTGTGACATCTCGATTTTCGTGTTCTTGTCTTGCTTGAACTCAATCCCAAGACAATAGTGAATTGGGCCCAAATCCTTTATTTTGAATTCACTTTTTAGTTTTGCCTTAATCTCATCCATGTTTTTCATGCAATTCGTTGCAATAATTATGTCATCTACATAAATTGCTAGTAAAGTGACGATTTTTCCAAATTTCTTGTAATAAACACATGGATCTGCGTTTGTAGGTTTCAATTCGAATTTTTGCAATGTTTCGTCTAGTTTTTTGTACCACTGCCTCCCGATTGCTTCAATCCATACAATGCTTTTTTCATTCGGCAAATCTTTTCGTTTAGGATTTTGAGTCCCGTAATCTCGTCCAGTTTTTCAGAAAGTTCCATGAAAAATTCTTTTTCGATTTCTTCGTTTAAATACGCAGTTACGACGTCTAATTGGTGAACTGTTAATTTCAACTTGTCTGCTATCGCCATAATTGTTCGAATCGATCCTGGTCGTGCAACTGGCGCAAAAGTTTCCAAATAGTCGATACCTGGTTGTTCTGCGTATCCCTTAGCGACTAGTCGAGCTTTCCTGCGTTCAATTGATCCGTTTGCGTTAAATTTTGTTCGCAACACCCATCGACATCCAATTATTTTCCTGTCCTTTGGTCAATACCATAGTTCCCATGTTTTGTTTTCTATTAACGCGTCATATTCTTCTTTTATCGCCTTTTTCCATTCCTTCGAGTTCTCTCCTTTTAATACTTTGTTTGCTGTTATTGGATCGTCAGGAGTGGCAATTTGTGCTGTTTTGGCTATTATTTCTGGGTTTCAAACTTGAAAAATTTTTCTCGGCCGTCCAACACTTCCGGTTCTGACGATTTTCGGTCTTTCTGGGGCTCGTCGTGCGATTTCTGGTTGCACGTCTTCATTTGGGGTTTCCGCCACTTCGTTTTCCGATTTGTCTTCGTTTTCATCTTCGGATGTTTGGATTTCCAGATCTGTTTCTATTAGATCGTTTTCTGAATTTTCATCCATTTTTTTGTTTATTTTTTCGTTCAATTTTTTGTTTGATTTTTCGTTTGATTTTTTCTATCTTCTTTGTACCATAGTCGATACGCTTTTGCTTCGTCCGAGTATCCAATAAAAATACATTCTTTTGATTTCGACTCGAACTTTCCCTTTCCCAGTTTCTTATCCAATGCAAACGATTTACTTCCGAAAATCTGGAAATAATTTACATTAGGTTTCTTCCCGGTCCAAATCTTATGTGGGATTTCGTTTTCCAAGCTTCTCAATGGGCATTTATTTCGGGTGTGGCATGCGGTGTGCACTGCCTTTGCCCAATACAAATGTGTTAAATCGGCCTGCAACATCATACATCACGCCATTTCGACTAATGTCCGATTCATCCATTTGGCGACTCCATTTTGTTGCGGTGTGAATTCAATGGTGAATTGGCGTTTGATTCTGTTTTCGTCCAAAAATTTGTTAAAAACGTTGAAATATTCTTTGCCGTTGTCCGATCGATTTATTTTGATGTTTTTGCCAGTTTCCTTCTCGAATCGATTCTTGTACAGTTTGAATGCGTCGAAAACTTCGTTTTTGTGTTTCAAAAAATAAACTTTACACCATCTCAATTTATCATCAATAAACGTCATGAAATCATTGATGTGGTTCTCATCGGGCCACAGACGTCTGTGTGCACGATTTTCAATAATTTGTTCAATTTGATTTTTGAAACGGGAAATTTTTTACTTGCGTGCTTCTCCTTAATGCATGCTTCACACGTTTCAAGTTTTGCGCTTCTTTCAAAATCGATTCCGCTGACTTTGTCGTCTTGTTTCAACATCTTCAAACTCGCCTCGTTTAGGTGTCCGAATTTTTCATGCCATTCTTGGATTTCTGTTTTTCCGATTTTTGTCATCGCTTTTTTCGATTTATTTTCTATTTCGACTTCCGATTCGATTTCCTTTGCCGTTGCAGCATGTTCGCTTCGATCGATGACGCAATATAATGTTTTGCTTCTTGACGCGGTTTCCTTTTTGTTTTTTGACCAACAATCAGCTGATTTGTGTCCATTTTTCCGCAGTTGTGTCATTTGAATTTAAATTTCTTGCCTGAATTTGATTTCTCGTCTTCGTTTTTCCCACGATTGTTACATTTCCATGGTGGTTTCTTTGCAAACATTGTGTCGGGTACGGCTTCCTTTGGTTTTTCAATCCCATGTGCGTCCTCTTCCTCGATAATTTTGATTTTCAGCGCTTCTGGTTTCGGTAGATCGTCGCGGCATTCGATTGCGCAACGAAAATTTTCAAATGATTTTGGCAAACTGTATAGCAGTAGAATTGTTGTTATGTCTGGATCGATTTTCATGCCCATGTCGTTTAAATTTCTTTCGGCTTCAAAAATCCTCGGACGTGATCCCGTGCGCCATTTTGTGCAAAATCATGCGCTTCAATAACGTGGCTTTCCTCGCCGGTCCCTTTAATTGGTAAATTTCGTGTAATTTTTCTGATAGACTTGCCGAAGTGGTGCATTCTTGTGCTGTTTGCACTTCCGATTGTTTAATCATCAATAATATCGTCGTTTTCGTCCCATTTTTCGACTGATTTCATGACTGCTGGATCTGCTGCGTTTTCCGTCGGCCTTTTCGTTCTTCCATCCACGTATTTCAATAACCTTTTGATGATTAGTTGCGCCATCATATGGATCTTCCACATGTCGAAATTTGTTTTCCCTAATCCTTCGAACTTCACCGTGTTTCCGGAATCGGTCATCATTTTTTCTGAGTTTGTTTCTCAAAATTTCGAATTTCGTATCAAAAACTTTTTGACTTCTTCTGTCCTCAAATTTTGTTCCAAATCTCGTATTATGTGCGCCGTGGAATTATGGTGGGCCCATAACCTGTAGTTTTATGCGATGGATTGGTAATTCAATACAAGTGACTACGCTTGTTGATTGCAAGGATGTGACTAATTTATTTTACAAAATGTACAGATTAAATACTGGATCAAAAGTCCCTGATTGGATAATGCAAATATGTCAAATATGCAGGCAAGGGGTCTTATCTTATCTCCCCTGGTGGTCGAAACAAACATTCCATTTCAACAGTTAACAATGGCATGCACATTTTTGGACTACAAAGCAATGATTTTTCGACTCAGCTTAACTAGAAGATGAAAAAAATAAGATACCACAATATATACTTTCAGTACAATGCATAGGTCATTAACCAATGGGAGTTTCGTACACGAATTGTTAAATCGAGTTTAGTATGAATCCAGCTTTCAAATATGGTACATAAAAAAATTAATTTTCAAACAATACAAGTATCTGCCCACGTGTTTTATTCTTTGCCTGAGATAAATCTTTGTTTCAATCTATGATACTATCAGATTTATAACAAACACTCCCTCTGCATAAAATTTTTTAATTGCTTAAGCATTACACGCCCAAATAAACTGCAAACATTATTATCATAAGCATGAATGTTTATTTTAATCCAGAATCTTCTACAATTGACAATTCATTGACAATGTCATCAAATTTTACTTTCAACTCAACAAGTGAATATGAAGACCCAATTGTTTTATGGCTTAATGCGATTACCTTGCCCACAGCTTTAAATTATACACTAATTGGAGTGTATATTATTCTATTCATACTAATTGCAGTAAGTTTTCATCTTTTCTCACAATGCTGTAATGCCTATACACACATTTTTATAACAATTGCAGCTCCCAATTATTGGTATCGTACTGTTTTTCTTAATAAACTACGGTGGTTCTTTTGTCATTTACTTGGTGTACCGAATTAAATACAGACTGAAAAATGGGAAAAGTGGGCTTGATAGAGATGAAGCTCGAGAAGCAATTTTAACTTGGTGGTATTGGGTGGCAAAAATTTGGTTCGGTAAGTTTAACTTTATTTCGGTCAGGTTTTTAAATAATATAACTGGAAAGGACAGTTTTTCCGGCAACAATTGTTACAGTTTGTAGGCCTATTCGATTTGATAATAAGTTATTCATTTAGAAATGAATAACTGGTCGCTTTTAAAGAAATCAGTTGATTTATAAACAAATATTATTAATTATTAATAATTTTTAATAATTTAATAATTTAATAATTTAATTGTCCATATTATAGAGGAAAAGTAAATGGCGAAGCTGTAGCACCTGTCAAAAAGTACCTAAAACGCGTGTCGTTTCCCGGAAACGCGAAAATTTCCACGTTTTCGTCTCAGCCACGTTTTGCTGATGAAACGAAAACTATGTCGGAAGTGACGTCATGGTCACCAACACGAAACGCACGTTTCAGTCATTTCAGTCGTGTTGGGAATATTGGAATGCAGCTACTACATACTAGGTGCATTCAGGAACTAAAACATTTTCATGTTTCAGTCGTTTCCCTCGTTTCGTTTCCTGAAATGTGTCGTCATTTCCGGAAACGTTTAGATATAAGCCAAGAAACGCGCATGCACGTGCGTTTTAGGAAACGCTACAATTCTAGTGTTTCACGAGACACGAGTTGTGTCTTACAATTGCGCACTCGTCTGTGCAGCATCCAACTCTACTGTTGTAGAGTTAGATCGGTGCCATTTGTTTTACGCGTCACACGACTGCTTCAAGTCATGTGATAGAAGCTAAAACGAAGCTAAAACGTAGCTAAAACTTGCCTAAAACTTAGCTAAAACGTGTTTCAGATTTTCACACTAGGTGCATTCAGGAACTAAAACTCGTCAAAAACGAGTTTTGTGTGTGGTTAGTTTTGTGTGTGTTTTTGTGTATAACTCTGAGTGTTAAAATCTGAGGCATGTTTTAGCTAAGTTTTAGGTAAGTTTTAGCTACATTTTAGCTTCGTCTTGGCTTCTATCACATGACTTAAAGCAGTCATGTGACTTTAAAATAAATGGTACCGATCTAACTCTACAACAGTAGAGTTGGATGCTGCACAGACGAGTGCGCAATTGTAAGACACAACTCGTGTCTCGTGAAACGCTAGAATTGTAGCGTTTCCTAAAACGCACGTGCACGCGCGTTTCTTGGCTTAAACCTAAACGTTTCCGGAAATGATGACAAATTTCAGGAAACGAAACGAGGGAAACGACTGAAACATGAAAATGTTTTAGTTCCTGAATGCACCTATTCAGAATTATACACAAAAACACACATAAAACTAACCACACTCAAAACTCGTTTTTGACGAGTTTTAGTTCCTGAATGCACCTACTATTATACATTTAAAAACTCGTTTTATGAGACATCAATGAAAGTAGTTATTTTTACCAGTAACGATGCCAACCCTGCTTATTAGTTTACCTCTATAGTTATAGTTATAACCAAGGTTTTAATCCTTGTTTTTAAACTTAGGATACCAAGTAATTGGATCGGAAAATATCCCCGTTCATGAAGCAACGATTGGTGTTTTTACACACGGCCAATGCCCTGTTTTCGCCGGTGGCCTATCTGCTTTTTTAATAAGAGTCAGAAAAGCTCCTTATGCTGTGGTAATTGACAAAAATCATGGAAATGCTCCAAGTAAGAACACCATTCTACATTCACTATATATAGTGAATGTAGAATACTGTTTAAAAACATCAGTGTCATTCAAAATAAATTTGTGTTTATTTAATTACAGTAATAAAAGATTTTGCTAGTTTGTTCAACATGTCCGGATGGACGAGGGAAGAATGTATAAAATTTCTTCAAGAAGGTACTGATGTGATCACATTGCCCGGTGGACGACATGAAGTGTTTTACTCGGATTCAAATTATGAATTGGATTGGGGAAAGCGAAATGGATATGCTAAATTAGCCAAAGCAACCAAAGCGGTATATTTTGTGGTTTAACAGATGAAACTTCTTGGATATCACAACATGTGCTCATTCCTATACTCTATTTATTATTTCGCGCGCGAAACTCCCATTGGTTAATGACCTATATTGTACTGAAAGTATATATTGTGGTATCTTATTTTAATCCTCTAGTCGAGCTGAGTCGAAAAATCATTGTTTCGTAGCCAAAAAATGTGCGCAGCAATACAAAATCCCAAATGTAAATAATTTTTTAAAAATATTTTACAAGCATTTTCATTCGTTAACAATGGCACGCACATTTTTGGACTACAAAACAATGATTTTTCGACTCAGCTCAACTAGAGGATTAAAATAAGATACCACAATATATACTTTCAGTACAATATAGGTTATTAACCAATGGGAGTTTCGCGCACGAAATGATAAATAGAGTATAGTGTGAGAGTAAAATTTTAACACAGAGAGCCTTCCTGCCCTGAACTGCATACAGTAGAATAAACTCCACCAATAGTCTGATGAGCATGCAATTGTGGCCAAGGAGTCTTCTCTCCCTTTCTATGATTTATTAATTCTAAAGCCACTTATTTCTAAAAAAAATTATATTTTAGACAATTCTTCCAGGATTTTGCATGAATTTGCAAGAAGCTTGCTGGGTTCCATTTTTTCTAAAGCGTAAATGCATTTTTTACTATACACTCACAATCATAATAGCTTTATTAAGATATCTTTTGTAGCTTTTGTTAACGGACGATTTGCATCCAAAAAATTTCCAATAGTTGTTGGCTGGGGATGTTTACCTGTCAAATTAGTGTACGTATATATATGGATTACATGTTGCAACATCATAATTGGGCGAAGCGCAGCGGAGCCCTATAGATTCCACTTCCTTTGTTTCCCGTGTGTGTGTGTACGTGTCTATAGAATCAGCTAATTTAATGTATACAGCAAAACTAAAAATTGTAGAAGATAGCCCTTCATTAGGAGGTCAGGGATGGCTACTTTTCAAAATTTATTTAATGGTTTTAAAATTAAAAAAGTAAGAAAAACTACTGTTGCGGTTATTTCTGAATTCCGCTAGTAGGTGGCATTTAAAAAAAATTATTTTAGGCAATAACATCATTATTGCAAATGGCACCCGATTTGTGTTTTCAATCTAAAAAATATACAAATTCGGTTAAGGATAAATACTTAATTAAAACAAATGTTCTGGACATCAAAAGATGGATAATTTGATGCTGAACACTTCTATATGGTTTGTTTTTTGCATTTGGATCAAAGAAAGCTGTTTATTTATTGCGATTTTCCGGCAGCAAACATGTGGCCTTTACTGTTAGATTCCGCCGCCAGGTTTCGTCCCGTGTCAAAAAAAATTACAAAAATTATCCAAAAATCAAAATATTGGCCAAAAATTGCGTAACTAGACTCATTTTAAAGAAAATTTTACGCTGATCTTCATGATATTATTAGTTTTTTAAAACTAATTAAGAAAATCCAATTTTTTGACATTTTTCGATCCCAAATTTCAATCGGATTTTAACAGTCTGAATGGTGAAAACAGAAGATTTGTAATAAAATCTTAAAATTTTCAATGGTTTGAAATGGGGAAAATGAGATTTGTATGATTTAACGGGTGAAATGAAATTATTTATAAATTCTTAATTAAATTTAATTACTTTTCAATTTGTTAACAAATCTATTGGCTTTTTAAATGCCCTACCAGCTGAGCCCAATCATTTGGTGGGTAACAGTGTTGCTTGTTTCACACCGTTCCTAGTTTTTATTGGTCCATTGGATAAAACATGTTTTAAAACCCTTAAATAATATTTTGGAAATATTTTTAAGTTGTGAAGTTCAAACTTAAAAAAAAAAAAAAAAAAAATATCAATTAAGAAAAATCATTTTTAGTACAATTTTAGGTCCAACAATACAATGTGACGAATCAAAAACAGTGGATGACATTGCTAACGAGGTAAGTGCAACATAGCTCTCACCTTTTTCCAAAGCACTCTTAAATTCTCATCTTACATTTATATATGTTTTTATTTTTTAAATTACAGACATTAGACGCTGTGCGAAAACTACGTGACACCTATCAGAGACTTCCAGGAAATAAATTCTATGCTTTACTGGACAGATTTCGGACAATAAAATACAAAACTAATTTTGCAACCATCTAAACTCTATTTATCAATTCGTGCGCGAAACTCCCATTGGTTAATGACCTATGCATTGTACTGAAAGTATGTATTGTAGTATCTTATTTTTAATCTTCTAGTTGAGTTGAGTCGAAAAATTATTGTTTTGTAGTCCAATCATGTGCATGCCATTGTTAACAAACGAAAACGGTTGTAAAATATTTTAAAAAATTATTTACATTTGGGTTTTTGTATTGTTGCGCACATTTTTTGGCTACGAAACAATGATTTTTCGACTCAGCTCGACTAAAGGATTAAAATAAGATAACACAATATATACTTTCAGTACAATGCAAAAAAGTTCACTTTTCAGTTTCGTGCACGAATTGTTGGATAGATTTGATTTACTGTATAGTTGTTAAAGTAATCGAAAGGTATCAATAAAAATTTAATACAAACCAAAATTTTATAAAAATCACCATGACTAATAAGACCTTACCACCCTCAAAACAGTCCGCCAGAGCTTAATCACCTGCTTAAAAAGCCCAATTTTTTTAAATTTTGTATTTCTTAAACATTTTATTTATTTACTAGTTGGTAGCCCCGCCCTACAGAAATTTAATCACTTTAAATTCTCCAAAGTTTAGACGACATAAATATGCCGAAATAATCGGATCAACTATTCAACTCCGGGATTATGACGTTGGTTATGTCGTTAGGGTTTACATTGTATAACATCTAGGCGCCATTTGCATAGTAGCATTATTGGCATGGTCCCATTGTCCGGAGAACAATACACAGTGAAAAGTGTGGAATTTTTAAAAATTAGTAGATAAATTTAAAAAAATTATTTTCTGCTTTTGAGTCATAATTTATGACTAATAATTAAATAAAAAATATTATTTTTTAAAAAACATACCTTCTATTAACAAAAATGCTCTGAAAAGTATAAAATAATTTTTTTTCTCTGAAAAGGATAAAATAATTTTTTTTCTCTGAAAAGGATAAAATAATTTTTTTTCTCTGATAAGGATAAAATAATTTTTTTTCTCTGAAAAGGATAAAATAATTTCTTCTTCCAAAATGCTCTGAAAAGGAGAAAATAATTTTTTTTCCCAAAATGCTCTGAAAAGGAGAAAATAATTTTTTTCCCCAAA
>JH431816.1:28964-42950 GCA_000239455.1 Strigamia maritima
GTTTTAGTGATATTGCAAAATGTTTTGAATTTATTTATCATTTAACTTTAATGACCTTTTGTGATGTCACAGATATGGCGTGGGATACTTTCAAATTGCTTCGTTTATTGCTTCAGTAGTAATTATAAACGATGCAAATCCGATAAGAATATGCAAAAATCGGAAATGATATCGATTTTTACCATTATTTATTTTTATTTATTTATTTATTTATTTATTTATTTATTTATTTAAATAAAAAAAATATATCTATATATTTTTAAGTGAAATTTTCAATTTGAATTGGAACTGGATCATTTGCGAATGTTATTGTTGCACGCTTGGAGGGATAAGTGGGTTAGTAGGTGATACTGGGCACCATGTTTTTGCTTTTTATCCAGTCGAGAAAGAAGAGCTGAGAAGAATAATGCAATTAATTAGTGTTTGCGGAGGTGTATGAGGGACTGCGAGTGGAAGAAAAGTTTCCGTTTCGTTTCACTAGTCGCGGAACGGTTCAACTGGCGAGGGTAGATGGAGACACATTTTTGACTTGTCGTGTTTTGGTTGTTGCAGTTCATTGCACCCTACCGTTCATTTGTTTATGGATCCGTGACGAAACGGAGATTTCCGGTCACTTTCACTCGGCCTTGCTCAATGTTGAGATTGGATTGACTGCTGCGACTCAATTAAGGTTTGGACAAATTGCACATTTTTATTACAACTTTGAATTGTCACTTTATGCCTGCATGCCAAAAATTGTTCGAATTTGATTTTAGACATTTTTTTTATTATTTGTGTTTGGTCTCCTATTTTTTTTTTTTTTTTTTTTTTTTTTTTTTTTGAGTCTGATCCATGAATTCTTTGATATTTTGCCAAAGATGCGCATGGTTGGGTTTCTCGGTCTATATGGACTAGGCAGTTTGTGGATCTTTTATTATTTTTGCTTTTTTTCGCTTAAAAAAGTTTTTATTTCTTTGTGGTTTTTATTATTTAGTCGTAAAATTAATTTTTTTTTTTTTAAATTTTTTTTTTTTTGGGGGTAGTTTTTTGTTTTTAAATAGTCTTTTGACCTTGGTGAGTGACTTAAATTACGAACTCAAACAATTTATCTCTTTCTTTTCTTGGTTTGTCATTTTTTTTTTTTTTTTTTGTTAGAATAAGAGAGAGAGAGAGAGAGTATTCTAAATGACACTTTACCACGTGCGAGCGCTCAAGGTGACATGTTGGCTAAACTCATCAGTTAGCATTTGAGATTTAAGGATTTTTTTACAAGATTTATGAATAATCGTTTTTAAGACTTTTTGTAATTTATTATTTTGGCTATAAAAAGTGACATGGTGGTAAATTTTGGAAATTGGAATACTGTCAAAAAAGAAAAATATCTGATCTGGTTGAAAAAGTGCGAGAGTGCATTAAAGTCAAAGAGATTATAAAACAGCCGATTACATTTGATTAATAGACACTTTCGTTGTTTTTTTTAAATTTCGTAATTTGAATTTCGTATAACAGATTGCGATTTGCCACGAAACGTACTATACACGACATTTAATCGGCGGCAGCAATTTTTTTAGCAGAACCAGGCACCTTATCACAAATTAAGCCTAAGTATTGGGCTTGTGGTGTGGTTTGTGCAAGGTGTTTGACTGATTAAAAAAAAAAAACCTGAGATGATGAAATCGGCACAAATTTGCCAAAATTGCAGCTTGAAGCGGTGGGAAAATGGCGGTGGCCATGCGCAAATCAAGTCGTATTTGCGAAATATGCCACGAAATCGTTACGGAATTAGTAAAACGAGAAAATTAAAAGAAAATCACATTAAAATTTCGTTTTTTTTTATGATTCTTCGTACGAAAAATCGCAAAAGTATATCTAATGATGGAACATGCGCAGTACACAAATATCGATATTAAATCAATAAATAGGGGAATTCAACATTCTCTATGAGAATTAACGTTAAAAAATGATTTTGCAGGACGGAAACGAGCATAATAAAACGTTTGAATATATTTCTGCATTATACTAAGTGTAGGACGAACGGGAATGTTAAATGGAAGTTAAATGAAATGGAAATGTTAAGTTATTCAAGGGAAGAGGGGATTAGAGGAGGATAATTTTAGTTAGAGCAAATTAATTTACTTAGCTCAAGAATTTTATTTTACGATTTGCGACATCTGTTGTCAAATTTTTTTATTGAATTTTTGCATTAGGTAAAGAAGACATGATTTCATTAATGTTGTTACTGGTTGCTCTGGCTGATGTCACTCCCAGTCAACATTTGCCCGAGAAAGATGATGATGCGTTTACATTTGATATTCCATCTGACGTGTTGTTTCACGATACCAAAGTTTTGCCAGATGCGAATGAAGTGACAGTTTATTTAATGAAAAATGACACTAAAAGGTATTTAATGGTTATTTTTTTTTTAATTTTTTTATTTTAGTTTATTAAATTTTCTATTTTAAATTTTTTTTTTTTTTTATTTTTAGGTTTTTTTTTTGTCGTTGAAAAATCCAAAAAACCAATTTATTTTGCTCTCACTCCCTGTTCATCAACATTACAGTGGAAAATTTTTTTTCGGTATCAGAAATTTCAAAACGAAAATAAAAATACAGGTAAGTTAGTTTTAATACATTTTCCACCCAATTTCATATTTTTTATCAAATTTTCTAGTAAATTTCATTAATTTATAAAAAAATTCCACTAAATTTCACTAAATTATTATTTTTTTCTCGTTAATTTATAAAATTTCCATTAAATTTTACTGTTTTTCCTCACTAAATGAGTCATTTTTACATCATTTTTTCAATAATTCAAAAGAATTTTCACTAAATTGCACTTTTTTTCACTAAATTATAAAATTTTATACTAATTTTCACGTTTCCATAAAAATTTCCATTAAACTTTACTTTTTCCTCACTAAATTATAAAATTTTCCACTAATTTTCACTTTTTTCTTATTAACTTATAAAAATTTCGACTAAATTTCACTTTTTTCTCACTATAACTTATAAAATTTTCACTTTTTTCTCTATAAATTTAAAATTTTTCTAGTATTTTTTTTACGGCGGATTTATGTATTTAACTTTTTATTAGAGACTTTGCGATTTTTCGTACGAAAAAATTAAAATACGAAATTATTAAAAAAAAACGAAATATTAATGTGATTTCGTTTTAATATTTTCGTCTTTTGAATTTCGTAACGAAATAAAATAAATATTTCGTAATACATTTCGTGATATTTTTTCGTAAATAAAAATGTGTTGCGCATGCGCCTTTCCGCCTGCTTCGTTTGTTCTGTTCCGCCATTTTGACTCGATCTAACCTTGGATCTAACAGCCCAAGTTAACGATCGTTTTTGATGATGAGAAGTTCCTTCCCATCGGTTCCTGGGTTTTCTTATGAAAAATGTATGTGTTTTGTTAAAATTTGTAATCGTTTTGGTTGGCTTCGTTCGTTAGTTCGCTTCGTTAGATCAACGTACCGACTGCCGGCGAGTAGTCGGTACGTTGAACGAACGAAGCGGTGATGATGTTGACCCCATCTATTCATTCTTTTACCGTCTGACAAACGGTACTATCTTTTTTCTTAGTATTCTATGGTTTTAAAGTGATTTTTGATTTGTTCTTTTGCCATTTTGATTGTTTTTCATTTTTTCTTAAATTTTTCGTACTTTAAGAATAGACAGTTTGAGCTTTCACGATCACGAACGTAATTTTTTTAATTACGAATGGTAGATTAATACGAGATTTTAAAAATAAATCTCGTATTTAATTTAACATTCGTATTACGAATATACGAGATTTATTTTTCAATTCGTTCGTATATAAGTTGATATACGAATGCACTGCACATGCGCAGTGTGCATCAAAATTTGCACATGCGCATTGTTCTGCAATTTGAAGCGAGCGTGGCATCCATCTTGTTTTCAATCGGCTTGTTGTATTTTCGGTAGGTTTTTAGTCATCTAGGTTAGTAATTTGTTTGCAACTAACTATTTTTTATATAAACATGGCATTAGACACAGATAATTTACACATTTTCAACTGGAACATTACAATCTTTGAGCAAGCCATGTTTCTAGTTTATTTGTTTATTTCGTTCTCGTTCGTGTTTAATTGTTTGTGCAAGCGCAATCTGAAACAATGATTTTAAATACGAGACACGAGATAATTAATAAAAATGAATTTATTTTATTTTTATTAATTTATTTCTCGTTCGTAATTAAATCTCGTTCGTGAAAGCGCAAACTGTCTAATAATCAATTTTTATCGCAACATGTAGTACAAAATTCTAATTACAAAATTAAAAAAACGAAATGATTAAAAATATTTCGTTTTTTTTTAATTTCGTAATTTTTCGTACGAAAAAAAAATAATACGAAATCATAAAAAAATACGAAATTATAATATGATTTCGTATTAATTTTTGTTTAATTCGAATTTCGTAACGAAATAAAAGAACTATTTCGTGGGCTATTTCGTATTATTTTTTCGTAATAAAAATGTGTTGCGCATGCGCCTTTCTGCCTGCTTCGTTTGTTCTGTTCCGCCATTTTGACTCGATCTAACCTCGGCTCTAACAGCCCAAGTTAACGGATCGTTTTTGAGGATTAAAAAACTGGGTTTTTGCATGAAAAATGTATGTTTTTATAATCATTTTAGTCAGCTTCATTCGTTCGTTCGCTTCGTTCGCTTCGTTCGATCACCGTACCGACTGCCTTGCCGGCAGTCGGTAAGGTGATCGAACGAAGCGATGATGATGTTGACCCAATCTATTCGTTCTTTTACCATCTGACAAATAGTACCATCTTTTTTCTTAGTATTTTACTATTTAAAAATGACTTTTGATGTGTTCTCTTGCCATTTTGATTGTTTTTATTTTTTCTTAAATTTTTTGTATTTTACAAATAGTCAATTTTTATCGCAACCCGTAATACCAAATTCTAATTACGAAATTAAAAAAAAACGAAATAATTAAAAATATTTCGTTTCTTTTTAATTTCGTAATTTTTCTTACGAGAAATCGCAAAGTCTCTATTATCTGTGCAATTAATAAAAATAAAATCTATAACTCTATTTATCATTCCGTGCGCGAAACTCCCATTAGTTAATGACATTGTACTGAAAGTATATACTGTGGTATCTTACTTTAATCCTCTAGTTGAGCCGAGTCGAAAAATCATTGCTTCGTAGTCCAAAAATAAGCGTGCCATTGTTAACAAACGAAAACGCTTGTAAAATATTTTTAAAAATTTATTTACATTTAGGTTTTTATATTGTTGCGCACATTTTTTGGATACAAAACAATGATTTTTCGATTCGGCTCGACTAGAGGATTAAAATAAGCTGCCACAATATATACTTTCAGTACAATATAGGTGATTAACCAATGGGAGTTTCGCGCACGAAATGATAAATAGAGTTCTAATTGTTTATTCAACTAAATAAAAAAAACTAAATTGAGATTCGTATTCAATCCCAATCCCAATCGCAATTTCTAGACGATCCTTTAAGTCAACAACGCGACTTACTCCGCCGCCCCAAGCGAAGCAAACGTCTTCTCCAGTCAATTACGAGCAATGAAATGATGACCTTTGTTTCCCGTGAGTTTCGATCCGGCCTCTTCATCCTCGAAGTAACCTCCCGAGACAAACATTCATCGGCAAAATTCTACGCCACTTCATCTCCAGACATCGAGATGTCATATCCGGAGGTGGCTCCATCTCGGGTCGAGATAGTTCAAAAAAACAACGAAGGCATCACAATCGCGTGGAAACCGAGCCCATCCGAAGCGAAATGGGGTCAACCAGTCGAGTATTGCGTCGCTCACAACACGAGAAAAAACGTCCGCTCGTTGTGTGCCCTCGAAAACGAGAAAAACAGCGACCTCTCGCCGCCCCCGATGCCCCAGTACGCCGGTTTCGGTTTCCAATGGGAGAAAAAAACGTCGAAAATCAAAACCGAAACCAAACGGAAATCGAAACCAAACAATTCGGACATCATTTTAACGTGCGTCGGACGTCGCACATGGATCACTTTGACCAATCTTCAGCCGGGGACCCCCTACTTCGTCGACGTTTACGCCGTGAACCCCGCGACCAATCGCAGCAGCGCTTACAAACCGATGAATTTCGTCACTGACGGAACCGGACATTCGGTCGCGTTGCCCGAACGACAAGTTATCCACGTGTCATTACGTCATCGACGCGGCGCAACGGCCACTTTTCAATACTCTCCGGGGGTCAAGTGTTCCGAAGTGGTCATTGCGCTTCTGCCGTGTTTCGGACACTTGACCGTCGAGCTGCACCGCGGATCCCGTTTGGTGACCGCCACAAACGTCAATCATCTGACGCGTTTCAAGTTGGTCAATGTGTCGGACGAGGAATCGGTGCGCGTTCACGTCACCGGGGACGGGAAACAGACGCAGAGTCTGAAAATCATGGCCACTCGACGACCCAAGAAGGATCCGTTTCCGGAAATGAAGGACGACGAGGTCAATATTTGGCCGCAGTCGGTCACGTGCAACAGCGTCAAGTTGCGATGGGCGGCGCCTGACGACAAGTCGGTGTATTGTTTATACAAGCGAAGAGATGCGAAAAAACTGTTTAGTAAGCAGAATTGGTGCAACAATGACGACATTCCCAAGAGGAGCGAGAAACACGCGTGTCGGCGCTACAGGAAAAACAACAAGCAGCGAACGAGGGGCAGCGTGAGCGAGGTCGTGACGGGGCTGCGCTCGGGAACCAGGTACGCGTTTGAGGTGCAAGTGAGTCGACAGAAAGGGGAGACGCTCAGTTATGAGCCCGTGTTTGTAACTACGAAAGACAAGTGTTGACAGTGAGTGAAAACATTTGTTTTAGAGGCTGAGGGCCAGTGAACCGCGCCAATGGGTGGGAATAAGGACAATGACCGAAATATTATTTTGGAAAATTTATTTTAAAAGTGTAAAAAGTAATTTTTTTTTTTTTGTTTCGATTTAGTAATGAAAAGTATCACTTTGTGTACATATTTCTGTCAGCAGTTGCATCTTTGTGCGCTTTATACTTCCACTTGCAGATTGGATTACTTATTTGAAGAATAAAAGGATTTGCATCGTATATTTAGGGTTTTTCTAGCGAAAATTGGTTTTTTAGGGGTAAATACGGTATCGTAAACTAAAACCTC
Organism: Strigamia maritima; assembly: GCA_000239455.1. Taxonomy (NCBI): domain Eukaryota; kingdom Metazoa; phylum Arthropoda; class Chilopoda; order Geophilomorpha; family Linotaeniidae; genus Strigamia; species Strigamia maritima. The sequence goes on from JH431816.1 coordinate 36,107, forward strand.
GCTTTAGAGGCCCAGGGCTTATAATCGAAAAACTGCCAATTTTGACGTCCAAAAAAAGTCAAGCGGGCCGATTTTAAGTCCTGGACTTAAATACGCTTATATCCGCATATAAGAATGGGCTTATATCGTATTCCCTCGGAAAAAACGGCTTGCTGGAAAAACCGAGTTTGACCAGATTTTGAAAAACCGGACATCTGGTCATTTTTACGGCATGCCGTAAAAATCGAATCATGCCGTAAAAATTGAATCATGCCGTAAAAATCAAAACAGCGCTAAAACATACATATTACTGAACGAGTCACGTTACACATTGCAGAATTTACCAGTTAGGTTTTTTTGCCCCTTAACCCTCAAAGCCTTGAAATTTTGGAACAACGTAGAGCTCGATTAATGGTCACAATTGTGACCATTTGGAGTCTCTACTTTGAAGCGCTTTAGTGCTGTTACCATGGTTTCTCCAACCGACACTAGGTGTCACCAATTGTAATAATCAAGTCATGCGGTCAAAATGTTGTTTTAAACAGCATGCAAGGTGTTTTTAATCATTTATTTATAATAACAATTGTCTATATCAACTTAATTTAAATTGCAATTAGTTTCACATTAACTCAGTTGACCATGTGTTTCAAAGATGAAGGGTTATTGCTATGTATGGTTATTTAGTTTATATATAGGGAGCGCAATATTCTAAAAGCGCTCTCACTAGAGTAAAATTTGCAGTGAAAACAACCAAAAACTTAAGCTAGGAATTTAAGGGGACCGTTTTTTCTTTTTACAATAACTTTTTTATTTTGTGCTTGATAGCAATGAAATTAATTCAGAAAATGTAAATGCATATTCTTAACAGCTACTGCAAATTTCAGATTTTTTAAAAAAATTTGTATTCACAACTGCAGCTGGTCACAATTGTGGTACAGGATGGGGCTTTGAGGGTTAAAAATGGTGCCAGTAAAAATTTAATTCTTTTCTAATGTGTGACTGAAACGTTTTTGTTTACTTGGTGGTTCCATTTTTATGGTATCGAGTGTGTCTGTGTGATTAGTGAAAAAGCTGTATATATGCGAACATATACGGGTATGTATACACGACTATTTTGGACTCGAATTATCCTGCATGCCGGAAAATTCGAATTTTCCGGCACCCTGGTCGGATTGGCCATTATCTGGCATGCCGTTCTTTCCAAGGTAATACGGTAATAAAAAAAACCGCCCTTTTAGACCACTGAAAAAAAGTGAATTTTTAGCTTTGGGCTTAAATACACTGACATGGGCTTATATCGATACTTATATCCGCATATAAGCCCACGGGCTCTAAAGTGGCATTTTACGGTACCGAATACTGTTTTAAATTTGATATTGGTACTGGTTTTGGCCGCACAATAAGGTGCATTTTTATGGGCGAGAAAATTACTCGCGCTACAATGACGATCGCATGCCAGTGCCGAAAAGCGCCACATTTGTAATCACGCTATCGCTTTAGCATTTTCATGCTTTTCAAAAGAAGCCACTTCTTGCTTTCAAAAATTTTGTAAAAATCAGTTGCTATCTCATGAAATATTCAATAGTTCGAATGTTTAACATCAAATATTGCTAAATTTATTGGCTTTTCTTGATGTGGATGACATCGATTGATCAAGAGAAAAAATTGGCGCCATTTGCAATTGTGGGCGGAATGCTCAAATGCTATAAGCTGCTTCATATTGGTCCAGATTGTCATGTGGCACGATTTTTTGAGCAAAGCTAGACTTGACAGAGGCACGCGGGACCCAGCATCGTGCCAACAATCACAAATCTAGCTGCATAAATTTTTTTTAATGATTACGCAATACTTTTTAGTATATGTTGACGATTTGGTTTTATTTACTAAGAATTTAAACAAGTGCGAGAAATGGCAAATCTCGCAAATGAAAAGGCATTTTTAGGACAGTTTAGCCAGTCGATAAGGCTATTACGGCAACTATTTTATTAGACAGCGTAATAGACAGCTGCATGGCAGTCATTAAATGCCTTATATAGCTCTGACACCTTCAATTTTTCAATTTTTTAAAATAACAATATACTGAATACTGGTATTTCCCAAACAAAGGTATTTGATAAACTTTAATACTACATTATGATGATAACTTTAATCGTATGTGATGATGTATGATTGGGGTTGGGTTTCGATTTTGGCAATTGGTTTTATTGGGATTTGGAGAATTGCCAGTTCTTTAATGATTTTTGTCACATGATGTGGGTTTTCTGAATTTCTGGGAATATGGTAGGTTGTGTTTTTATATGGAAAAACCCAATGAACCTTTGCATGAATGAAGTGCACGCAATTTTCTTTGGTGTAACACAGTTTAGTTCTTGGAAATGAAATTAAATACATTTTAGAAAATTTTGGAATCGGATGATGGGAATGTTGAAATGCTAATTTGAAAGGTTTACAACATCAATTTTTTTTATTGGTTTATTGAATCAAGCATGTTTTAAACTTTTTAATTTTATATAATTATTTACAGGTGAATGGATTTAAAATTTCAAGTAATTGAGACATAATTAAACAATTGTAATAACAGTTTGAGGTCTACAACTCCCAAGTCATAAGTTTAGAAAGTGATTGTAAAAAACTTGTAGTGTCATGTTTGGAAAGGCATAACTTCAAAAAAACTCATCTAAATAACCTGAAATTTTGAGAAATTAATGTTAAATATGTTTATTCTTAAATACTATTTTTTTCTTCAGAATTTTATGAAACATTAAACAGGCAAAAAAAAATAATACAATAATTGTAGAAAGGGCAAAACCTCCAATCATTACAAAACTTTAGGACATAATTTAACATGCAGTAGTACATAGCGTCCTAAAGTTTTATAATGATTGGATGAAAATTGAAATTACTGTGAATTTTTTAAAAAATGGCGCCTTTTCACCTCTTCAGAAATCTATATTTCAAACGTTAAAAAAAAACATTCATTTTGAGAAACTTTTAAGAACTGTTTTCCAAACATTCTGATTCCAGGAGGAGCAGATAGTAGTTATAGGGTTTATTATGACATCACAGTTTTTATTGGTTCATTGGATCAAGCATCATTTAAAATTTACCCTAAAATAAATTTTCAGAGATTTTTTTGAAAAATATTTTCGGTTTAAAATCCATTGTTGACGTTGTGAAAACGAGCAGACGACAATATGAAAAAGTGCGAGACCAAATCGAGAATTTACACGATATGTTGCCAGTTGTGACGTAAACCCTATGTATTTAACATGGAAAATACTAACTGTGACGTCATAAACGGCGCCCTGCCAGTAGTGGCCAACAATGCCCTTTAGCAAGCTCAAATAAGCTATTCGAGATACAAAATAATTTTTTTTTAAACGTGTTTTGTAAACTTTAAAAAATAAATAAAAAACATTTAGGCCATTGTAAGGAATGTTGAAAATTATTAAGCTATAAAATATCTGATGTCTTAAACCCTTTAAAAGTCGTGAAATAAGTGTTGTAAAAAAATTTATTTACTAACTGTTGGTAATTAACCCTCAGAAGCCTATCCTATGGGACAATTGACACAGGTTCTGAATACAAATTTTTTAAAAAAATTTTCAAAAAATCAGAAATTTTCTGGAGCTGTTCAAAAAGTGGTTTTACATACACTCAATTTATTTGGTAATTTTCAGACTTATAAAAAAAAGGTTATTGTAAAGAGAAAATATGAGCCCCTTAAAATCTCAGCTTAAAACGTTTGCTGTTTTCACTGGATTTTTTCTCTTTACTGAGAGCGCTTTTAAAATACAACGCCACCTATATGCAAAGTAGAGAATAAACAAAGCACATGTCGGCACATGTTCAGTGCACATTTCATATCAATTGCAATTAATTGGACTAATTGGAATTAAAATTAAGTTAATATACACAATTATTATAAATAAATGATTAAACACCTTGCATGCTGTTCAAATGATCACATTTTGACCGAGTGTCTTGATTTTTACAATTGGTGACACCTAGTGTCAGTTGGTAAAACCATGGTAACCATGGTAACAGCACTAAAGCTCTTCAACTCAGAGTATAAAACATGACAATTGACACCACTAATAGGTCTTTGCGTTGACCTAAAATGTTAGGTATCTGAGGGTTAAATGCGTTAAAAATGTAAATGTTGAGTAAAAGTTGATATCAACTTTAAGTCTGTTATAGGCCTGAAGCCAGAATTTCTAAAACTGCTGTAGCAATAACAATGACACTTAAGTAAACCTTATAAGACTTTTATTTTTAAAGCTTTTCTTCTATATACATTCTAGGAGACTTAATCTTGAAGTTGATGTAGTTGAATTTCAATTGTAATGATAATAAATTACCAAAACACCAAAATTTCAAAATTTAATCTTAACCAAACATTATAAAATTCAGTGCGCATGTGCAAATGCACTGATGACAGTAAAAAAATGTGTTATCGTAAAAAAAATTCTAATTTTTTTTTCATCATGAAGAACATATAATAATTTATTCCAGGCAATTTCTTTTTTCATGCATCAGCATTATGCATATTAGTTAAAGACTGAAACATTATTGCTTCATTAATCACTGAATAAAAATAGCGCTGTGGGTGTACAGCTATATAAAATAAAGATTAAGCCTAATATGCACATGACACACTAGTGCGCTCAATCCTGAAAAGAAAAGTCACTTACTTGCCTGAAATAACTTTTAAAAGGCAAATATGACGTAATTTACGTCTTATTTGCCTCATAGAAGTGACTTAAGTGACTTTAGAGAAAAGCCAAACACAACTCACTTCTCTGCCTTATAGAAGTCACTTCTTTTTACTGCACATGCGCAGTGCTCACAAAAAATAGCTTTAGTGGCATCCATCTTGGAAACGATTAGATCGTTGATGTTTCAAACTGAAGTTTTAGCGAATAAATTCTGCAAATTTTGTAGGTGGGGACTTTACTCAACAACATCCAAAGTCGTTTGATCCTTTGAGAAATCAGCATGAAAATAGGTTGCGAAAAATGACGACAAATCGGGTACGGACATCATCGAACATCGAGGCCGCGGAACGTGCACCTACGTCGGCCACGATGTTCGGTCATGTCGTCATTTTTTTGCAAATTTTATCTATTTTCTAGCAGATTCCAGATTCTCATGAAACATATTAGCCAAGATGGAATAGACAATTTTATCAACGAAATCTAATTTTTATTCCACAGTTGAAACAATAAAAATACAAATGAAAATGAAAATGCATGAACAATTTAAGTGTGTTCATTGAGAAGTGACTTTTCCATAAGGCAGATAAGGAGAAGGGACTTTTCCTTTTCAGGATTGAACACACCTACTGTGTCTAGTAGAAATTATTGTTAAAAGTTGCCATTTTGTAGCAAATAATTAATATGGGCATATAAATTGATAATTATATTAATTTATGGAGTTGCTAACTGACTATTTACTGTATACTCTCTAACCTGACATTATTATTTCTGAAGGAGGTTATGAACTTGTGATCTTTACGACATCATAATTTACGTGCATTTTACAAGTCTCAAGTTTGACCATTTTCGCTGATAACTTCGGCTAAATTCAAGTGGCATTTTAATTTATTTAATACTCAACTTGTGAGTTATTATGCAGCAAACTGAAAGCTTTGGAATCATAAAATATGCAAGTTCTAATCTTTTAAAGTTCGGAATTTCGCTGACATTTGTTGATCAGAAATGTCAGCAATAAATTCTAATTATGGAAATAATGGAAATTGTGAAAAAAAAAATTTTAAGTTTTATTTATTTATTTTTTTTGATGGTGGAAAAATTCTGGAGATTTTTCTTTTCTTTTAATTCAACGGTTTTTTTTTATATTTTTTATTGGTTTATGTGAATTTCCTTAATTTATTACGTTGTATAAATGAATTAGCGGCAGTGCTTAACATTAATCAAATGAGTGGCTCACTCAATGACGTGTTAGTGTAGTCCTCGACTAATTTCTCGTAAATCCAGCCCAAGTAATGTCTTACCGTCACATAAACACCTGGCTTATTTGGTTTTGCACACCCATGACCCCAACTCACAACGCCATATAAAGTGAAGCGGCCTGAAATAAAAATAAAATAAAAAGGATTTATTTTTTTATTTCGCTGTACGCGGGGGTATACCGTTATCTCTTAAACCAACATTTTTTTTTTATAACCGAGTTTTATGAATTTATTGCAGTTTTTAAGATTAAAAATTTTTATCATAATTTTATTTTTAACAACATAGTCAACTTTATGATGAATTTTTAACGATGTAATGGCATAATTTAATCGTTTTAACAATGTTGACTCAATTTAGTGGGGATAAAATGCAGAAATCGACTTTAAATAAGTTATTCAGAAAGAATTTTTTTTTTTTTTTCTGCTAATAAAATGCAAATAGACAATTTGTTTGTAGTTATGTATTGTTTTAAAGATTTTGTTTTTTTTATTGTGTTTTACAAAAATTTCGAAGCGAATTGGGAAAATTTTAATTTTAATTGAATCATGTGTCGCAGTAAAGCAAACTTAATCAAGGGGACACAGTCGACTTAACAAATATTTGCACTTGACAACAAACATTTCTTTCTATTCTATAAATACCTGAGGTTTCACAAACGAACGGTCCACCACTGTCGCCTTTGCACGAATCTACTCCTCCAGCCATATCTCCTGCACAAAACATTCCTGGGGTTAGTTGGGCAAATCCATAAGATTGGGGTTGCGAACAGGTGGCGCGTGAAAGAATTGGTACCTCAGCCGATTGCAGACGAGTCATGTCGTCTGGAAAGTGAAATTTAGTTAAGTAATCTTTAATGAACATTTTTTTTAATGGAAAATAGAAATTTTTTT
>JH431816.1:55785-67197 GCA_000239455.1 Strigamia maritima
ATTGGAGGATGAGCGACATCAGTTGATAATACATATGTATGATGTGAATTCTGATTTCAAACCACCGGCTGATTATAAGTAATTTGATTTGTCGAAATTGTTTACAGTAAATTTGTATTATTTCGTCTTTAAAACACAGAATGTTTCAATATATGAGTAAAATTACATTGATGAGTAACAAATATGCATTTTTACAACCCAAAATGGCATTTATTTAGTCTGCAATGCAATTTTTAAAGAGAAAATCCAGTTTTTTAGACAGAAAATCCAGTTTTTAGACAGAAAATCCAGTTTTCAGACAGAAAATCCCGTTTTTAGACACAAAATCCAGTTTTTTTGTCTAAAAATTCAGTGTTTTGGTCTGAAAATGCATTTTTTTTGGTCTGAAAATACATTTTTTTTGGCCTGAAAATACAGTTTTTTTGGCCTGAAAATACAGTTTTTTTTGACTGAAAGTCCAGTTTTTTGTCAAAATTTTTTGTCCGAAAAAACCCGTTTTTTTATTTTATAGTCTATTTTTGTACAATAAAATCCTGTACGAAGTACAAATTTACTGATAACAATACAAATTTCTGATCTTAATTAATCATAACTAATTTTTTTATTAATTTTTTTTCCTAGGCCGCCAGTTGTTAGAGTTAGTGACAAAGTGATGATCCCTCAAGAAGAACATCCCGATATTAATTTTGTGGGTTTGCTTATCGGACCCAGAGGAAATACATTGAAAGCCATGGAGAAGGAAGTAAGTTTTCACAATTTAAACTGCATAATTAATCGTTAATCTACAATTCAATTACATTTTAGACTGGAGCTAAGATAATTATTCGAGGAAAAGGTTCTGTGAAGGAAGGGAAAGTCGGCAGGAAGGACGGGCAGCCATTACCCGGTGAGGACGAACCTCTTCATGCATACGTAACGGCAAATAATCCCGAAAGTGTCAAAAAAGCCGTCGAAAAGGTAAAAGTTGAATATTTTTGAATTTCTCGAATAAAAATATAATTTTTTTTTTTTTTTGTTGCTAGATTAAAGAAATAATTCGACAAGGGGTCGAGGTACCCGAGGGTCAAAACGATTTACGACGTATGCAGCTTCGCGAATTGGCGCTGCTCAACGGCACATTGCGAGAAAATGACGGGCCTCGCTGTTCCAATTGCGGCGCCGTTACTCACAAAAGTTGGCAATGTCCTGATAAGCCCAATGTGACCAATAACGTGATTTGCACGAATTGCGGCGGCGCTGGACATATTGCGAAGGATTGCCGAGAAAAGAGGCCTGGGAATGTGTTTCCCGGCGGAAATGGCGTCGATAAATCCAAAATTGACGAAGAGGTAATTTTTAATTTGAACAAATTTTTGTCAAAAAAATTCAATTTTTGTTCAAAAAAATTCAATTTTTGTTCAAAAAAAATTCAATTTTCGGTACAAAAAATTCTAATTTTCGTTACAAAAAATTCTAATTTTCGTTACAAAAATTTAATTTTCGTTCAAAAATTCAATTTTCGTTCAAAAAATTCAATTTTCGTTCAAAAAATTCAATTTTCGTTCAAAAAATTCAATTTTCGTTCAAAAAAATTCAATTTTCGTTCAAAAAAATTCAATTTTTGATTTTTTATTAAATTTTTAAAAAAAATTTTCAGTACATGTCACTCATGGCTGAATTGGGCGAGGGCCCACCACCGCCCAATAAAGGATCACACGGTATGCCAGGCGTAGGCCCTCCGATAATGTCTCAAGGACCTCCACGGCCCGTAATGGCACCACCTGGCACAGGAGCTCCACCAAGTTTGGTAAAAATCATCAAAACAAATATTTTAGATTTTTTTTTAAAAAAAATTTTTTCTTTTTTTAGCAACCGCCACCACCCGGCGCTTCCCCGCAACCAGCTTCATCTCCCGTCTCCGGCGCCCCGGCAATGCACCACTGGCAAGCTCAAACACATCCACCAGGCACAATGCCCTACGGTGGAGTCCCGCCACCCATGCTCCTCCAGCCCCCGCCCCCACCACCCGGCAGCCAACCTCCAGGGACCATGGCCATGCCCTGGATGCAGCAGCAAGGTGAGGCCACGTACACGACCCAACAATGGACGCCGCAAATACATTCAAATGTAGATTACTTCGTTTCAGTGGGCCCTCCCTGGCAGCAGCCCCCGGTGGGAGGCGTACCGCCGCCGTCGCCCGTCCCGCCGCCCCGCCCGGGCATGCCCATGTGGCAACAGAGTTTCATGGGCGTCCCGCCACCCCCGGTGCAGCAGCCACCGTTGCCCGGCTCAGTCCCGCCGCCCCCGCAGCAAACGCAAGCCGGGGTTTCGTCTTCGGTGGTCGATTTGAATGCTCTGGCGCAAGCCGGGCTCCCGAATCTACTCGCGGCCCCACCGCCACCACCGCCGAGTTAAACAAAAACACAAAAATTGATGAGAATTTTTTAATTTTTTTTTTATATGTTTTTCTGATTAAATTTGGCATTTTTTTTTGGAGGGGGAGGGGGTCGTGACCAAATTTTGATTTTTTTTCGTAAGTTAAATGGTTTTTTTTTTTTTTTTGAGGGGGTGGGGGGAGGGATGGGGACTGATTGAAGGCCTGTTTTTACTCCGACTCATACTTGTATTGTAAATTGTTTGTATACATTTAATCTTTTGGCGTAAACAAATTTGTAGTTTGTAGAAATGAATGGTTGAGTTATGATAACGAATGTTCATTTGTACACTGCGATTATTCATTTTAAATAAAAATATTAGATTAGGATGTTTAATGTATATAGGTGACATTTTGAGATTTATATTTATTTTTTTAGATTTTTTTTTTTTAAATTTTATTTTAAATAGTTTGATAGAAATGTAAAAAGACGTCATGAAGAAAGGCACAGGTTTGGGTGTTTTACCGATTAATAAATAATTTTGAATGGTGATTATGGTGGGAGTGGTGTAACTGATAACCTTAAGTTAGAAATTCGAAATTTTTTGAAAAATTATCGAAGTTTTATCAAAATTTATCGAAGTTTTATCAAAATTTATCGAAGTTTTATCAAAATTATCGAAAATTTCATCAAAATTATCGAATATTTCATCAAAATTATCGAAAATTTCATCAAAATTATCGAAAATTTCATCAAAATTATCGAAAATTTCATCAAAATTATCGAAAATTTCATCAAAATTATCGAAAATTTCATCAAAATTATCGAAAATTTCATCAAAATTATCGAAAATTTCATCAAAATTATCGAAAATTTCATCAAAATTATCGAAAATTTATCAAATTTGTGCAGATAACAATCAACAATTTTTCTGTTTATCACAATTTATTTATCGAAATAATATTTTAAGTTGCTCAACAATTAGTTACATTACTGACCACCAGTCATCGAGATTTTCGTTGTAACATCGAATGCATACAGTGCATCAAAAACAATTATTATTAACTAAGTGATTAATTTTTTTAATCGGTAAATCACATTTTTCATGAGGCAGGATTATTCAGTTTCAGGATCAAACGATGTGATGTAACACGAATCGAGAAATGTCCACGCGAGTTCTGATACAATGTTCCGATCTGGAATTGTTTGCGATAAGCCGTAAATTGCCGCCTGCAAAATTCAAATTTTTAATTTAATAAATTTTAGAAATTTAATTTTTTCTCACTTTTCCAACAGCATCTGCTGTGGGATCTTTCATTATAATCTCCGTGCAATCACGGACTTCGTTTAGGAATGCTTCTGCCACTCCGTCGGCAGTGTGCATGAATGTTACGCATAAATGAATACTAAAAAATTTATTTTTAAAAATTAGTAATGAAATTGGTAAGTTTTTTTTTTGTTGGTACCAGGATGGAAATTGCAACGCGTTGAGGCTCCATCCACGTTTATGTAGCGCATCAGATAACCTGTAAATGTTGAATTTGTCCGATCCGAATGCAATGACGCTCACTTCTGGTTTACCGATGATTTTTAGGTCCGGCATTTCACGCAAACTAATCAAATTGAAGAGAAAAAAGGTGAGTATTATTGTTTCGGTGTGGTAATGACATTTCAAGTTTTTAGTTTGTAGTTCACATTGGTGTTCACACCACTCCGTAACGCAATGCAAGATGGCCGCGCAATACATTGCGGGTTTAAAATCACGGACGTAAACTTAAGTTCCTACTTCAAAATTGATTTTTGAAGATTTTGATGATGGGCGTCATGTAACTTAAGAAAGTATGGCAACCAATGAGAAGACAACTGCTTCTCGCATGAAAAACGAGACGGATTGAGAAATTACGTTGGTTTACATTTACTGAACAAAACCATACGTTAGTTTCCTTAAGTTTCGATAAATTTTTGTAAGTTATGTTACGTTACGTTCAACGTGAACTAACCATTAGAGAAATTATGTATTTTCAAAGATGGCAGCTAATGAAAAGTTCAAAAATTCAAAATATCGTTATGAAATAGTCCACAATCTGTCAGGACAGTGGTGTAACAACTAATCAGACATCAATCACATTGCAACTAACTCCCATTGTGTAAACTCTATTTAACAATTCGTGCACGAAACTCCCATTGGTTAATGACCTATATTGTACTGAAAGTATATATTGTGGTATCTTATTTTAATCCTGTAGTTGAGCCGAGTCGAAAAATCCTTGCTTAGCAGTCAAAAAATGTGTCATTGTTAACAAATGAAAACACTTGCAAAATATTTTAAAAAATTATTTACATTTGGGTTCTGTATTGTTGCACATTTTTGGCTACGAAACAATAATTTTTCGACTCGGCTCGATTAGAAGATACCACAATATACTTTCAGTACAAAAAGTACAGTTTTCAGTTTTGTGCCGGATTGTCGGATAGAGTTTAGAGCCTTTTCCAACGATTGCTTAATGCATTTAATAAAATAGTTCGAAAAACGGCCATAAAAGTGCATAAACGAGCATAAGCAAACAGGCTCTAGCCAATGGGAGTTTGTCGTAATGTGTTGGCAATGGAGATTTAACCAAAACATACCCTTTTTCGATTCTATTAGCTGTTTCGATAATTTTTTTACAATTCTTTACGTATCCATCTCGACCAAAGAATGTCATAGCGGCCCAACAAGCAGCAATAATCCCACCAGCACGACTTCCTGAAATTTCAAAGTAACCCACATTATCACAAAATCCACCAATAAAAAAAAAAGAATAAAAAAATCACCAGGTAAGCTAGGCGATGCGTAAATCCCACCCGGCCAATTCGGCTGCACGAAAAATTGGTAATGCCGGTACGATTCATCCCGGTACATCAGTACTGACGAACCTTTCGGAGCGGATCCGTACTAAAAGCAATTTAAATTTAAATTAAATTCTCAATTTGATTTGGATATTATTTTTATACTTTATGGGTGTCCGCGGAGATGCTGGTGACAGCTGGCAAACGGAAATCAAAGCGCACCACCGGAAATCCAGCTTCTTCCATGAATGGTATAAGAAATCCACCCAAACACGCATCCACGTGCACTGGGATCTTGTATTTGAGGCCCAACTGAATGAAAATTAACCAGTAACAGCCATTAGTACGATATATTTGGTGGGTGAACACGTGCCTTGCTAATGTCTTCGATTGGATCGATTGCGCCGTGCGGAAATTGTGGAGCTGAGCCTACCAACTGCAAATATGCAAAAAATTCCAATTTATGCAATAAAAAATAGCAAAATATGCGAAATTAAATGTAAAAATTGTTGAATTTTTATCCAAATTTTTTTTTTTTAGATTTTGGTAAGATTTTATGCAAATTTTTTAAATTTGGTTGTATTTCATCTAAAAAAAAAATTTGAAATTGGTGAATTTTAATCACAAAATTGTTACATTTGATTAAATTTGCAGAATTATCAAAAGTTATCCAAATTTGGCGTTAGAAAAGTGTCAAATCTGATGAAATTCCATCACATAAAATGAGTTTGGTGGAAAAAGTTTATTGAAAATATGCATTTTTGGTTAAATTTGGCTATTATGCATTTTTTGGCCGAATTTGGCAAAATGTGCAACAAAAAAAAATAAAACTTATCCGGGCTCTAATAATAAAGTGTATTTTATGTAATTTTTCAATCGTTTTAAATTTCTACCATGCACGTGTTTCGCGTTATGTATCTCTGGTATTGTTTCATATCAACTTTCATCGTGACTGGATCAACCGGAACGTGTTTGATTTTCATGCGCATTAAATTGGCCGCTTTATCGAATGCACAATGAGCCGTCACAGGAACGAGAATCTCCGGATGTTTGATCCCAATGTCGAAAGCGCGGTCTCGATATGCTTTGCACGCTAAAATAATGCTCTCGGTGCCACCACACGTCATCTAAATAGAATTTTTTATTATTTTTTTAATTTGATTTTTTAATCTCTCATTTTATTTTACCACTCCGCAGCTGTTCGAATCACCATGAAATAAGTTACACGTCATTCGCACGACTTCTGCCTCCATTTTGCGCACCCCTGGGAACACATCGGGGTGCAATGGGTTCGTATAGGCGCACATGCCGTATACCAAACTCGTTATTTCATTTAATGCATCCGAATAATTGTAAACTGCGCCGGAAACTTTGCCTTTTTTCCAGTCTACTTTACCCATCATGAAAGATTTTTTCGATTTTTCAATGATTTCTTCCTAAAAATTAACATTTTTCAAAAATAAAATGCGAATTTGAGATTTTTTTTTTTACTTTATTCCAGCCCTTGTCTGGAAGTATTTGCAGGAAGGAACATCCTTCATTTTGTTTCTGAACATCGTCGTTCATTAATTTTCTCGCTTTTTTGATTTCTTTTGCTAGTTGAGTTTTGACCATTGGCAGTTTTCTTGCTAGTTTGAAGAACTTGTTCCGTGTTCGGATCCATAAACCTTAAAAAAAAGAAAAAACAAGTAAATTGAGGTTTGTTATTGAGTTTTTTTTTTTAAAAATATTTTCAATTTCTTTACTTTGTTCTTGAAGGAATATAAATTGCCAAATCCAAATCACGAGAATGGTAATGAATGTTGTGGATGCGATAACGCACAATGGTTCGCACGACTTGAAATGATCGTTGATTGAAAATCGGATTTCATCGATGTGAAATTTCGCTATTTTCTAGAAAGAAAATAACAAAATTAATTCATTTTTATCTATAAGTGAATAATCAACACTTTAAAACATTAGATTAGATGATCAGATGATCAGATAGACAACTCCCTTCAACAACAAAAATTTTAAAAATGATCTAAAATGAACAAAAAAAGATCAAAAAATATAAATAAATTTACAAAATATTAATATCTTCGATCGAGACAAGTATTCTTATAAAAAATAATTTTTTTTATTGTTTTTTCATGTCTTTTATCCGATCAGCTGATCCACGCGACGCTCCAGCTCATCCCGAACGGATCAATCGTCAAAAATATAAAAAAATATAAACATATCCAACTTACCATCCACTCCGTAAAATTACCATTTACCATATTTAAATCCATTTTGTACAAATATTAAAGCTTGAAACCGTCGGGCGTCAATCCCATAATCACAATTATTGTTTATAAAAATTCTCTCACCAGATATCACTCGAATCGTTCTCCCCACAATCCGACATGACGTCAAAACGGAATAATTAATAACATTGAGTTTGAGAAATTCACTACGCGATGTCGCCACTATTGACGAAATCCAATCAATGAAGCGAAGATGGCGGACGAGGTGAAGAGTGTGCAGTTGAAGAGGAGCGATTCGTACGGCTTCGGTTTTTCCATCTTGGGCGGCTCTGGCTCAGAATTGCCACCGATAATTTACGACATCATCGAGAATTCTCCGGCGGACATTAGCGGCGAGGTAAGCCACACGAATAACAGAGATTAATCAGATTATCACCAAACGTGGGTTGAAAATGCTCGCCAGTCGCCACTTTGTTCACAGTCACACGGCGAGTGGTGTGTGTCTCGGCAAACAGGGAAATCGTCCACTCAACTTGACGAGTTAAGAGCAAACAGTTGTCGAGTAATCACACATCGTAATTATGTGTCATAATTGTGTAGAGAGTAAATTTGTTTTTGTCACTTTTTTACTGTTTAGGTCACGGGGATGGATGTAAATAGCTGCGGTATATAAATACCACTGTTGTTGTGATTTGACTCATTTCTGTTTATTCTTCAGGTTTGTTGCTCTGTGGGTCAATTAAAAGCTACAGAAATAGAGGAAAAGGTCTCTGAAATGTCTAAACGGAGTCTGAAAGGTGTACGAGGCATTTTAAAGGTATCTAAAAGGAATTTAATTGGACTTAAAGGCATCTAAAAGGTCTGTAATGCATCTAAAATGCATCTATGAGGTCTGTAATGCATCTAAAATGCATCTATGAGGTCTGTAATGCATCTAAAATGCATCTATGAGGTCTGTAATGCATCTAAAATGCATCTATGAGGTCTGTAATGCATCTAAAATGCATCTATGAGGTCTGTAATGCATCTAAAATGCATCTATGAGGTCTGTAATGCATCTAAAATGCATCTATGAGGTCTGTAATGCATCTAAAATGCGTCTATGAGCATCTACGAGATCTGTAATTTATTTAAAAGGCATCTAAACGGTTTAAAATACCTCTAAAATGTCTAAAAGGCTTTTAAAATGTCTAAAAAAAAGGTCTTTATATTACCTTAAAGGCCTTTGAAATGTCTAAAAGGCCTTTAAAATACTTCCAAAATGTCTAAAATATGTCTAAAATGTCTAAAAACTTTTAAAATATGTCTAAAATGTCTAAAAACTTTTAAAATATGTCTAAAATGTCTAAAAACTTTTAAAATACTTTCAAAATGTCTAAAAACTTTTAAAATACTTCCAAAATGTCTAAAAACTTTTAAAATACTTCCAAAATGTCTAAAAGGCATCTTAAAGATGCAGAAGGCATGTGAAAGAGGTCTTATGTTGGATGAATGCCAGGGGATTTGAAGGCACTCATAGGGTGGACATGATTTTTGTATTTGCACACTGCCCTGAGTAGTGTAAAATGGTAAAGAGCGGATTTGTTAGTGCATAATTTGCTATACTTATTTTTAGATGTGGCAAAAGTGAATGAGTGAGTCTGGGCAACCGTTTTACATCAACAAGTTGAGAGGATGTTGAGACAAAAATGCGCATTTGTGTGATTGACATCTCGATTTGATAAAATGAAATGAAATTCACTTGTTGCTCGCTTCACGACCCCGATTTGCATCAAGAATATTTATCAGTAGAGTATATGTTTTGTTTCGAGGGCACAATTTCCCAAATGGAAAATTTTCGGATTGGAACAGAGGTTAAATGAGATATCAGTTTTAATTTACCGTATTCATTTTATGGTTTTTCATGATTTGTTTCTTCATGTTTTATCAATTACTAAGTTTACATGAACACGCTTTTCTGGAAAATGACGTCATTATTTATCAAGTGGAAAAGTGGAAACTAGAGAGAATACTCCATCCTTTACTTTTCCACTTGAGAAATGATGACGCCATTTTCCAGAAAAGCGCGTTCATGTAAACTTAGTAAATGTTTTTTCATAGTTTTTCATGATTTATTTCATGGTTTTTCATGTGTTATCATTTACTCTAGTTACATGCAGTCATGCACACGCTTTTCTGGAAAATGACGTCATTATTTCTCAAGTGGAAAAGTAAAAAATGGAGTATTCACTCTAATTTCCAAAAGCGTGTTCTTGTAAACTTAGTAAATGATTTTTTATAGTTTTTCAAATTTTTTCATATTTTTTCAATGATTTTGAATGGTTTTCTGTTTTTTCAATAGTTTTTCATGTTTTTTCAATAGTTTTTCATGTTTTTTCAATAGTTTTTCATGTTTTTTCAATAGTTTTTCATGTTTTTTCAATAGTTTTTGATGGTTTTTTTATGTTTTTGAATGGTTTTCAATAGTTTTTTATGTTTTTTCAATGGTTTTCAATAGTTTTTTATGTTTTTTCAATGGTTTTCAATAGTTTTTTATGTTTTTTCAATGGTTTTCAATAGTTTTTCATGTCTTTTTTAATGGTCTTTTATGTCTTCTTCAATGGTTTTTCGTGTCTTTTTCAATGGTTTTCATGTTTTTCAATAGTTTTTCATGTTTTTTCAATGGTTTTCAATAGTTTTTCATGTCTTTTTCAATAGTTTTCATGTTTGTTCAATAGATTTTCATGTTTTTTTTCACTCTTTTTTAAAAAAATGTTTCTTTAATGTTTTTCTTCTTTTCCACTCAATTTGTGCATTCTTTATGCAAATTTCCCAATTCGTTGCTCTTTGTTGTGCCTCTTGTTGCTATCATGGAAAATGGCAAAATGCCCAAGTGTTGATGTTATGGTCCTCTTCAAATAGTCCCTCATGTCCCCCTCCATAATAGCGCTGGGGCCATTTTCCTCGATTTTTCTACAAATCGCACACTTTGAGCATTGAATAGTGTTGAAAACTGTTGCTTGGAGTCGCTTTACATCCAAATAGCTACGAATATTGGTTAAAAATACACCATAACAGTCCATAAGTAGTAAACATATTTATTATTCTTAGCTTTTTGGTTGAGCAGAGCACACGTGGCCAAGAAATTGAATTGGTAATTGGATGGGAGACGTAATTATTACAAATTGTTAATAATTTCGGTCCATCATGAAGCCAGCATTTCTCGCCTCTGATTGGCTGGAAGAATACAATTTGGGATGATGTTTTTATTCTGATAGACAATATATTTCCTCCGCTTAAAGAGACAACTTTATGACATACTCGCTTAATTAACTGCCAGCAAATTAGTTTTCGGCTTTTATGAGAGAAAAATAGGAAGTCAGAGGCTAACTAAATAATAAATGACCAAACATCAAATTTTTTTGGTCATGTGATTACTGAATACCAAACTTTACAAAATTAAATGCGCATGCGTAGTCCACTGAGGAGAGAGAGAGCGAGAATAAAAGTGCATTTTCATTTGCATTTTCATTTTTCAATAATCGAGCGACAAAAATCGCACGCTTGTTCATTTTCATGCAAGCTAGACTTGGCGCGATTCTGTTTCTCGCGCGCTTCTGTCAAGTCTAGCTTTGCTCACAAAATCGCGCCTAAAATTGCGCCATGTGACAATCTGGACCAACAGTTTTGGCATTTGAACAGGCTCCACCCACAATTGCAAATGGCGCTGATTTTTTTTCCTCCACCTGAATTTTTAATCTTGATTAATCAATGCCATCCACATCCAGAAAAGCCAAAAAAATAATAAATTCAGCAATATTTGATGCTAAACATTTCAAACTAATGAATATTTCATGAAATGGCAACTGATTTTTACAAAATTTTTGAAAGCCAGAAGTGGCCTTTTTTGCTCCCATGAAAATGCTCAAGCCAAAGCTTGATTTTAGAGCGGCGCGATTGTTGGCGCGATTTTTATTGTTGTCGCGAGAAATTCTCTCGCAAATGAAAAATGCACCTTTAGG
>JH431816.1:69981-160715 GCA_000239455.1 Strigamia maritima
AAAAAAAAAAAAAATAAAAAATTATGTTCGATAAATTACTCCCGATTGGCCACTTGAAAGTTGAAATGTCGTGAGTGTTGATTAGCCCGTGAAAACACTCGATTGACCGATGACCATCAATTTGGCCCTTGCCAACTTGTGTTAGTCGGTGCATCACTTGTTTCTATGGTGATAGGGATGCTGCGAAAAGGGGTTCATCATTCTTTTGTGCTTCACTTATGATTTTTTTTTTTATAAGGAAAAGGGAAATGGGTGTGGCAGTGTATGTCCTTCACAAGGACATTGGATTTAGCTTGAAATTTGATTTATTTTCAGGTGTTTTTTTTTTTTATTATTTTTTTTTATTGGCACTTTTAATGTATCAGGTTAATGGGTTAATGTGCACATGGTGTCAAAAAATGAGATCACAAATTTAATAAAAAAATAAAAATATTTTTTAAATTTAAATTTTTTGTTTTTTTGATTTGGAGTCATGAAAAAAGATTTATAGAAATGTTTGACTCGGAAGAATTTTTTTTTTCAAAAAGAAAACTGCACTTTGAAGTACATTAGTAATGTCAATTCTTTCATTTAAGTGAGTGGAGGATGGAGCAGGCATAAGAATTTATCTACACATTGACTTTCGGAGAACCTGAAGGTTTAAATCACTTGAAGAATTGAAAAGAAAAATTATTGAAAAAGTTTTTTACTTATTTAAATTTAATTTAAAGGTTTGCGAGAATAAATCTAATAGAAATTTCATTTGACTTTTCAAAATAGACACGCAAAAAAAATTATTCCGCGGGGGTATAAATAATGAGCGGGTTTTGTTTGACCACAAATTCACTACTACAGGGAGAGGGTATAATCTAATGATGATTCCAGAGAGAAGGATCGAAAGGCCTTGTAGGTAAATAAAGTATAGGTGACAAAAATGACGAAACACTCTTAAAGGTTTCAAGACTTAAAATTTTTTTATTGGTTCATTGGATAAAGCATGTTTTAAAATACTTCAGACACACAGCGAGGTAGATAGAATTAAGTTTATAGACGCAAGCGGCAACTTAGGAATAAAAGCAAGACCAAATCCATGTACGATTGTGTATTTGTGCATTTATCATGGGGAATATCAACTGTGATGTCACAAACAGTCTCTTGCCAGTAGTGGTCAACAATGTCCCTCATTAAGCTCAATTGGCTATACAAGATACCGAAAATTGAATGCTGAAATCAAATCTGATGTTTGCTAATTTATTATTTAGTTATCAAAAACCGCTGAGTCTTAATGCCTAGAAGTTTCTAGTGATTTTTTAAATAATTTATCCTTAATTGACAACAAGATTACCAGTTGACCTTTAAGAAATACGTAAACATCAGTTATACGAACTAACATACAACCACAATGAATTATACATGGTTTCATAATGCATAGAATAGTGAATAATGTTTATGTTTATCGTTAATCTATTTGTCCAGATGTATACATTATTCATATACACATTAATGCCAGACATTCAGTATTGCATGTTATAAAGTGAATATAACACTTTAAATTTCAGCATCTTCAAAAACACCTATCTAGTCATCCATTGGTACAGGGGACATGTGAGAAACCTGGGCGAGGCGACTGCTTCTGACAAGACAAAGGTCTGTCTAGCAAAATGTAGACTTTTTGTTAAAGCGAAGTCAAAGTGGCAAACCAATGGTATGAGATATAGTGGCGTTTACTGGTGCAAGCTGCTACTAAGGCTATGCACAGTATAATCTGACTAAAAGAGATAATGGCAAAAATGGACTTTACTAGACTCAAAATGCTGGAGCACAACAGAGAATGAAGTTTATAGACAGACGCAAGGGCAACTTAGGCCATACAAGTCTTAATCTGTCAAATACTGTACCTGAGCTTTACTGAAACTGGTCTTTACTGAAAATACATTCATTCGTATATCGAAATGGAATGCAGTCTTACATTATCAAATTTGGTTCGAAATACTAAGACAAAAGTGGCAGAAGAAATAGATAACCAAATTTGCTCCACTGCAGCGGAAAACAAAACGCTACGCTGGTGAACCCAGGGGAGGCTACGAGAAGGCTGGGCATGCAAAATGCGGGAAGCGATAGTCCTCGTTACCCAATAACGTAAAGTAATATCGAACAGACTATTGACTTATTGTGAACGTCTGGAATTCTAATGGGTAATTTGGTTAGCATTAAACCAACAGTTGAAGCATCACGAAACTTAAGTATGTGGAATGGTTGGGGGCAGAAAATTTGACAACAAAACTGCCTCTATGCTGTCACTGTCTAGACAAACAAGAAGTTCTTTATGATGCTTATCCGGTGCTCATGATTTTCTCATTATTACGGGCTTTGTTGGCTCAGTGGTTAGTTCATTTGCCTCAAGATCTTATCACAAGAAAAGCATAAGATTTTTTTAGTTTTATTTTACTTGGATTAAATGTTGACAGTGGAAACCAATTGGTTATGTTTGTACTTTAGTGAATGGCGGATTAGCGGGTGTTTGGGCTAAGGCTAATTTATTGTTTAAGGCTTTTGGGATTTCTTGTAAACAAAAGCATTTTGTTGATTTTATAAAAATCTGCTTGGGGGCTCCAAAGAAACATTTGGGGACCCAAATTAAAAGTTCTTCAAGTTGAATTTTTTTAATTTTTTGGAAAAGTGACATGTTTAGGGGCAGTCTCTGGGCTGTTGAAGTTGTGAAAACAAGCAGATGACAATATGAAAAAGTACGAGATAAAAGCGAGACCTAATCGAGAATTTGTTCGATTCTTACCAGTTGTGACGTGAACCCTTTGTATTTACGTAATAGAAGGGAAAGTAGCGAAACTTTTTAGTTCAGGTGTTATACCACATTGCAGTGGCGCTACTATCTTTTTAGCTCTCTCTTTGGCCTGATTGGTGGAACAGTCAGTATTTGCGTATGTCAGGTGGTTTTGTTAAAAATTGTCCAATCAAATTTGTTATAAATTAGAGCCAAAGTGACAACAGCGCCTGTTGCACATTTTCACCGCAATAAGATGGAGCGGATTTGTTAACCAACACAGTAGGCGGGTTCGAAAATGATTTTGCACTGAACGACCAGTGCAACTGATAGTGTAAATGTCAAGTTGCACGACTGACTTTTCGAGTTAAAATGTTGCTTATGCTGAATTTACACTGGAATTTACACTGGAATTTACACTAGAATTTACACATAATTCACACAAATATGGCTGCCGTAATAAACAAACAAGCTGTACAGAGCAGTTATTTTTCAGCAAGCACATCATTCTTGCCTGCTTTTCTTTTACAAGAAAAGTAACATTAGATATTAACAATTAGTAACAAATAGTAACAATAGTAACAATTTTGAGAATCATGCACATTGTTACTACTTACATTCGAAGCGAGGATTCAAGATGGCGGCAAATACAACACTTTAAACGTCAAATTCCGTTGCACGTGCATAAAATGGGTCGTTTCCGTTTAACACGGTTGCACGACGTTTACACGAATTAATTCGTGTAAACAACGTGCAAATTAAAATTTAAACGAGTGTAAACGTGGTT
This sequence comes from Strigamia maritima, assembly GCA_000239455.1. Lineage (NCBI taxonomy): Eukaryota > Metazoa > Arthropoda > Chilopoda > Geophilomorpha > Linotaeniidae > Strigamia > Strigamia maritima. The sequence goes on from JH431816.1 coordinate 73,530, forward strand.
ACACTCGTTTAAATGACTTTTCGAGATTTCAAGTATTGATAAGTAAATAACTAGATAACCATACTCTATTTATCATTTCGTGTTCGAAACTCCCATTGGTTAATGACCTATATTTTACTGAAAGTATATATTGTGGTCAGTGTTGGCACCGCTACAAGTAGCGGCGCTACCGATAGCATCGTTACCGCTACTGTTTTTTTAAAGTAGCGAGTAGCGAAAAATTGCTACTTCTTCTATAAAGTAGCGAAAAAAAGCAACATTTTTCGCTACTTTATCGCTACTTTACTTGTGTACTGTTTAACAGAATTACAGTGCAGTAATACTTGAATAATACTGTCATACTAGCCAATGGTTCATTGGCTAGTATTATGACAGTATTCAAGTATTACTACACTGCATGTCGTTATGTTTCGTTAAAAATATAAATAAAAAGTAAAAAAAAAGAGAATTATTTATCGAAAAGTAGCGGAAAGAGCGGAAAGTAGTGATAGCGACATATCGCTATCACTTTCTAATAAAAGTAGCGATAGCGATTGCTGCTACAAAAATTTGTATCGCTACAGTAGCGGTAGCGCGCTACTATTTTCAGTAGCGGTGCCAATACTGATTGTGGTATCTTATTGTAATCCTCTAGTCGGGCCGAATTGAAAAATCATTGTTTCGTATCTAAAAAATGTGCGCAACAATACAAAAACCCAAATGTAAATAAATTTTAAAAAATATTTTACAAGCATTTTCATTTGTTAACAATGGCATGTTCATTTTTGGACTACAAAGCAATAATTTTTCAACTCAGCTCAACTAGAGGATTAAAATAAGATATTGCAATATATACTACAATATTCGCTATTTTCAGTTTGAGTGGCGCCACCCTAGTGAGCAGTTATTGAACTATCGTAAGTAGGATAACGTGGGTTGCAAAATGAGATTAAGTTAGGCTGAAAGTGAGGAATAAATGTGTTGTCGTTATTTTTGTTGATTTTTCTGTGTTTTTCTATTGAAAAAAGTGATAATTTGATAAATTTCTTTTTTTTGACTGAGATTTGGTTTTTTTAATGCGGGAGATGGTTCACTTGATACGGCATGAATTTATTGAATCTCCGTCAAAAGTACAAAAATGATAAAAATGCAGTTTTTCTTCACTAAAAACATTTCTATACTTAAAAATATTAAATTATCAGCTGTTATTTTTAATTTTTTGAAAAAAGAATGGAGTTATTCCATTGAATAAGCTTCATAATCCATATGCAAGATCCTACTTCGGCAGCCATTTTTTTTTTTGCAGCGCCCTCTATAATCACTGAAAATAGCGAATAGGTCATTAACCAATGGGAGTTTCGCGCACGAAATGATAAATAGAGTGTATTTCTAAAGATGTTAAATAATACCGAAACATTGGACCGTTATTTTTGTTTTACCACATACATAGATATTACTTGATTATAATGGCATATTTGTAGATTGGGGCTTTTTTGGGACTCTTGTCGTGACCTGAGAAAAGGGTGGAGCTTAGGAGTTTCTCTACTTCCCCTTCTACTATTATGGTATTTAACATGGGGAATACCAACTGTGACGTTAGAAACAGCGCTCTGCCAGCAGCGGCCAACAATGTTCCTCACCAAGCTCACAATAACCTGTTAAAAATACAAAATTATTTTTTTAAACAGGTTCCGAAAACTTAAAAAAAAAAAAAAAACAACAATCAGTTAGGCCATTTTAAGAGATGCTGAAAATTATTCAGTTATAAAATGTCTGATGTCATAATCCTTTAATTGGGGGCCCAAATTTTAAACTGTTGTACACTTTTGGGGCCCATGTTATTGATTCGTTCTTGAAAAGTCCTTGAAGGTGACAAATGTCTTGGGTTGGGAGATTGACAAAGAACGTGCTTGGATTTGACCTTAGGTTTTTGATAATTGATCTAATTATAGATTCTGGTGTGTGTTTGTATGATAATGTATGAAAGACAGGGAATAAAGGTGGGGAATTGCAAATCGATCACGAGAGAGCTGATTATGTTGATTTTTCACTAATGAAATTGGGATTTAAGAGTCAATAACTGAAATAAATTATATTGACCTAAATTGGAAAATGTGTAGTTTTGTTGACAACTGAAGGCTCATGTCTAAAGATTGATATTTTGGGTCAGTGCAACCATGAGAGAATATTTTTTTGACATGTCATCAGGTTTCTTTTAATCTCTTCTATTGAAATGTCAAAATGGTGGAAATGGTGCCCCCCCCTACTTTTTTTTTTTTTTTTAGTATTTGCACAACTTCCCAGAAGTGAATTTTTCATGGAAATTGAGAAAAACTTTCATTTTTCCGAATAATTTAATATTCGTTTCAAAATTTTTTGCATTTTACCTGATTTTATTTTACCAATTTTAATGCAAAAAAAAAGCAATTAATTTATGTTAAAATAAATTAGAATTTTTTTTATTTTTTTATTGATTTTTATTTTGTTTATATTACACAGTTGGAAGCTGGAGATGTTATTCTAGAAGTGAACGACAAAGAAGTGGTTGCCTTAACGACCAAAGAAGGTAAACTTAAAATTAAGTAGCTGCATGAAATCTCATGTTCCATTTACCGATTGCAAGTCATTTGATGAAACGCGAACTCCAGGGAGTTTGCGCTGTTTGTATTTCACCAAGTATGGAAATTGTAAACATTTGAGATTTAATAATTCTCATCTGTTTAATCTTTGCTGAGGTCAAAATTAACTCACTTTTCATGTAATTGTTATGAGAGTCAGGTGACATACAAAACAATGGAGAGTGGAACATTGGTTTAAGTATTGTCATTTGCTGAGGAATGCATTGCAACGAAAGTTACATTATGACATCTCATTTTAATTTCCTCGTCGAGCTGAGTCGAAAAATCATTGTTTCGTAACCCAAAAACGTTTATGCCATTGTTAACAAATGAAAACGCTTGCAAAATAATACAAATTTTTATTTTTGTTTTGCGTTTTTGCATTGTTGCGCACATTTTCGGGCTACGAAACAAGGATTTTCTACTCGGCTCGACGAGGGGATTAAAATGAGATGCAATAATACTCTATTCAACAATTCGTGCACGAAAATGAGAAGTGAACTTTTTTGCATTGTACCAAAAGCATACATTGTGATATCTTATTTTAATCCTTTAGTCGAAAAATCATTGTTTAGTAGCCCCAAAAATGTGCGCAACAATACAAAAACCCAAATGTAAATAATTTTTAAAAATATTTTACAAGCGTTTTCGTTATTAAACAATGGCACGCACATTTTTGGACTACAAAGCAGTGATTTTTCGACTCAGCTCAACTAGAGGATTAAAAATACAATGTATACTTTCGGTACAATCCATAGGTCATTAACCAATGGGAGTTTCGTGCACGAATTGTTGGATAGAGTCTATTTAGACAGTATGCGATTTCTCGTACGAGATTTGTTTCATTACGAGAATGACAAAAAACAAGATATTGTTAAAAATTTTGTTTTTTGTTATATTCATTTGACGAGATCTTTGAAAAATTTCGTTACGTAATTTTTTGTTTCGTACTAGAAATTGTTAATGTATCGTATCTCCTCGGAAACAACGGCATGCCGGATAACGAGTCTGGCCGGAGTGCCGGATAAGGTGAGTATTACGTTCTACGGCACTGATTCGAATTTTATGGCATGCCGGAAAAATGACCACTTGTCTACTTGTCAAAAACTGGTCAGACTCGCCTTTACCGGCATGTCGTCGTTTCCGAGAGAATACGGTATAATTCGAAAATTGTATCGAAATAAACAATGCATTACTCACCCAATGACATTTTACCCAACCGTGGGAGTCTGGGCTGTTTGTTTTTCACCAAGTATGGAAGTTGTAAATATTTGCAACCAGATGAGGATTAATAGTCATAATATGTGGGTGTTGTATTGACTCGAAGAGGAAAAAAAGTAACTTTCAAGTATTTTATCTCTGCGGTGTACCGGAGACCACGTTCAACAGGAAGAACCTTGTTTTATTGGATGATTTACGGTATTTGACAAATATTAGCGATTTATAGCCAATGATTTAGTGCGGTCGGGTTGGTTTAATGTCTGGGATTTGATTTTATGTGTTTGGAATGTAAATTTGAAATAGTAAACCTATTTTTAGAAGATAAATGATCTGATCGGTTGCATGTATGATCAGCTTACCAATTTCATATGGTGAGTTTTTTTCAAGTTTGTGATGTGTTTGGATAGTAGGAGGTGCTGGGAAGAGTGTTTATACAGGTTGGAATGTCTGTTTTAATAGTTAATTGATGTTTCATTTTGTCAACTGCCAAAAGGGAATTGGAAAATATGAAAAGTGCAAATGTACATAACAACGCGGGAGCTTGAAGCAAAATATAATAATCAAGTTTGAGGCTTTTATTATAATATTGTTTTTGGGGGGTGTAAAGGGGGGGGGAGAATTTAAATTGGTTATAAGGATTTTTTTTAGGTGATTATTTGAAAATCGACAAAATTTAACGAAATTGCCGTGATTTAACGAGATTTCATAGAAAATCACGGTTGTTTGAGAAGTTTTTTAAGTTACGTAGTAACGGGTAACTAAACTCTATCTGACAATTCGTGCACGAAACTCTCATTGGTTAATGGCTTATGCATTGTACCGAAAGTATATATTGTGGTATCTTATTTTAATCCTCTATTTGAGCTGAGTCGACAAATCATTGCTCCGTAGTCCAAAAATGTGCGTGCTATTGTTAACAAACGAAAACACTCGTAAAATATTTAAAAAAATTCGCCAAGGCTATTTCCCCGAACGAATTTCAAATTCCAGTTCACCTTTCTCATGACCTAGCCTAACGCCTGCGACGGGCTGACCTCACCTTGCTAGGTAAAGTGGACTGGAAATAGAAATTATAGCTACGAGCCGTTCGGAGAAATAGACAGTACGAAAATAATTATTTACATTTGGTTTTTGTATTGTTGCGCACATTTTTTGGCTACGAAACGATGATTTTTCGACTCGGCTCGACTAGAGGATTAAAATAAGATATCACAATATATACTTTCAGTACAATGCAAAAAAGTTCACTTTTCAGTTTCGTGCACGAATTGTTGAATAGAGTTTAGTTTTCAATTTATAAATTTTTTTTTGGTAAATAAATTGTATTTCTGTTTTTAAGTTTAATCTGAATAATTTATTTCAATTAAATTTTACGGGCGCAATTTATTTTCTGTAAAAAAAAAAAAATCCATACTTATATTTTTGACTCGAATGAAATGCCAATAAAAACAGACGTAAAAACAAATAAAATTTTCTCTCTAAAATTGTTTTTATTGGATACTGTATTTTCTGTCATTATTTGCATGCTTGGAGATGAACATTTTATGTAGAGGAAGCTTAGGGAGGATCAAAGGGGACATTTCGAGAAATTCAAGGGGATATCGACTAAAAAATTTAAATTCACAAAAAATTATTTTATATAAATATAATTTTTTTTTTTAACATTTTAGATATTTAGTTGTAGTTAATTGGACATTTTGTAATTACATTCATGCGCATTCATGTGTCGGCTGAGATCAATGTGTGAGTAAAACTCGGGTGGAAAAGAAAATGGGAGTGAGATTATTGAGTAATTATGCACCGGAGAAGTTAAATTTTTAATTTTTATTTGGCTGTCATTAATATTTTACGACATGAAACTAATTAAATAATTATCTATTTTTTTTTATATTTTTTTTAGTGCTCAAGTGCTTACGATTATCGAGTGATATCGTCAATTTAAAACTGAAGAAAGGTTAAGTATTATTTTAAAAGATAATTTGGGGATTTTATGCATTCAAAAAGGTGTTTTAGTATGGTTTTAAATGTGTTTTAGTATGGTTTTAAATGTGTTTTACGTTTTGTTTTGTGTTTTGACATGCGGAAAAATAATTATAAGTTTGTGTTTTTGTTTGTTTTGGTAAAAACGAAACACGAAAAACACAATTAGAAAGTTGTATTTTTTGTGTTTTAAGGCCATAAACACCAATAAAACATGTGAAAAACGTGAGTTTTTATTATAAATTTGCATTATTCGTGTGTTATGGTCTGTTTTTGACAATAAAATCACCTAAAATACAACTTATTGTTGGTTTTAGGTAAAAAAAAAAAAATAAAAAAAAAAAAAAATTAAAAATGAAAACGAAAAAACAGCAGGATTGTTTTTGTTATAAATTTGCTATTATTCGTGTTTTTACGGCTATAAACACCAATAAAACATACGAAACACATGAGTTTTTGTTATAAATTCGTGTGTTTGACTATAAAAATCACCTAAAACACAACTTTTTGTTGTTTTGGTAAAAAAAAAACACGAAAAAACACAATAGGATTGTTTGTTTTATTTTTGTTTATTATTCATGTTTCTACGGCCAAAATCACCAATAAAACATGAAACACAAGATTTTTTTCTTCTAAATTTGCATTTTTTTCGATTATAAAATCACCTAAAACTCAACTTTTCGAACCGCTAAAATGACCACCCAAACGAATCAATTAACTAATAAATAAAATGTTTTTTTTTCCATTCAATAGATGCAAGTATCAAAGAAAAAGTAAAAATTTACTTACACGCTTCCAACGACATGGACACGCTCAAAAAAGCCATAACCCGCGAAGACCTGGACGGCGTCCAAGAAGTGATCGCTAAACGCAGTCCCACCAACCAGGGCTACCCCTCACCGCCCCACACGAACGGAACGACAACTCATCACAACAACCCCAGTGACCTAACAAACAAAAAAAACACTTGCAAGCAATACCCCTCGTCGTCGGCCCCGGGTCGTCTCGAGACCGACGGCCTTTACGTATCCGTCAAGGACCACGTGGGACGCACCTCATCACATCCTAAAAACACCCCGCCGCGCTTCGAAGCGTTCATGATGACCGGCGACCTCATACTCAACCTCAATGCAAAGACTTCCGGTTACGCGAGCAACATCCTCGGCGGCGGGGGCAGTTTGCCGTCGAAATCGAAACGCCACGAGAAGAACCACGTTCACGCCACCTCGACCCCCGCGTCCCCGGAGGAGAACGACCTGCGCACCAAAGGCAAAGGCACCAAACGCGAGCTACCGAACGCGCACGGCATCGGCAGTCCAGTGGCCGACAAGAAACCGGCGTTCGGATACGTGCGCACGTCGAAATCCGAGGACCACCTGCATCCGAAAGACTCGCTGACCACCGTCAACATCGACATCGACGACGACGACGTGGCCGCGTCGCTCAACACGCTTCTGGACACGCGGCCGGACAGCGCGAATTCGGCCAACGACCGCATCGTGTGGACGTACAACGCGCCCGTTGCGCCGGGCGCCTCGAGCTCCACTTCCTCGACCGACGGCAGCCAGTCTCCGTCCCCGCAACTGTCGCCAACGTCGGTCCCGTCCCCGCTGCGCTCGCCGACCTCGCCCTCGCCCGCCTCGCGACGCCGCCACACGGCGCCTGGAAGCCCCAAACGGCGCGCGCCGCCGCCGATGCCCGTCTTCCCGCCCAAGGTGCCACATTCGTCGCCGATGACCGCGCGACGAGACGTGAAATACGTGAAAGACGAGCAGATGAACGGAGAAATCGTGTTGGTCAGTCCGACAAGCTCGGACGAGATGGAGCGGCTGGGCGATCTGAGTTCGGAGCTCAGTTCGCCGTACGAGGAAAGGTCGACGCAGCTGGACAGTCTGCGGGACGAGGAGTGGCTGGCGCGGTTGCAGAACAGGGACCCGTTCACGATGAGTGATGACGACACGAGTGTGTGTCCGGTCGCGCCCGGTCATGCGGCCTGCACGCCGGAATTCGATTCGCCGTGTTTGTCGCCGGTGCGCGAGGTGGTGGGGCAGCGGGCTGCGGGCGGGGGCCGGGCCGCCGGCTCGTCGCCGAAGAAGAGGACGCCGCTGGAGCCGATCCAGCAGGAAGTGATGTTGGATTTTGGGGGCGCGAATTATAATCGGAGGAAAAGTGAGGCGAAGAGTCCGGAGTCGACGTTGTCCACTGGGAGCGGGGATTTGAGTTTGACTGAGACTAAGAGTTGCGTCGATGCGCCGAGTTTGCCGGATGAGGATGGGAGTTTGCAGGGCACGTCGCCGCCGCCGTTGGATGATGATTCCGATATTGAGAGTATTCATAGTTTTCATTATAGTCCTAAGGCGGTGGACATGCCGTCTGCGTCGCGCTTGGCTAAGAGGTTGTTTTATCTGGAGGGTTTTAAGAAGTCGGATGTGTCGAGGCATCTTTGTAAAAAGTAAATTTTATTTATGTCAAAATATTTTTTGTGTTTTTTGTGATAGATTGTTTGAGTGATAGATATCGCGATATTGATGGTTTTTTTGCTTCGTTGCATTGTTATTTGCAAAAATATATATTGTACATGTTGGATGTTTTTGATTGTTTTTTTAGCCGCGAATGTGGAGATTAATGATTTTGTGCATGTGTTTGAACGATATATCGCGTTATTAATGGTTTTTTTGCGATCATGTTGCGATATATCCTTTTCCGTGTGCGATATTTTGCTTTGTTGCATTGTTATTTGTAAATATCTTGCATAGATTTGATGTTTTCGATTGTTTTTTAGTCACGAATGTGGAGATTAATGATTTTGTGCATGTGTTGATTAATGATTTTGTGCATGTGTTTGAACGATATATCGCGATATTAATGGTTTTTTGTGAGGATATTGCGATATTATTGGTTTTTTGCGAGGATATTGCGATATATCGTTTTTCGTATGCGATATTTTGGTCTGTTGCATTGTTATTTGCAAATATCTTGCACAGATTTACTCTGTGCAACCTATAGCACAAATGTAGGAGATATGTTTCATTCTAAATGATTTTGTGCATGTGTTTGAACGATATATCGCGATATTGATGGTTTTTTGCGAGGATATTGCGATATATCATTTTTCGTATGCGATATTTTGCTTTTTTATGGTTATTTTGCAAAAATATTGCACATTTTTGATATTTTTGATTATTTTTTTTATTCACAAAATGTGGAAATTAATGATTTTGTGCATGTCTTTGAACGATATATCGCGATATCGTGTTTTTGCTTTTTTTATTATTGATATTTGCAAAAATATTCCACAGATTTGATGTTTTTTTAATGATTTTAATTTTTTTTTAGTAACGAATTCAGCCGTGTGGTTGCCGAAGATTACTTAAAGTATTTCGATTTTACCAACGATACACTGGACATCGCTCTTAGGAAGTTTTTAAAACAATTTTCTCTCGCCGGTGAAACTCAAGAAAGAGAAAGGGTTTTGGTACATTTTTCAAAGAGGTTTTTAGATTGTAATCCAGGAGCATTTAATTCTCAGGGTATTTTATAAATAAAAATCGATTTTTCATATTGAGTTTTAATCGCTTTTTATCGATTTTCAGATGCAGTACACACGTTGACATGTGCGCTTATGCTTTTAAATAGTGATTTACACGGACAAGTGAGTTTTAAATATCGAATTTCGATTTTTTTTTTGTTTTTTTTTAATATTGATGATTTTTTTTTTGTTTTTTTTTAGAATATTGGAAGGAAAATGACGTGTGCCGAATTTATCGAAAATCTATCGGATTTAAACGATGGAGAAAACTTCCCTAAAGACATTCTCAAATCGTTGTTCCAGTCCATCAAAGTTCAGCATTTAGAATGGGCAATGTGTGTTTTTCTTATAATATTTTTTTAATGTTTATTTCAATTGATTTTTGTTTGAAATATAGCGACGATGAAGATGATGAAGTGGCGCCATCTTATGATGCACGGCGCGGTCCAGAAAATCATCGCTCGGGCATCGGGTTTATGTTAGATGTGCCCGATGCAAGCTCAGCAACCGAGTATAAAAAGGGTTATGTTATGAGGAAATGTTGTGTCGAAACGAGTGGGAAGAAAAGTGAGAATGGAATTATGCTTGAAGTTGGTTGAATGTTTTGTTAAAATGTTTTTTTTTTCTAGCTCCGTTTGGGAAACGAGGTTGGAAAATGTTCTATGCAACTCTTAAAGATTTAGTCATTTATTTACACAAGGTAAATAAAAAAATTAATATAAAAATGAATGGATTTTAATATTTTAGGCAAAAAAAACTTAAATTTTGTTCTGAAAAACTGGTTTTTAGGCACAAAACTTGTTACTTTTTCCTAAACACTTCGTTTTAGGTACAAAAAATGAATTTTTTCGTTTATAAAGCTGGTTTTTAGTCGGAAAAAATTGAGTTTTTATCTTTAAAAAAAATGGTTTTTAGGCACAAAAAATGTATTTTTTTTGTTTAAAAAGCTGGTTTTTAGGAATTTTTATTTAAAAATTGCTTTTTAGACACAAGAAACTGAGTTTTTGTCTAAAAAGCTAGGAATTTTTATCTAAAAATTGCTTTTTAGACACAAGAAACGTGAGTTTTTGTCTAAAAAGCTGGTTTTTAGGAATTTTTATCTAAAAATTGCTTTTCAGACACAAGAAACTGAGTTTTTGTCTAAAAAGTGGTTTATAGGCACAGAAACTTTATTTTTAAATAATAAAAATTATAATTTTTAATGCAAATTACTCTTTTTATACCAAAAAAAATATTAAAAACTCTTTTTATGACATCTTGAGCCCCCAAACATTATATTTTAACAAATAAATTTTTTTCTAGGATGAACACGGTTTTAGAAAAAATCAGCTGTACGACAGCTTACACAACGCGATCCGAATACACCACTCAATTGCCACCAAAGCGACAGATTATACAAAAAAACAACACGTCTTCCGGTTGCAGACGGCGGACATGGCGGAATATCTCTTCCAAACTAGGTACAAAACAAAAAAAAACAAATAAAAACTCAACCAATTAACTCAGTTTCTTTTTAATAAAAAACAGCGATTCGAAGGAGCTGCAAAGCTGGATCGACACGATCAATTTCGTGACCGCCAGCCTGTCTGCTCCCCCTATGGCTGGTGCCGTCGGCTCCCAGAAGAAGTTTCAGCGTCCTTTATTACCATGCAGTCATACAAAGCTCAACTTGGTGAATTTATTCGTTAAATTATTTAAATTTTAATTAATTAATTTTATTTTTTTTCTTCTTTTTTTGGGGCAAGTGTAGCAGGAGCAACTTTCCGATCACGAGGAACGCGTCACACATTTAGAAAGAGAATTAGAAGAACACAGGACTGTTGGGCCGGAAAAAGGCTCTCGGTCTCGGGTCATGCATGACTTCCATGAAAAAGAAAATCACTTGCAACATGAAGTGATTATTTGATTCATATTTTAAAATTTTTGTTTTGTTTTTATTTTTTTTACATTATTTTTTTTTTTTTGTTTTTTGTTTATTTCAGTTGAAAAGGTACAAAACGTACGCCTATTTACTTCGTTCCAAAATGGGGCAGCGGCCGGATCTGGAACCTCCATTAGTCGAAACGTCCATCGGCGAAGTGGACGAAAAAGAAACCGAGAATGGCGAAAAAGAAACTCAACAGTCTCCGGCCGCCGCACCATCGCCAACGTCTACGCCAGAACGCAGCGCCTCCTCACTGAGAGGTCTAACCGACCGGTATAGTTATCGAGCGGCCATTTACAGCGGCGGACGTGGTGACGATTACGTGTGAAATGCGAATCGTGCAAACAAAATATATAATAAAAAAAAAAAAATAATTATATATATATTAAAAAAACTGATTCAAAGTGCTCTCGCAGTGGAGCGCCGTATCTCAACCGAAAAAAAAAGGATAGTGGATTGTTTTTATATTAAAAACAGTCGTCTGTGCACTTTGGTGTATTTTTTTTTTAAAAAAAAAAATTGTTTAATTTTTAATTTTTTTTTTTTTTTTAATATTTTTTTCTTAAATTCTTTTATATGTTTGTGAATGTGTGTCATTTTCAAGGGTCGCCACAATTTAAAGATAAATAAACGTCATTTTTGATTTTTTTTGACAATAAACCGAAAAACATATCTTTAGTTAGCAGTTTTTGTAATGGAGGAGAGAAGAATGTTTTTTTGTTTTTTTTTATTAGTTTTTGTAAACTTTCATTTCTAAATATTGATTGTTAGTTGTTAGTATTTGACAATAATGTGGTTTGTGGCAGCTTTTTCAGGTGTTAATGTGGTGCTGCAAGTTTATCTAATCCTAAGTTTCTTTGATTTGTGTTCGTGTTTAACTACTTATGTTTACGTGTAGGGAAATGCAAAGTGATAATTTTTTTTTTTATTATGTACTTCAATTGTGCCAAAGTTGAAAATTGTCTGTCATTGTTTAAGGGTCAAATATCAATTTCTTAGTTTGTTATTACATTCCTGTTTTGTATTTTTCTAGAAAAATTTAATTTATAATTTTTTTTTTTGTTGCTTTTTTTTATTTATAGATAGACTGAATTTTTTTTTTGTTTAAATGTTGTCGATGCACCACTGTGTAACAAAAATTTAAAAAAAAAAAAAAGAAATCAAGAATTTTTTATTGACGCTAAACCAAAAAAATTAAATAAAAAAAATAGAATTTAAGATTAAGCATTTAAAATTAGCTTACATTTTTGCAATGTTTTCTGTTAAAATATTTTTATGTAGATTTTTATCTTAAGTTATGACACTTGGGATTAATATAAATAAAGACTAGAGAAATAAAGTGATGTTTTTAAAAGATTTTATTTATCATTTTAGCCAGCCATTAAAATTATAATTCATTCAAGTCTCACTAGACGGCAAATTTTCAGCATCAAATTTCCAATATGGCCGCACCCAGAATATGAGCTTTTAAACCTAGAAAAAGAAGAAGAAATAACTGAAAACAGGTATTTAATGATAAAACAGTGCTTTATAAACTTTATAATTTGTCGAATTTGCAGTTAAAGAAGTCAAAAAAAATGAATACGAAACCGGAAAAAAAGCAAAGCGAATTAACGAGTGACAAATGGGTCGAGGAGAAGAAACCTATGAAGACTGAAGAGATATGTCCCGAATCAAACGAATTGCACGAAAATATGTTTATTTATAATAAGATTGAAGGAGAAATCGTTGCAATTGTTAACTCGAATTCGCACACTTTTTCGAGCTTGCTGTCTTCGTCCGAGAGGAGAATTGTTCATGAAGTAATTTGAAATGATTTTATACTTTTGAAGATTAATTTTAATGGTGTTTTTGTTGTAGACTGCGGAAAAGATGAATTTGAACCACACGAGTGTCGGAGAAAACAATGAGCGATGCATTGTTATCAGTAAAATTACTAAGAGGGTTGAGAAACCTATAAAAATTAAAACTGAGAAAGTTGATCCGATTGGAGAGACAATTATTACCAAAAATGACGTCGATGAAAGCACGGATGAGAACGATTTGGTTGTGAAATTAGAAGACAAAGAAGATGAATTGATTACTCCGGTCGAGTTTATATGTACACTGTGCTCACGCATTGTTCCGAAAGAGAATTATAACTTGCATATGTTGCATTGTGAAAGAGTAAGCAGCAGTTATGAAATTTTTTTCTGATTTTGTAACAAAATTATTGTAAAAAATATTTTTAATTGCAGATTGCAGAAAATACTTGCAATAACTCAAACAAGTCGAATGAAAATAAGGAAAAAGTATCTCTGGATCAGCAAAACCGTACAAATGGCGCGACAGAAAAAAGGAATAAACAAAATGGTAAAAAAAATAATAATAAATTAATACCAGTAGGTATTAAAATTACAAACTTATTACAGCGGATGGCACCCATTGCAAGACTACGTCACGAAACCAGGGAAAGGTATGTTGAAGTTGGTAAAATATTAAAAAAAACGAGAAAAAAACCACCTTATAATTAAAAAATTTGGAAAATGTATATAAACCTACATTTGTAATATGTCATAAATGTATAAAATATTTATACATTTATACATAAAATATAACAAAAGACTTAATGGTTCTCATTTTTGAATTTGTATGAGGATTTTAATGGATTAAAAACGAAAATCATATGTTGAAAACCAGGGAAGTTTTAAAAAAATAGCACAAAATATGGATAAATTAACTGTAAAAGTAATTTATTTTAGGTATTTTCAAGTGATTTATTTGTGAATTATTTTTATTTGAGTTGTTTCTTTCTAATGAAGTCAATTATTCAACAGGCAAATACTAAGACGAGGTCTGAAGAGGAGAAAAACAATGAGAAAACACGGCACAGGTCGCGGAGCAGGTCGCGGAGCAGGTCTAGCAAAGGTCGCAGGACTCGCAGCAAAAGTAGGACGCCTGATCGCAGAGGAAAACGAACTCGAAGGTTAAATCGAATAATTTAATTAAAAATAAAAATAGCAATAACAATTTTTAAATTTTTTTTTTAGTCGCGAACATTCCCGAAGCCCTCTTATTAATGGTCGAAAACATATTTCCCGTGGGGAGTCACTTAAATTTTTTTTAGTCGCGAACATTCGTCTCGAAGCCAATCTCAGGATTCGCATCCACAGAAGAGGCGTCGTTCTCGTAAAAGGAGGCCCCCAAAAGATAGAAGGAAATTTCCGAGTGACAGTCATAACCAGGGTAATCATAACAAAAATACAAGAAACTAAATCATTAAAATTATAAATAAATTCGTAAAAGGCTGAGGATATTCCCACAAAATTGTGAGAATAGCCAATCCTGCAAAATAAATTTTGTGAGTTATGTGAATTTTATAGTTTTTTTTTTTTTAATTTTGTGGGAATAAACACTGGGTTTGTAAAATTATTAAAATAATTTTTAATTTTTGCTGTTATTTTTTTTTCAACAGAACTAACTGCAGAAACGTCCAGCAATCTACTCCTCCAACAAAACTGTTCATGCCCGCGAAAAACAAAATTATCTGCTCGACGTCGACGAAAACTGAAGCAACAACAAGTCGCACAAGTGCTGCAACAAACGGCACAACAAGTACAGCTTTATTGATGCTAAACCAAAAAAAATAGAATTGCAAAGTTTTCTGTTAAAGTATTTTATGTACATTTCTATCTTAAGTTATGACTCTTGGGTTAATATAAATAAAGACTAGAGGCATAAAGTGATGTTTTTAAAAGATTCTATTTATTTTCTCAAGTAAAAACCATTTTAGCCGGCCATTGAAATTATAATTCATTGAAGTCTCGCTAGATGGCAATTTCCAGCATCAAATTTCCAATATGGCCGCACCCAACATGGAAGAATTTGTAGCGAAACATCTTGAGCTTTTAAACCTAGAAAGAGAAGAAGAAATAACTGAAAACAGGTATTTAATGATAAAACATTGCTTTATAACACTTTATAATTCGTGTTTTTTTCATTTTAGTAAACAATATCAAGATGTGAGCATCAAACAGTTGGAACGAAGAGGAATTTGCATATTAAAATTGCGGATTTCGTCCCGTTTTACCGGTTTTTATGGTCGATCGATATTTAGTTTCGAGCCATTCTGGCCCGGGAAATCCCTACCCGCTCATAAAATTACAAATGGTAACGATGTTTTGTTGTTATTTGGTTATTTATCTCACGTTTTGATGTTTTTTTAGGTGATATCGTCGGCGTAAATTATTACCAAAAGGGTAACACGGATTTATCGAAACCGTTAGCATCGGGGGTGGTAATTAAAAACGATAAGAATTTTATAAACGTCGCTTTTGATCAGAGTTTCGATCAACTTGATTTGGACGACGGTGTGCAGTACCAATTGCTGAAATTGACAAACGAGGTGTCATATCGTAGAATTAAACAGTAAAAGAATCTGTAAAATGTTTTTGTACTTTGATTAGTTTTTTTTTTATTTTTTCTTTAATTCTAGCGCTTTAAAAGATTTAAGAAAGTATAATAGCAGCACAGCGAATCATTTAATCGACGTTTTATTCAATAATTCTGCACCCAGCGACCCATTAAACGTCATAAACGGTTAAATTTAATAATAATATTCAATTGTTTACATTTAATTATCATTTATTTTTGTTTTTAATAGATAATGTGATATTTTTTAATGAAAATTTGGATTCATCGCAAAAAGAAGCGGTCAAATTTGCATTAAATCAAAAAGAAATCGCCATCGTTCATGGACCACCCGGCACAGGAAAAACGACAACAGTTATTGAAATTATTTTGCAAAGCAATAAATTGGGTCAAAAAGTAAAATAAATTTAATTAAAATGAATTATTTATTAACTGCTCTTTTTTTTTCTTTTTTTTAGATTCTCGCTTGCGCGCCATCGAATGTGGCCGTCGATAATTTGGTTGAGCGTCTCGCTGATTACAATGTCAATATGATTCGCATCGGACATCCTGCGCGGTTTATTAGCAAAGTTCAGCCATTTGCACTTGACGCTGTGTTGTCTAACAGCAGTTATGGGCAAATTATTAAAGATGTTAGACAGGAAATTGATTTATTGAGGGTAATTTTGATGACTGATGATTAGAGCTCGGATAAATGCATGAATGCACGTTTTTATTTTTTTTTGCATAATTTTGCCAAATTTGGCCAAAAACCGCTTAAAAGCCAAATTTGACCAAATATGCAATTTTCAATGCTTATATGTTCTTTATCCACCGGAAACGAACATTTTAAGCATTCATTTTATCTGTAATTTTATCCGATTTGATGCTTTTGTTGTGCGAATTTTGATAACTTTTAAGAATTCTACAAATTTCATCAAATTACAATTTCATCAATTTAAAATTTTTTCGATGAAATTCCAAAATTTTTAGATAAAATTTTACCAAATTCAAAATTTTTTTCGCATATTTTGCTATTATTTATTGCATAAATTCGAATTTTTGGTGCATATTTTACGTCCATAAAACGAATTTTTGGTGCATATTTTACGTGCATAAAACGAATTTTTGGTGCATATTTTACGTGCATAAAACGAATTTTATTTTGCATAAATATCCTGGGTCTAATAATATTACGTTTTTGATTTTTCCTTATTTTTTTCTTTCTTTATTTTTTTTTTTTTAATAGAAAAGTACTGGGAATGATAGAAAACGAGCCATTCGTGAGGCCGGTTTCCTGTATAAAGAATTGAGGACACGGGAAACAAAAGCGACTAAAGAATTGTTAGAAAGGACTTCGGTTGTTTTAGCTACATTGACCAGTGCTTATGTGGATGGACCGTTGAAACATCTTTTAATGGAGCATTTTGATTTGGTTGTGATCGACGAATGTTCACAAGTAAAACGAGGAGAAAAAAAAAACGTTTTTAATCACAAAATATTTTAAATTTTATTGTAATTTTTTAGGGAATGGAAGCTGCATGTTGGATACCTCTACTACGGGCTCCAAAATGCATATTGGCTGGCGATCACTTGCAACTACCACCGACTATCGTCTCAAAAAAGCAAGTAAAAATTGATTAAAAAACAAAAAAAAACCCAAAACAAATTATTTAACTAAAAAAATAAAAATATTTTCTTTTAGGGCAGCGAAAGAGGGCCTCGCATTGAGTCTAATGGAGCGCCAAATTTCCATCCACGGCAACAAAATCGTTCGAATGTTAACGACCCAATACCGCATGCACGAACTCATAATGCAGTGGTCCTCGAAAAATCTGTACGAAGATAAGTTAACCGCACATTCCAGCGTCCGTACACATTTACTCAAAGATCTACCGGAAGTGAACGAAAACGAGGACACATCAACGCCCATTTTGTTCATCGACACGGCCGGATGTAATATCTTCGAGTTGGATCTCGTCGACGAAGCTTCGAAGGGCAACGAAGGCGAGGCCGACATTGCGGCTGCGCACGTGCGAAATTTGATCTCTCAAGGCGTCAAATCGACCGATATCGCCGTAGTTACGCCGTATAACTTGCAGGTGGCGCTGATTTAATGATTTTTTTTGTGTTTTGTGTTAAATTTTGTTTAATTTTAGACCGAATTGTTGCGGCTTCGTCTGTCCAGCGAATTTCCTGGTGTGGAAATTAGATCTGTCGACGGTTTCCAAGGACGGGAGAAGGAGGCGATCGTTATGACGCTCGTGCGTTCGAACGAGAAAGGGGACGTCGGTTTTCTGGCTGAGATTCGCAGATTGAATGTGGCTGTTACGAGGGCTAGGAGACATTTAGCAATTATTTGCGATAGTGAGACTGTTTCGCGGCATCCGAAGTTGAAGACGCTCGTTGAGTTTTTGAGCGAACACGCGGAAATTCGCTCCGCCCATCAATACGAAGATGGTGACGTGAATAGATTGTTTTTTTTTTGTTGTTTTATTCATTTTTTAAAAAATATTTTGCAGTTGTTGTGAAATCGGTGGTTGATAAACCGTCGAATTTGCAATTTAAGAAGACGGAAAAGATGAATACGAAACCGAAAAAAAGAAAAGTGAATTAACGAGTGACAAACGGGTCGATAAGGAGAAGAAAGTTATGAAGATTGAAGAGATATGTCCGAAATCAAACGAATTGCGCGAAGTGTTGATTTATAATAAGATTGAAGGGGAAATCGTTGCATTTGTGAATAATGTTAATGCGAATTCGCACACTTTTTCGAGCACGCTGTCTTCGTACGAGAGGAGAATTGTTCATGAAGTAATTTGAAATGATATTCTACTTTTGAAGATTTATTTTAATGGATTTTTTTCTTCTAGATTGCGGAAAAGATGAATTTGAACCACACGAGTGTCGGAGAAAACAATGAGCGATGTATTGTCATCAGTAAAATTACAAAGAAGGTTCAGAAGCCTAAAAAAATTAAAAAGAAGAAATTTGATCGGATTGGGGAGACGATTATTACCAAAAATGACGTCGATGAAAGCACGGATGAGGACGATTTGGATGGGAAATTAGTGGATGAAGAAGATGAATTGATGACTCCGGTCGAGTTTACATGTACACTGTGTTTACGCATTGTTCCGAAACAGAATTACGACATGCACATGCTGCATTGTGGAAGAGTAAGCGGAAAGAACCTTTTGAAAGACAAAAAAATTTTTGTCAAAATATATTTATTTTCAGATTGCGGAAAAAACTTGCAACAAATCGAAGAAGTCGAACGAAAATAAGGAAAAAGGACCTCGAAAAGATGATTTAAAAGTGAAATCAACATCGACCGATGACGATTTCGATACATTATTGCGGGACTTCGTAAACGCTGATAGGAAATGCAATTTTCCAAAATGCAAAGTTCTGACAGTAACATTGGGAATGTGTTGTGATTTCTGCAGGCGTCGATTTTGCTACAGTCACGGGCTACCAGAAGTTCACGGTTGCGGCGAAGAAGCGCGAAAACAGGCCCGGAAATCAGTGTTAAAAGAAGGAAATGCAGGTTCAGCAATTGGTGTTTCTAATAAAAAGATGAATCCGGTGAAAAGAGCGCATTTGGAACGAAGATTGGATAAAAAGTTAAGTGAATTAAGCAATGGAAGAAAAAGCAAATCTAAAGAATGATAAAAGTGAAGATGATTGAATATTTTATTTGATTTAAATAAATACGTAATATAGTAATTGTAATATACAGTAGTAATTTTTCTTCAAGATCTCTTGTGTAGCGCTTTTCATCGTCTATTGTCATCTGTTAAAAATCATCTGACCGATGTGAATGCATTTTTTGTACAAACACAGAAAGATATAAAAGCAAAAATGGGGCAAATTTTTCTTTAAAAATCAGTTTTTTGCTCATAACTTTTTTTTGAAGATAAGTACCAAGGGTAGAATCAAGTTTCACTTCAAGGTATTGATGCAATCAACATTTTTAGCTTGAATAAACAACCTTCTCTAGGGTAGTTTTTGAGTAAAAAGCAAAAATGGGGCAAATAGAGGATGACCCTGGTGGTCAGACACTCAGTTTAAAATGAGTGTGAACTATGAATAAGTTTAAATGAATCACTCATGACTTATTCATGAAAAGACAATTGTTTAGACTTTAACTGACACTTTTAGTCTAACTCATTTGTTATGTGCATTGAATACTAAAAACACTAACTTGTAAAATCTTGTGTTCGCATCCTGACCAAGATCGTGAATTAAAGTGAGTTCATCGCATGAACTACGTGTGTCGTCGATAGACTGGTGATTAGGTTGTTGGACTCTGGACACTGTGAGTGATCTATCTGAGGAGTTAGGTCGAATCCCGACTGAAATATAAAATTAAAGAAATTTTTTTTTCAAAAAACAGAAGGCACCATAAAAAATATAAAGCAATTTATGTACTTCATGACGGTGTCGTTGATAGGCTAGTGGTCTAGTTGTTTGTCTGTGGGCACTCCGGTCGTGGGTTCGAAACCCTACCTAGGTCGGAATGTAGGAAATTTTTTTTCAGAAAACAGCAGGCCCAGTTGTAAAACATAAGATACTTTAATTATATTATTAATAAGTCGCACATAGGCTAGTGGTTAGGCCGATGGACTTAAAAAATGGAATGTCATGCCTGGTTCGATTCCCGAACAACATTAGAATTTAATGAAAATTTTTTCAATTTAGTTCATGGTCTAGTTAATAATATAAGACATTTTAAGATATGAAAATGACGTGTCAGGTATAGCTTAGTGGTTAGGTCGATGGTCTTAGAAAACTATGATCCCGGGATCGCGTCCTGACCAAAAAAAAAGTAAAAATGAAAAATTTTTTCACGATGTGTCGTGAAATAATTAAAAATTCCCTTAAAAAAAAAACTTTTAGATTTATCAGGAATCGAACCCGAGATCCGAGACCACAGATCCCATAGACCAACGTCCTAACCATCAGACCACCCTAGACACATAAAAGTAATTCAAAGTATTATATCTTGATCCTAAAGCATGAAAAGAGAAGAACCAGCACTACCAGCCGCGAACCTACCAGGTCTCGGTTTGCAAATCGAACTCGGCAAGACCGGTGCTTTTGTGCTGAGGCCTGGAAGTCCGTCAAAAATGTTGCAGTAGGTCCGCGGCTGGGCCGGCTCCCGCGGTTGCCAGTAGGTCCGCGGCTGGTAGTCTTGGTTCTTCTCTTTTCATACTTTTAGATCAAGCTTTATATAATACGTGGTGATATAATTTTTATAAGTCTCAAATGGCCTGATGTTTAGAACGTAGGTCTATGGGATCTGTGGTCTGTCTGGGGTCGGGTTCGATTCCTGATAAATTTTATGTTTTTTTATTGTTTTTTTTTGTTTTTTTTTTTTAAAGTAAATTTTTAATTATTTCACGACACATCGTGAAAAAATTTTTTTTTATACTTTTGCCCTTGGTCAGGACGCGATCCCGGGATCATAGTTTTCTAAGACCATCGACCTAACCACTAGGCTGTACCTGACACATCATTTTCACGTCTTAAAATGTCTTATATTATTAACTAGACCATGACCTAAATTGAAAAAAATTTCATTAAATTGTAATGTTGTTCGGGAATCGAACCAGGCATGACATTCCATTTTTTAAGTCCATCGGCCTAACCACTAGCCTATGTGCGACTTGTTAATAATATAATTAAAGTATCTTATGTTTTACAACTGGGCCTGCTGTTTTCTGAAAAAAAACTTCGTACATTCCGAACCCATGACCGGAGTGCCCACTGACAAACAACTAGACCACTAGTCTATCAACGCCACGGTCAAGAAGTCCATAAATTGCTTTATATTGGATATAGTGCCTTTTGTTTTTTTTTTTAAAGTAAAAAAAATTTCTTTAATTTTATACCTCAGTCGGGATTCGAACCCACAGCCTTAGCCACCACAAACGAACGACTAGACCACTAGTCTATCAACGACACAATTAAAAAGAAAATAAATTGCCTTATATTGTATATTGCCTTCTGTTTTTTGAAAAAAAATTCTTTAATTTTATATCTCAGTCGGGATTCGACCTGACTTCTCAGAGATATCACTCACAGTGTGCAGAATCCAACAACCTACCACCAATCTATCAACGACATACATACATACATCATGTGATAAACTCTCTTTAATTCACGATCTTGGTCACAATGCGAACACAAGATTTTACAAGTTAGTGTTTTTAGTATTCAATACACATAACAAATGAGTTATACCCTGTTCACACTTGAACGCTTTTCTAGAAAATGACGTCATCATATCTCAAGACCATCTAACCTCGAAAACACTATACCTTTTTAAAATTACATCACCTGACAATTTAGTTACGTTTTTCTTCAACAGCGCTTTCAGTCACTTAAGAAAAACAAGAAACTGTTTCGATATTAAGATTTTATTGATTTTCTCATTTAAAGAGAAATAATTGATTAATTTTATGTTTTACGAATAGTTGTACTAGGGGTTTCTGTAGTTGAAACATCACCTGTTTTACGAATTGTTGACCTAGGAATATGTGTACTTGTACTGTGAGTAGGATTATTAGCAGCATCGCAAGTGACACCAGTAGTCGGAGTACTTGTAGTATCACAATTAATAGTACTAGTTGTAGTTGAAGTTGTACTTTGAGTGCTAGTAGTTGTTGTATCGGTTGTTATAGTTGCACTGGGAGTACCTGAAGTTGAACTAGTGGTTTCACTAGTTGTAATTGGGGTACTTTGAGGTGCACAAGAAGCACTAGTATCTGAACTAGGCATACGTGTACTTGGACTTGGAAAATTTGGAGTGCGTGTAGTACTTGGTGTGGTTGGGGTAGTTGGCATAGGTGGCATAGATGGCATAGTTGGAATACTTGGAGTACTTGGAGTAGTTGGAGTAGTTGGAGTAGTTGGAGTAGTTGGAGTACTTGGAATAGTTGGAACACTAAGTATAGATGTAATGTAACAAAAATATTAGTAGGTAGTTATAATAGAAGTACTACAACTCATCAAAGACATGAATTTAGAATACACCCTCCGCTAACTGACTGAGTAAATTTTGTTACTTAAGAACCTACTACTGATATCCATTAAAAAATAAGCATAATTGTTTATATTTTTATTTTTAACATCACTTATTCAAAAGTCATCTATTCTATTGTATGCTTATTTTTTATTCTATCTCAGTTTAAACAATAGGCCTATATACTTATATACGAAACTCCCATTGGTTAATGACCTATGTGTTGTACTGAAAGTATATACTGCGATATCTTATTTTAATCTTCTAGTTGAGCTGAGTCGAAAAATCATTGCTTCGTAGTCCAAAAATGTGCGTGTCATTGTTAACAAATGAAAACGCTCGTATGGGTTTTGGTATGGTTGGGCACTTTTATTGGCTACGAAACAATGATTTTTCCACTCAGCTCAACTAAAGGATTAAAATAGGATACCACAACAGTGCAAAAAAGTTCACTTTTCAGTTTCGTGCACGAATTGTTGGATAGAGTTTAAGTCAATGTTTAAAGTTGGAAATCAATGGCTTAAATGTTCTCATAACTACAGTACTTGATGAAAAACAAACAGCCCAGACTCCATTTAAGAACATTTAAGCCATTGATTTCCAACTTTATTTCAATATGTTCTCGTATTGTTTTCTAATTTAAGTCATGTTTAAACTCAAAATTTAGTCAGTCAAGACGTTAAATAAAAGGATGATTTCCGATTGCTTGCAATTTCTGCTCGTCCTTTTGGCCTTTTTTACAATACAACATAAAATTTGTTCTTAATGCTACAATACTTTTAAATTTTAACATTGAAATTATTAACTTAACGGTATCTTTAAAAACAGATAATCATCCATTCTCATCAATAATCTTATTAATTATTCTAAAATTAGCATCAAAACTCAACAAAAACCATCAATAATCATCGATTTCTTACTTTCAAAAGAATAAAAATGGCCACTATCTTGTGATATCTCGCCCTGCTCTCGACACTCGCATTTGCAGCGTAGAAAGTTTCTACTCTTTTTATTTTATGGTAATTGGTAAGGTCAAGTTATGTATTTTAATCTCATGCCTTTGAGTACCTAAAGTCTTTTTACCTATAACGTTGGAGTAACTGCGCGAAACCGTCATCTTGATTGAATAGATGACCCGGTCGAACTGCGCAAAACCGCCATCTTGAATGAATAGATGGCCCGGTCAAACCGCGCGAAACCGCCATCTTGGATAAATAGATGAACATAAATAGATAAATATTTGACGACCGGTTTTGACCGGTTTAGAACTACTTTGTTACATGCAACACCATTTAAAGTTACGGTATATGTAAACAGACTTTAGTGGAAAACAATTAAAATATTTTTGTACCCCCCAAAGTCCAGTGGACAACGTACAGCAATCGGATAAGTTAAGCAATACAGAACGCTGAAAAGAAATGAAAATAAAAATTAGAAAAAAATACATTTTTTAGTAGGCAAGGTATACCGGTCGTCGGGTGCATCCGCTTGGTCAAAAACTATTTTAGTACAAAATTTTATTTAATCTGGATTAGTACAATATAAAAACATACTTACTTTCACCGGGATCCCATGATCCGTACAAACGGCTAAAAAAAAAATAAAAAAAAAATACCGAAAAAAAATATTTTTTTTGGTAAGGTATACCGGCCTTGTAGTGTTTCCTTATCAGCCGTACCTAATTTTGTACAAAATTGTATTTCATCTTGATTAGTATAACATAAACAACACACTTACTCACGCTTCTATGTTTCTGTATTACTACAAGAAAAGTACAAATACTTAGAGAAATTGTGAATTGAACTTTCATTTTAAGTGAGAGATGTAATTAAACCTGTTAATTCTTTTACAAACTTTACACAATGATATAGTTCAATTCATTTATGCAATCGGATAAGAAGTTTCATATTTCTCTTGAAAAAGTAAGAATAAATTAATCAACATCATCTTCCTCCAATTTCTGTTGGTATCACATATTTTCTTGTTATTAAATCAGTAAATCATTAAATATCTCCTTACAAAAATATAATTAAGTATGCAACAACAACAACAACAACAACAATTCATGCACGAAACTCCCATTGGTTAATGGCCTATATACATTGTACCGAAAGTATGTATTGTAGTATCTTATTTTAATCTTCTAGTTGAGCCGAGTCGAAAAATCATTGCTTCGTGGTTCAAAAATGTGCGTGCCATTGTTACATTTGAGTTTTTGTATTGTTGCGCACATTTTTTGGCTACAAAACAATGATTTTTCGACTCAAGCTCGACTAGAGGATTAAAATAAGCAGTACAATGCAAAACAGTTCACTTTTCAGTTTCGTGCACAAATTGTTGGATAGAGTTTAATTTAAATACATACACATTGCTATGTAAATGATTTTTAAATAAAATTTCAAATTGCATTTGTTAGTTGATGAGATTTCCCATGAATACATGCTGCAATGGGGATTCCATTTTCGGTTTAAATTATGTAATACAGGTGAAAAACTGAAAATAACAAAAGATATTAAATAAATTTTTAAAGTTTAAAGTTTAAAGTTTAAATATATGCTTAACCTGTTTTAAATTTAAGACATCCAATGAGATGACATTTTTAGTTACGTTTTTCCTCAACAGCGCTTTCGGTCATTCAAGAAAAACAAAAAAACTTCTTTTGATTTTAAGATTTTATTGATTTTTGTTTAACGTAGCTTTTCTCAGTTAAAGCGAAATTAAATTAAATATAAATAATTAATTAATTTTTATGTTTTACGAATAGTTGTACTAGGAATATGTGTAGTTGTACTGTGAGTAGGATTACTAGCAGCATCGCAAGTGATACCAGTAGTCGGAGTACTTGTAGTATCACAATTAGTAGTACTAGTTGTAGTTGAAGTTGTACTTTGAGTGCTAGTAGTTGTTGTATCGGTTGTTATAGTTGCACTGGGAGTACCTGAAGTTGAACTAGTGGTTTCACTAGTTGTAATTGGGGTACTTTGAGGTGCACAAGAAGCACTAGTATCTGAACTAGGCATACGTGTAGTTAGACTTGGAAAATTTGGAGTGCGTGTAGTACTTGGGGTGGTTGGGGTAGTTGGCATATGTGGCATAGTTGGAATACTTGGAGTACTTGGAGTATTCGGCATACTTGGAGTACTTGGCATAGTTGGCATACTTGGCATAGTTGGCATACTTGGCATAGTTGGCATACTTGGAGTACTTGGCGTAGTTGGCATAGATGGCATAGTAGGCATAGCTTGGTCAAAAACTATTTTTGTACGAAATTTTATTTAATCTTGATTAGTACAATCAGAAGTACATACATAAACTTCTGTTACAATATAAAAAACATACTTACTTTCCTCGACACCCCAAAATCCGCTAAAAAAAATAAAAATAAAAATCCGAAAAAAAAAAAAATTTTTAGGTAAGCTATACCGGACTTGTAGTGTTTCCTTATCAGCCGTACCTAATTTTGAACAAAATTGCATTTCATCTTGATTAGTATAACGTAAACAACACACTTACTCACGCTTCTATGTTTCTGTATTGCTACAAGAAAAGTACAAATACTTAGAGAAATTGTGAATTGAACTTTCATTTTAAGTGAAAGCTCTAATTAAACCTGTTAATTCTTTTACAAACTTTACACAATGATATAGTTCAATTCATTTATGCAATCGGATAAGAAGTTTCATATTTCTCTTGAAAAAATAAGAATAAATTAATCAGCATCATCTTCCTCCAATTTCTGTTGGTATCACATATTTTCTTGTTATTAAATATTAATAACAATGATCCTAAATGAGTAAATTATTAAATATCTTCCTATAAAAATAAAATTAAGTATGCAAGGCCATCAATAGATTAAATTATTTGCATAGGCCATTAACCAATGGGAGTTTCGTGGTTAGATAGAATTGTTAGATAGAGTTAATAGAAATAATTTAATTTATTGATGGCCTTGCATACTTAATTTTATTTTTATAGGAAGATATTTAATGATTTACTCATTTAGGATCATTGTTATTAATATTTAATAACAAGAAAATATGTGATACCAACAGAAATTGGAGGAAGATGATGCTGATTAATTTATTCTTATTTTTTCAAGAGAAATATGAAACTTCTTATCCGATTGCATGCCAATGCAAAATGCGTGCCATTGTTAACAAACGAAAACGCTTGTAAAATATTTTAAAAAATTATTTATATTTGGGTTTTTGAATTGTTGCGCACATTTTTTGGCTACGAAACAATGATTTTTCGACTCAAGCTCGACTAGAGGATTAAAATAAGATACCACAATATATACTTTCAGTACAATGCAAAACGCTTCACTTTTCAGTTTCGTGCACGAATTGTTGGATAGAGTTTAATTGAAATACATATACATTGCTATGTAAATGATATTTAAATGAAATTTCAAATTGCATTGGTTAGTTTATGAGATATCCCATGAATACACAAGATACACTCATAACAGAAAATCAGCAAAGGAAATTCAATTTTCGGTTTAAATTATGTAATAAAAGTGAAAAACTGAAAATAATAAAAGATATTAAAAAATTTTAAAGTTTAAAGTTTAAATATATGCTTAACCTGTTTTAAATTTACAACATACATACAATGAGATGACATTTTTAGTTACGTTTTTACTCAACAGCGCTTTATGGTCACTCAAGAAAAACAAAAAACTTCTTTTGATTTTAAGATTTTATTGATTTTTGTTTAACGTAGCTTTTCTCAGTTAAAGCGAAATTAAATTAAATATAAATAATTAATTAATTTTTATGTTTTACGAATAGTTGTACTAGGGGTTTCTGTAGTTGAAACATCACCTGTTTTACGAATTGTTGAACTAGGAATATGTGTAGTTGTACTGTGAGTAGGATTTCTAGCAGCATCGCAAGTGATACCAGTAGTCGGAGTACTTGTAGTATCACAATTAGTAGTACTAGTTGTAGTTGAAGTTGTACTTTGAGTGCTAGTAGTTGTTGTATCGGTTGTTATAGTCGCACTGGGAGTAGTTGAAGTTGAACTAGTAGTTTCACTAGTTGTAATTGGGGTACTTTGAGGTGCACAAGAAGCACTAGTATCTGAACTAGGCATACGTGTAGTTGGTCTTGGAAAATTTGGAGTGCGTGTAGTACTTGGAGTGGTTGGGGTAGTTGGCGTAGGTGGCATAGTTGGAATACTTGTAGTACTTGGGGTAGTTGGCATAGGTGGCATAGTTGGAGTACTAGAATATTATATTACTGGTAGTTATAATAGAAGTACTATACAACTCAAAAACACACTTCTCTTACTAAATTTTATATGTAAGAAACTGAAATCTTATAAACAATAAGCATACCGTATATACTCGCATGTAAGTCGAGGATTTTTAGACCAAATCTTTTATTTTCTTTTTAGTTTTTTTTTATTTTAATTTTTTAAAACGTAGGTACATCACATTATTAGTGGGATTTGATGCTAAACATCTACCTTCACTTAACCTCAAAGGCAGATAATCATCCATAATCATCAATAATATATCAATCCTCCCAAAATCAGCATCGAAACTCAACAATAATCACGGATAGCTACTGTATCTTGGTAGCCCATGTTTGCCTGTAGTCATCGGAAGACTGAGGTACAACACATTAATGGACTCAGGGACCACCCAATGTTATATAAGACAGCAAATGCTATATAAGATGAAACTGGGTGTCTACCTGATTACATTGAAGAACCCCCCAGGAACATGAAAATAAATGCTGTTGGCATTGTTCATGTATATGCGTATTTTGATTTCATGTCTTTGAGTTAAAGTGGTAAAGTGGTAAACGATTAAAATATTTTTGTACCCTGCTATCTTCGGTCCAGCTCTTAACGGACATCTCTTAGCAAACGGATAAGCTAAGCAATACAGAATGCTGGAAAAAAAATACATAATAAAAAAATTAAAATCAGAAAATATAATTTTTTTTGGGAAGGTATACCGGTCTTCTGGTGCTTCATTATCAGCCATACCTATTTTTGTAAAAAATTGTATTTCATCTGGAATTACTACAACATAAACAACACACTTACTCACTCTTCCATGTTCCTGTATTACTACAAGAAAAGTAAAAATACTTAGCGAAATTGTGAATTGAACTTTCATTATAAGTGAAAAGTGTAATTAAACCTGTTAATTCTTTTACAAACTTTACACAATGATTGTTCAATTAATTTATGGAATTAGATAGGAAGTTTCATATTTCTCTTGAAAAAGTAAGAATAAATATTAATCAGCATCATCCTCCTTCAATTTCTGTTGTTCTATTTTCTTGTTATTAAATATTAATAACAATGACCCTAAATGAATAAATCATTGAATATCTTCTTACAAAAATAAAATTAAGGATGTAAGACCATCAATAAATTAAAATGATTTATATGTTTTAAATATGCTTTAAATACCAACTGTCACGTCCCAAACAGCGCCTTGCCAGCAGTGGCCAACAATGTCCCTCACCAAGCTCAAATGTGGGAACTAGAGGTTTTAGGATTTGGGACCCTGTCTCAAATGATGTCTACGAGTCGAAGCACGTCAAGTTTGACAAGACTAGGTTGTACAAAAATGTTGTACAGACCCATGTAAGGAAGAGTCCTTTTGAGACTAATGTTGGTAAGAGTGTTTTTGCTCCCTCACCCAGTGATACTAGTGATACTAATGGGCTGTTTGCGGTATAAAAGAAACGTGTTCTGAAAACTTTAAAAAATAACTACTTCATTAGTTCTACTTCATTTCGACCATTTTAAGTGACGTTGAGAATTAATCAGCTATAAAATTTTTGATTTCGTAAATTCTTGGTCAACTGACATGTCGACTGTCATACAGAGAAGCCGACAGACAAAAGCAACCCAATCAGTCAGAAAAAAACGAATTCAAAGACCGTGATGACTAACAATGTTACCGTACCTAAAAAGTATATACTTACATGTTTTGTTGAGGCTTCTTTTTACAAACCCTAAATATTGAATAAATTATTAAATAATTTCAATAAATCAAAAAAAAAAATTTCTCGATGATTTTGAGTTAGTGACAACTTGAATTATTTATTTAAAATACACCACAACACACCTATAAATTACGTTTAATGTGCTCAACACAACATCGATTTAAAAATTTCATTCATGATTTTTTAATTATAATTATATCAATTATAATTTTAATCAATTATATACATGTAAAATAGATTTTACCAAACAAATATATTTGTTTCTAATTCATATATACCACTTGTAAATCAGTATTATTTCCCACCTTGACTTCTTTTTATGTTAAACATGGTATAATACAAGGCAAAGGACAAACACATTGTGGTGCACATGTAGGACAATCGGGACAACAACCAAAACAAATCCAACATTTCCAACACTTATCACATGGACATGTTGGACATATACTGCAAGGACAGGATCCTATTATGTCTGTGTTTGTTTTTGAATAGTTTGCTACTCTCGTTGCAATTGAGCGAACATTTGGCATTTCTATTATACTTAACCTGGCATTTATAATTGCAGTCTTGGGACTATTAGGAGCAGTTCTAAAACCAAGATCTGTATTAGAGCTGCTTCCATTAGAAGTTGTTGTTAAACATGGTATAATACAAGGCAATGGACATTCACATTGTGTTGGACATGTAGGACATTCAGGACAACAACCAAAACACATCCAACATTTCCAGCACACATCACATGGGCATGATGGACATATAGCGCATGGACATGATTGTTTTTCTAGTGTTGTTTTTATTGTTGTAATGGAGTTTCCAGTTATTATTTCTTGTGTAGTTGATGATGGCAGCCTAATACAATAAAATAATCTTATCAAACTACTGTGTGAAATTATTATTTCTAACAGTTATTAAACATTAAAATAAGATACCGCAATATATACTTTCAGTAAAATATAGGTTATTAACCAATGGGAGTTTCGCGCACGAAATGATAAATAGAGTATAGAAACTATTTTATTTTTCAGAGTCGGGCCGAATCGAAAAATCATTGTTTCGTATCCAAAAAATGTGCGCAACAATACAAAAACCCAAATGTAAATAAATTTTAAAAAATATTTTACAAGCATTTTCATTTGTTAACAATGGAATGCTCATTTTTGGACTACAAAGCAATAATTTTTCGACTCGACTCAACTAGAGGATTAAAATAAGATACCACAATATGTACTTTCAGCACAATATAGGTCATTAACCAATGGGAGTTTAGCGCACGAAATGATAAATAGAGTATAGTTTCTATATTTTGTTCTTTTACTATTACTCGGAAATAAAGAATTGATATGAGACTTCATGACAATTGCAAATTGACAAAGATTATTCAGCGGTACTTGCATCATGTAATAACAAAAAAAGTTTAGATAGCAATTCAGGGAACACAATATTGTTAATGGATGATATTAAAGTGGAAAACATTCTATTCTTATAGGTACTTCAAACGTCTATCTCTCACAATATGGAACTAAAACAAACCAGGATGCTACCAAAAAAAACAAAAAAAAATATGGGAGGCTGATTACACTGAGAATTTAACACTACAACAGGCTGCGATTGCCACGAAATTGTTGCGTTAGCCAATCGTAAAGCTCGACACAAATACCAGCGAGGCTGTGATTGGTTTTACCCGAGTAAAAGCCATGACATCACACCTACTGCGATCTATTCGATTTTGTGTTTTCACTTCATCGTGGCGCCATCTATTGCGGCGAGTTTCAACGACTGCAACCTTAATGGCGGCAAATTTTGTGTACAGTATTGGTTAAATTATCTCATAAAATACACCTCGTGTTTGAGTGATTGTTGCAATTAGGTCAGCACTCATGTTTTCGATAAGTGGCTACTTGACATCACTTAGTATAGTTTGGCATTAATTCACTCAAAGTCAGAGTATAATCATTCCATGTAATAGAAGTAGGTACAGTATATAAATAATAAGAAATAAAAAAGTATAGCTAATTTGGCATAAGAATCGACATTACGCACAACATTCCCACTATCCGGCAAAATCTAACTTTTATATTTTATTTTCTACTTGCTCATGGAACTATTTTTTTACTATGGCATAATACAATTGCAATCTTAATCACTGCAGTTGTCATAGTAAAAAAAATTAGCTTCAGTGCATGGTATGCTTGGAAGGAAATTTAGATCACGACTCTGGCAGGGAGTAGCTGCTATTAAAGTGAAACATCTCAATATGGAACCATTGGAAAATACAATATAAACAATGCAGGATGTTACCAAAAATATAAAAAAATTTAAAAAAGTTTTTGACAAAGTTTACCGTTTCTTTGGTGTAGTTTGAGTTGAAGTAGTTGTAACATGAATAGTAGTTTTAATAAAAGTAGTAATAGATGTAGGAATTGTAATAGGAGTAACAGTTATAATAGGAGAAGTAATAGTAGTTGTTGGTGATGAAGATGATGTTGCTGGTGATGAAGATGATGTTGGTGGATTTCTGAATTAAAAAATTACGAATTAATTAAATGACTGTAAATTCAAAATACGAAAACTAACATCACTTAATTATTCATCTCATTTATCGTGTGGAGAAACTGCAGAGTAGTACACCACGCCATTGAAAATGTTCTAGCAATAACGCGCTGACCGCACCTGACCTTGACCTAGATTAAACTATTCAACAATTCGTGCACGAAACTGAAAAGTGAACTTTTTTGCATTGTACTGAAAGTATATATTGTGGTATCTTATTTTAATCATCAAGTCGTGCTGAGTCAAAAAATTAGTGTTTTGTAGCCAAAAATTGTGCGCAACAATACAAAACCCAAACGTAAATAATTTTTTTAAATATTTTACAAGCGTAAAATAAGATACCACAATATATACTTTCAGTGCAATGCATAGGCCATTACCCAATGAGAGTTTCGTGCACGAATTGTTACGTTTTCAATGGCGTGAGGACCCTGGCCAGCAACATCCTTTTCCTACCCCTCACTTCTCAGTTATAATATCAATAATAACTCAAGAGAGAAGGCGATTGTTGTGCATGATTTTTCGACAGTGATAAATGATCACTGATTAACTGTGCCCACTCGTAATCTTCCTCTCTGGAAAATGACTATGCAAACTACTACAACAATCGCGGAATCTCAGTGGTATTTGATAAGAGAATTTTTAAAACCATAAATTAGGGCAAATGAGCGATTTTAACAATGATCAAGGTGATAGTACACCAACATGCTTTCAGTATAATCAGCCTCTCATTGATTAAAATTTAACAATGAAACTATTGTTAAAATTGCTCCGCTTCCTCTAATTTATTGATTTTAAAAATTCTCAACATTAGAGAGTTTGCGCCACTGCATTAAACCTTATAGTTATGAGTTATAAACTCATAACTATAAGGAAAACCTCATAACTCTAATTCCTGCACGATCGATATAAAAATAGTGGAGCCAATCAGAAGCCTTCCCGTTATAACTAGTCCCGCCCACAATTGCAAATGGCGACGACGAATTTTGGAAAACTCCAAATGGCGGTACAGACCAATGGATTCTAGGATTGATATCATGGTTAAATGATGCCATCCACTCATAAAAACTTCAAAATATGATTACTGGAAGCTGAAACAAGGTTTTATTACATATTTTTGTGTTTGTCATGTTTTGATGAATTTTTGCCGTTATTGCATTGAGATTTGTTCTATGATTCTGTGGATGATTGAGATTTGTCCTGTTCAGGTTTTATAAACAACACTGGCTTCCTGTACAGGTTTTAAACCACTTCCCTGTAACTATAAGTATATCTTTTTTATCAGCGCAAGCGCTAGTTTTTTGTTCTTTTTATACTTATAGTTATGAGGTTTTAACTGATAACTATAACGTTTAATGCAGTGGCGCAAACTCTCTAGTAATATCACAAGCGCTAGGAAGTTTATCAAATAATCATAAAAATACAAGTTTTCTTGCTTCGGTAAGACCACTCGTGCCCTGTATGATTATTTGATGTTATTCTCCCGTGATTTCCCGGAGTATTCAGGAAGAGAATTATTTGAGTCCTAAATTAGCCGCCATTGAGAAATAAACCTAGCCAGAAACACTACAATGCGCATGCATCAAAGGCGATTCTCAAGTAAGAAGCTCTTGAAGTCTGTTTCGCTATAACTTTGGAGTAACTTGGATTGGTTGGTGGACTGATTGCAAGAAAGTATTCATACACTAAGTCACATATCTATCAGTAATCAATGAAAGTAAAGATCACTAGGTACATTCCAAAAGTTTCGTGTCAATAACGCGACCGTGTCGTGCTGCAAACACGGGCTAAAACGAACACGCGATTGGTTCTGCGTGTAACTCACGTGACATTTTACAACACAACACGACACGGTCGCGTTAGCTGACACGAGACTTTTGGAATGTGCCTACTGTTATTTTTGAATAAACCGCACAAAACCGCCATCTTGAATAAATAGATGGCCCGGTCAAACCACAAAAAATCGCCTTCTGGGATAAATAGATAACCCGGTCGAACATTTGACGACCAGTTTTGACTGGTTTAGAACTTTTTAGGTACGCGTAACACAATTTAACGGTTAGTTGCCACAACCAATCTGAGTTACTCCAAAGTTATAGCCAAACAGACTTTAGTGGGAGCTTCTAACTATAAGCAGACATGATTAGCCAACAACTGAGTGCTTCAGCCAATACTAGTGTGCCTCGTTATACGTACGAGGCTTTGGACTCAAAAAATTCTCAAATTAAAAGATTTTTTTACTTTTTACTTTGAAATTCCGTCACAATGTGGAAAAGACGGAAACAACAAACAAAGCAGGATCCTGTCGACAAAAGAAAACAATCAGAACAAAGACGTTATGCATGATTCTTGAGGCAACGTTTACCGATCTTTAGGCATAGTAATTGGATTAAAAGTAACGCTTGTTGCTGCCAATGATTGTGATGGTTGAATTCTGCATTAAAACATTAAAACACAACAAGCTGCGTTCAATTCATCTGTCATAATCCAATTCTTACAATTCTTTCAATTATCAAAACCGGAAATTGACGCTTTTTACGAATTCTACACAATTCAATTCCTGGCATGGGAAATTTTCAACAAAAAATTTTTCTGCCCTAGATTTCGTGGCAGATTGGCAACCGGCCACCTAAACTAGGTTCTCTGTGGATTCCTAGCCTCTTCCTATAAACATAGGGTGGTTCCCACTAAAGACGGCCACAGCCGCATTTTCCCGCTGTGTTCCCCCTACTCCCAGAAGTACAACACTTCTGGGTACAGCCCTCCTTTACCCTTCCCAATTTCTGATTGGCTTTACTGCCTTCAGTCAGCATTTCCCTGAGGGAATTCCATCTAGCTTTCGAAGTCATTTACTCTAGTTACATGCACACGCTTTTCTGGAAAATGACGACATTATTTCTCAAGTGGAAATATTCACTCTAGTTTCCACTTTTCTACTTGATAAATGATGACATCATTTTCCAGAAAAGAGCGTTCATGTAAACTTAGTAAATGTGTGTTTCTACCTATCATCGGATGATGTGCTCCGGACATGATACTGGATTAATGCCCCGATTCCGGATACGATTCGACCGATTTTCGACACGAAGATGACTGATTGGTAATGCTATTAAGACTAATTTTCAATGACTGATCATCAATGGCTGACCTCAACAATGCACCTGTCTTATACTAATGTTATCCACTATGTAAACAAATCTTCTGTACTTTGCCAATTCTGGCGTGAAATGAATAAATAATAATAATAATAATAATACATAATCCACGTGCGGCTTGGATTATGAGAATTGAAATCCAATTATTCAGGCAGCCATCTTGGATTTAGTAATGGCAGTAAAATTGGATTATATATATATATAATCGAGATGAATTAAATGCAGCTATTGACTTATATGTGAATTTTAAAACATGAAAATCACTAAGTAAATAGGTTGACTTAGGTGCCCATATGTGGACTCAAAAATGTCACTTCAATTCAACCTAGACAACTAATTGGTTTTATCTAAATGAATTTGAAGTTGTTGAAATAAAAGTGGATAGTAGAATTCTTATAAAAATAAATCTCAATTCTTATTAGTTCTATACAAGAAACTATTTTCTATTTGACTCTTCCAAAATTAAAAAAATCAAAATATTTTTGACAATTTCTTACTTTGAAAATGTGTCGCAATGTAGAAAATACGGATATAGCAAGCATAACAAGACACTGTTGAAAATAAAAAAAAACAAAACAATCAGAACAAAAATAACATTTTAATTAAAGTATAGTTTACCGATTTTCGGGCATGATTGTAGCTACCGGTTGTTGAGTTCTGTATTAAAACATTATGATTAAAGTAATGTGTTTATAATTTTTTCAACATGAAAATCATAACTTACATTGAATGTATGGGACAATGTGGAAACGATGGAAACGACAAACAAACCAAAATCCTGTTTAAAAATAAAAATAAACAATTAGAACAAAGGCATGATTGTAAAATCAAAGTTTACTTTTCTTCAGCTTTCGATCTTTTAGTAGTATTTGTAATAAAAGTAGCACGAGTTGCTTTTGGTGGTTGAAATCTGTATCAAAGCATTAAATATTTAAATCTTAAAAGGTTTACGACATCAAAAATTTTATGACTGAATAATGTTCGCCATCCCTTAAAATGGTCAAAATGATTTTTTACTTAAAATTTCCAGAACACATTTAAAGAAATCATTTTATATCCCAAGCAGTTCATTTGAGCTTGGTGTGGGTCATTGTTGGCCGTTGCTGGCATGGCGCTGTATCTGACGTCACAGTTGGTATTTCCCAAGTTAAATGGTTAGGATTTACATCAAAACTGGTAACAATCGCTTGGTCTCGCTTTTATTTATCTCTCACTTTTTTCATATTAGGTGCATTCAGGAACTAAAACTTGTCAAAAACAAGTTTTGCATGTGGTTAGTTTTGTGTGTGTTTTGTGTATGTTTTGTGTATAATTCTGAGTGTGAAAATCTGAGGCACGTTTTAGCTAAGTTTTAGGCAAGTTTTAGCTACGTTTTAGCTTCGTTTTAGCTACGTTTTAGCTTCGTTTTAGCTACGTTTTAGCTTCGTTTTAGCTACGTTTTAGCTTCGTTTTAGCTACGTTTTAGCTTCGTTTTAGCTTCTATCACATGCTTGAAGCAGTCATGTGATGTCTAAAACAAATGGCGCCGATCTAACTCTACAACAGTAGAGTTAGATGCTGCGCAGACGAGTGCGCAATTGTAAGACACAACTCGTGTCTCGTGAAACGCAGGAATTGTAGCGTTTCCTAAAACGCGCGTGCACGCGCGTTTCTTGACTAAAACAGAAACGTTTCCGGAAATGACGACACATTTCAGGAAACGAAACGAGAGAAACGACTGAGACTTGGA
The DNA here is from genome assembly GCA_000239455.1 of Strigamia maritima. Lineage (NCBI taxonomy): Eukaryota > Metazoa > Arthropoda > Chilopoda > Geophilomorpha > Linotaeniidae > Strigamia > Strigamia maritima. Next base: position 110,608 of record JH431816.1, read on the forward strand.
AATGTTTTAGTTCCTGAATGCACCTATTGTCATCTGCTCGTTTTCACAACTTCAACATTGCGTTTTAACCCGAAATTAATAAATCTCTTGAAAATTTAATTTAGGGTTTTTAAACATGCTTGATCTAATGGACCAATAAAAAACGTGATGTCCTTTAAGAGCGGATACAGTAGAACTGATCCCACTAATGAAGAAATTATGAAGTGGTATTGAAGCTGAGAATCTTAAAAAAAGTGCAAAGAATAATCGATCTACAATAGGTCAGAATAGTTGATCACTTTGAGGAATTTCAAGAACATGGCAGGAAATTGAAGGAAATAAATCTGTTGTAATAAATTATAAGATTGCAATTTTTGATAGTACATAAGTATGCTCTTTCATTTTAGAAGAAGTGGTCAAAGCTTTATTCATCTTTCATTGTGCTAAGCTATAGAATGGTCTTCTTCTTAGCAGTCAATGCTCCAATTAAATTTGCCTGTTTTGAAAACCTAGATAATCTATGCTCTAACTTCGCAAATTTTAACTTTGAAAGCGAATCTCTAGAGTAGCTTCGAAAAGGAATAACTTTGTAATACCCTCGCTTTATTGTACTGTCTATATCTAGACTCTTATATGAGAAAAAATATGTCTCTGAATTACTATTCTCAGTTATAAGTCCTTGGAAAAATGAAATTGTTCTCTAAGACAGGCTACTATGTATTTCTTCCTACAAATGGGCAGAAAAAATACTCTGTGTATGCACATCGCGCAGTTTCCTTGGGTATAAACAGTTACAATGATTTTAATTATCCTTACTTGAAATATCTTTCACACTGTGGAAAAGCTGGAAATAACAAACAAAACAGGACACTGCAAAAGAAATTTAAAATAACACATTGAATAAGTCTTAATATTAGGCTTACCGATCTTCAGTTGCTACTGGTTGTTGAGGTTGTGGTGGTTGAATACTATATTAAAAAATTTTGATTTTGTAATTTATGATGTAATTTTAAAACAAACGTAAACTGGCCTCTCACAAAATACCCATATTTTATGAATAGAAGCCACAGCCTATATTCGAAGACAGCCTGTATTCGAGGACAGCCTGTGTACATTCAAGGACAGTCTGTATTCATGGATAGCCCATATACAAGGATAGCCTGTCTTCGAGGACAGCCTGCATTCGTGGATAGCCTGTATTCGAAGACAGTCTGTATTCGAGAACAGTCTGTATTCGAGGACAGTCTGTATTCGAGGACAGCCTGTATTCGAGGACAGCCTGTATTCGAGGACAGCCTGTATTCGAGGACAGCCTGTATTCGAGGACAGCCTGTATTCGTGGACAGTCTACATTATTATTAATAAATTTATTCATTTACGGGTTGCCCCATCTTGAATGGGGTTAATTACAATAATTAGATTACAAAATACAATTCCTAAAATAAACAAGAGCAACCGAACGCGATCAAAAACACACCACCCGTCCGCCACGGAGATCAACACCATGTGCACATCAACCAATCACTTCCGCCATTTTTTCAAAGTAGCGAATATATTCCACTATATTAATGTCAATCGGGCCCTGCAGTATCTGGTTAATCTGTGTCACATCAATCTTCCCCCGGTCCCGCCAAAACCAGGTCGTTGCACGATATATAGACATCTCTTTGCATCCGAACACGTGATCAATGTCCTCCCTCACTTCCTTACACGCCCGACACAATTGCCAGGAGTCTTCCATCCACCAAACCCCGCCACGAACCCAGCCACCACATCGTAATTGCATCCAGATTTTTCTTTGGTATTCCGAGTTTTTTGGGTCAATTAAATAAGTTTCCCTGCCAAATGTAGTTTTTATTTCCTTGTATCTCGGACAGTAAGATGAACAATCAACACGAGACCACGTTTTTTGAATTTCCTGCAACATCAAACCCTTCAATATGTCTTCCATGTTTACTTTTTTCCTTTCTAAGTCCTCAGGCGCTCTAAGCAATTCTAATAACGTTCCATTTCCTGCCTCTTTAATTATCCGATCCAGATCACAGCGCCAGTTACTTTTTTGTATTTCTTCTTTTAACATGACCCGGAGATTAATCCTCGGCCACCGAAAGTCGTCCATCTGGAGTATATCCACAATATATTTAAATACTCGTTTAACAGTAAGAATCCTTACGTCATATTCAGCCAATTCCATTTTCCAGACATAGTCTGGACAATTACGATTAGCTTGCAGAATCATTTTCATATAACGTCTATGGACCCTTTCAGTGTCTTGTCATCCTCTCAGTCCCCAGATTTCCACACCATAAAATAATACTGATTGTACCAATGCTGAGTGTAGTTTGAATTTACTTTGTAGGTCGTGCATTCCAGTTCGTTTCATCAATCCCCATACTGTATTAACCACACTTTGGGATTTAATAGCTCGTTGTTTCACATGTTCAGTCATTACATTAAAGGTCGTAAAAGTGAATCCCAAGTACTTGTATGAATTCACAATTGTCAGCTCCACACCGTTATAATCATTCTAATGTATTATTATTGTAAATTCACCGTCCCGAATAGTTTATAACTTACATAAACTTTATCCAACAATTCGTGTACAAAACTGAAAAGTGAACTTTTTTGAATTGTACTGTTATTGTGGTATCTTATTTTAATCCTCTAGTCAAGCTGAGTCGAAAAATCATTGTTTCGTAACCAAAAAATGTGCGCAACAATACAAAAACCCAAATGTAAATAATTTTTTAAAATAGTTTACAAGCGTTTTCGTTTGCTAACAATGGCATGCACATTTTTGGAACACAAAACAATGATTTTTCGACTTCAGCTCAACTAGAGGATTAAAATAAGATGCCACAATATATACCTTCAGTACAATGCATAAGCCATTAACCAATGGGAGTTTCGTGCACAAATTGTTAAATAAAGTTTAAAATTTATTAGCAATACTTACTTCCAATATCTTTCACAAACAGGAAAAGATGGAAATAACAAACAGAAGAGAAGCCTAGAAAAAAAATATTGAAATAAAACGATACTTAATTTTTAAGACAATTGCTTACCGCTCTTCGGGCTTAGTTCTTCCAGGAGTTTCAATAAAAGAAGACATAGTTGCTAATGGTGGTTGAAATCTGTTGTAATAAATTATAAGATTGCAATTTTTGATAGTACATAAGTATGCTCTTTCATTTTAGAAGAAGTGGTCAAAGCTTTATTCATCTTTCATTGTGCTAAGCTATAGAATGGTCTTCTTCTTAGCAGTCAATGCTCCAATTAAATTTGCCTGTTTTGAAAACCTAGATAATCTATGCTCTAACTTCGCAAATTTTAACTTTGAAAGCGAATCTCTAGAGTAGCTTCGAAAAGGAATAACTTTGTAATACCCTCGCTTTATTGTACTGTCTATATCTAGACTCTTATATGAGAAAAAATATGTCTCAGAATTACTATTCTCAGTTATAAGTCCTTGGAAAAATGAAATTGTTCTCTAAGACAGGCTACTATGTATTTCCTCCTTCAAATGGGCAGAAAAAATACCCTGTGTATGCACATCGCGCAGTTTCCTTGGGTATAAACAGTTACAATGATTTTAATTATCCTTACTTGAAATATCTTTCACACTGTGGAAAAGCTGGAAATAACAAACAAAACAGGACACTGCAAAAGAAATTTAAAATAACACATTGAATAAGTCTTAATATTAGGCTTACCGATCTTCAGTTGCTACTGGTGGTTGAATACTATATTAAAAAAATTTAATTTTGTAATTTATGATGTAATTATGATTAATTAATTATGATTATAATTATTTATGATGTAAAACAACCATAAAACTGGCGTCTCACAAAATACCCATATTTTATCGAATAGAAGCCACAGCCTGTATTCGAGGGTAGCCTGTATTTGAGGACAGTCTGTATTCGAGGACAGTCTGTATTTGAGGACAGTCTGTATTCGAGGACAGTCTGTATTCGAGGACAGTCTGTATTCGAGGACAGTCTGTATTCGAGGACAGTCTGTATTCGAGGACAGTCTGTATTCGAGGACAGTCTGTATTCGAGGACAGTCTGTATTCGAGGACAGTCTGTATTCGAGGACAGTCTGTATTCGAGGACAGTCTGTATTCGAGGACAATCTGTGTTCGAGGACAGTCTGTATTCGAGGACAGCCTGTATTCGAGGACAGTCTGTATTCGTGGACAGTCTATATTAAAAAGTGCTGTAAAATGAGCTGCCTATAATTTTGGAATGACTTCTTTTTGAAGAAATATTATTACTTTGTAATTTAAAACATCTATTTTTAATGCATATCCTAATTAAGATTTAAAATTTTAGTGTAATGACATTATGGATATACTTCTAGTTTAATCTTTCATTATTCTATCTACCATAGGCCTTTCGACTGTTCACCAGTCTTCTTCAGTGGTTTTTAACCACTGAAACCACCGAAGTCTAGATATAGTCTAGATACAGTCTAGATACAGTCTAGATATAAACCACTGAAGAAGACTGGTGAACAGTCGAAAGGCCTATGGTAGATAGAATAATGAAAGATTAAACTAGAAGTATATCCATAATGTCATTACACTAAAATTTTAAATTATTACTTTGTGATTTTCCTTACTTTGAAGATTTCTGACACTGTAGAAAAGACGGAAATAACAGACAAAACAGGAGGCTGGCAAAAAAAATAAAATTACAACAAAGATATTGTATAATAAGTGGTAAAGTATACCGTTTTTCAGATGTGAATTGAACATGATTATGAGCATGATTATCACCTAGTTGCTTCGGTTGTTGAATACTGTTTTAAAACATTTTGTTTGAATTACTGACTATAAAGTATAAAACTCGTATTAATTAATAGATCCTGTATTCCTAGGAACGTGCTGTAGATGAACTTCCATCTACTTTGAAAATTTTCTGATGTAATGTAAGGGTAGATCCTTAACATCCTTATTGTTATTTTGTAACCAGCACTGCTCCACTACTTTTGTGAGCAAATTGACTACAGTTTGATTACAAATCAACTTTAATATCCATTTTTTGGTCAATTTTCAATTGGTTTTGTAATTGCTAGTTTTCACAAACCAAAACTGCTTTGGACATTCAGTAGTAACTTTCTTTTGCCAACAACTCAAGTTGGATGTTTGTACTGCATTTTCTAAGCTAGATTAAACCTTTCAGTAGGTGCATTCAATCTCGAGGAGTCGAATTGACTTCTCGACTTTTCTTGGGCAAAATATGTCATAAGTCTGTGAAGTCAACTTAACAGAAAGCAGAGAAGTCATTCCGTAAGAAGTGAGTCAGAAACAACTTTTCTGACTATAAAAAGTGACTTCTCTGCATCACACATGCGCAGTTGTGCCTTTCCTACTTAGATTCGGGTGATTCAATCCAAACTGAAGTTTTAGCAAATAAAACATGCAAAATTTGTAGATAGGGACATCATATAACAACATCCTAACGATTTCATGAAAAATCTGCATAAAAATAGGTAATAGTTACAAAAAATGACGACAAATCACGTATACGTATACGGCAGACTTAGGTATGTGTTTCGCGGCCAACGTGATTTGGCGTCATTTTTCGTAACTCTTACCTAGTTTTATGCCGATTTCTCATAGAATCATTAGGATGTTGTTAAATGATGACCCCATCTACAAAATTAGCAGGTTTTATTTGCTAAAACCTCAGTTTTGTGCGAATCTAGCAAATAGATCGGCAGCCGTCGAGACAGCCATTTTGTTGCCAACAACAGCTTATGGGGTCGGACTAATCGTCAGGCGTTTGCGTCAGGCGTCAGGCGTCAGGCATCAGGCGTCCAGGAGGGGTTAGTCGTCGTGGTTAGGCATTAGGTTAGGTTAGGTTAGGTTAACCTAACCTACCTAAACTAACCTAACCTAACCTAACCTAACCTAGACGCCTGACGCCTGACGCCTGACGCCTGACGCAAACGCCTGACGATTAGCCCGACCCCAGCTTATGGCATGGGCACGACATCAGCACATAGGCGCGTTCAAACAATAACTGACTTTTTTCAGTCACTTGGAAAAGTCAAAATGACTTCTCGATATCGAACGCACCTAATGTAGATTTGTTTCTCGGAGCAAATGAAGTTATTAGACTAACTTGTCAGAGCTGCTCCAATATGATCCTGGTGGAGGCGGCGGTGGAGGTGGCGGCGGTGGTGGTAAACGAGAACTGATAAATTTGATCTCGATTTGTTTCTCAGAGTTAATCGAATATTAAACAAACTTTGAAGGGCTGTCCCAAGATGATGCTGGCGGTGGTGGCGGTGGCGGTGGTGGCGGTGGCGGCGGTGGTAGCTGGGGCAACGGTGGAAGCGGCGGTTGAGGCGGCGGTGGCTGTGGCGGCGGTGGTGGCAAACGAGAACTGTATTTAAATATAATGATGAAATAATTTCAAATTCAGAGTTAATGAAATATTAGACAATACTTTGAAGGACTATTCCAAAATGATGCTGGTGGCGACCAATGATAACTTAAAAATTGAAACATTTCATCTGGATTTGTTTCTCAGAGTTAGTGAAATATTATCAAACTTTGCAGGGCTCTTCCAATATGATGCTGGCGGTGGCGGAGGTGGCGGATGCGGCGGAGGCGTGGGTAGACGCGGCCAATAATAATAACTTAAAAAAATATGATTATTATTATTTTATAAATATTTAAATTTTTATTTAAAACTAGCATATCATTATTGCCATTTAACCTTCCAAGAGCCAATGATGTATACAAATGTATACTATCACCACACTGGTATAGGAAATTTTCCTTAAAAATTTTTTAAAAATTCTGAAGCTTGGCTACTTTGAACTGTTCATAATAAAGAATTTTATAGTATAAATTTAAAAAATTTTAGTTAAAAATTCTACAAAATACAAGGCTTGGAAAATTCAGCCCCTGAATCTTTCCATGTTAAATTTTGGGTAGCTGCCCTGTAATTAGTTAAAGCGCTTCCGTTTAGAGCGCCACCACCATTTGTGGCGAGAAGTAAAAACAGTAATTTTGAATTTTCAAGTTAGATACAAATTCCAGTAAAGTTATGAATATATAAATTTTTGTTCAAAACTCTACTGGAAAATGATATGTTTTGTAGATAAGTTATTTAGCATGTTTTAAATCTTGCAAATAGTTTTATTGCATTAAATATAGATGAATTAGACAAGTTTTGTGTAATTTTTGATAAAATTAATAAAAATTTTATCAAGATCAGAGTGAAATTTTTTTGAAATTTTTAAATATAAGCGACATCTAGTGCCGACCACAACAACTAGTGCTAAAGCGCTAACATACAACAGCTTTAAGCAATTATACAAATGTATACATTATTGGTTTGCCATGTTCATTAGAATCATTGGCTCTTGGAAGGTTAAAAAACAATTTTTAAAAAATTTTTGTATCCAAATTCAAATTAAAAATAATTTTAAGTTTTTTAATTATTTCACATTTCAGGCTAGATTGAAACGTATGATCTGGATTTGATTCTTAAAAGTAATGAAATATTAGACAAACTACTTAGAAGGGCTGTCCCAAGATGATGATGATGGCGGCTGCGGCGGCAGTGGTGGAGGTGGTGGAGGTGGCAGCTGGGACCAATGATATCTTTAAAAAATATTCTTATTGAATTACGATTATTTTTTTACTAACAAAATAAACAAAAATAGTACTAAATTATAAATCTGACTATTTTTTATATGGTATAGTAAAAAAATAAAAAACAAGCAAATCCAAAAATTATAAAAATCCCTTGAAAAATCAAATGTTTGAATATTTAAAAGAATTTACAATATTTCCAGCTGAAATTGAACCATTTGATCTAGCAAAAACCGATTGTAGTTTAGTTCAACTGAAATCAAGTTTAGTAGCTCAATTTAAGCCTATAGCTTGGATTATTTTACATATCTACCGTATATACTCGCGTATAAGTCGGATTTTGGACTAAATCTAGGCCTATTTTTCCAAATTCGACTTATACGCAAGTCAAAAAAACAAACATATTTTTTTTTTTTAGAATTTTACAAATCACGACCGTTCAACATCCAGGCCACCCCATAGGCCACCTATAGGGTGGCCTGAACGTTGAACGGACATGATTTGTGAATACCGTATATGCTCGCGTATAAAGTCGAGGATTTTTGGACCAAATCCTGGTATTTTTCATCCAATTCGACTTATATGCGGGTCAATGGTTTTTGACCTTTAAGTCGGGGTGGACTTATACGCGGGTCGACTTATACGCGGGTCGACTTATACGCGGGTCGACTTATACGCGGGTCGACTTATACGCGGGTCGACTTATACGCGGGTCGACTTATACGCGGGTCGACTTATACGCGGGTCGACTTATACGCGGGTCGACTTTATACGCGGGTCGACTTATACGCGGGTCGACTTATACGCGGGTCGACTTATACGCGGGTCGACTTATACGCGGGTCGACTTATAGGCGGGTCGACTTATAGGCGGGTCGACTTATACGCGGGTCGACTTATACGCGAGTATATATGGTAATTTTGAATTGGTCTAATTAGGGTCTAGTGTAGTTTATAGCGTGTAATGGGGCTTATTGGGGTCAGAGACAACTGTAATACCACGTTTTCGCACTAGAAAATCAGGCTAGCTTATAAATCGCTAGTTTATGTTTATAAATGTAGAGCGAATACATCTAGTTTATCTTAAGCTAGCTTATCGATGTTGAAACTAGATAAACTTCATCTAGTTTGGAGAACTGGATAAGTTACGTAGTTATGGGCTAGCTGCTTTAACTGGCTTGTGATGTTATGCTCCAGAATGCATTGCCATTGATGGTCGAATCTGCATTAACTATTATTACTATTATTAAGTTATTTCTAAGTAGTGACTGGACTAGCCTTAAACTATGTGCAGGTGTAAACAGTCTGGCTCAACAACATCAACATAAGCTAAGCTAACTCAAATGTTGTCTAGCCTGTGTACTGCGAATGTGATAAAATCTAAGATGGCATGTGTTTCTCCATCATTATTGATAAGTTTGTATAAGTTATTTGTCTGACATGTGTGTTTGTTTTGGGCCTAAGATATTGTAATGTAATGTAACAATACTCGCAAATATAATATAGACAAACCTTGTTTTAAGTTACCTTGTAAACCATGTTTCCCTGTCTTTCCAATTGGACCTTGGTGGCATAAGTGGTAATCGTGGAACGGGTGGTGCTGGTGGTATTCGTGGCTTCGATAGCATTTTTGGGAATGGTAATTGTGGTGGTGATGAATATATTGGTTGATGACTATTAAAATATTGATATAAATTAAATGATCATCCCAATTTCATCCATCGCACTCTCCCGCCAAACATCTACGAGTCATTCAACAGACATTAAAAACAAACTTTGCATGGTTGCTCCAATATGAAGACGGTGCTGGTGGCGCCAGTTGTGGCAGTAGTGGTAGCCGTGGTGGCAGAGATGGTTGATTACTTTAGAAAAAAAAATTTAATTGTATTTGATTGTAATTTTTAAAACATAAATTATTAATCTCATTAACAGCATTTCAAAAAGCATAAAAACTAAGCAAACAAAATGCAACATCACGAGGATCATTCAATGTACAAATCTTTGAAGATATTCTAAATTTTCCAAGATTTGCACCCATGATTTTTCCAAGATTCTTGGAGTCTTACTAAGTTTACAAGAACACGCTTTTCTGAAAAATGACGTCATCAAGTGGAAAAGTGGATACTAGAGAGAATACTCCATTTTTTACTTTTCCACTTGAGAAATAACGACGTCATTTTCGCCTTATACATGATGGAGATGGCAGCAAGTATTAATTCAGAGTATACATTACAAGTACTCTAATGCCTGATTCACGCTTGTCCGACTGTTAAACAAAATATCCCTGTGTGCCTTGAAAAAGGAGTTTACACTTATATTGGTTTCATTTTGTCAGAGTTAGTCTGTCTGTTTTATTTTGTTGGTTTTGACATGTCAGTTCCGTTTTTGCCCTTCCCTTCATGCAAAAGGTTTATTCAATTTTTTGAAAGCCATTTTTTTCTCTCGACATGAGATAGTCGATTTGTTTTAAGATGAAACGTGTTATTAGACAAACTTTGTATGGCTGCTCCAATATGATGACTGTAGTGATGGCCTCAGTGGAGGTGGAAATGGCGGTTTATCACTAATTAAAAGAAAAAATTAGGATAGTGATAATACAGTGAAAATTAAATTAAAAGTACCGTGTTTGAAAGAGAAAGTCACTTTAAACGATTAAATGATTTAAAGTATGAATAGCAATGAATTGTTCATGTCATCAATGAGCTGTATACTGTATATATACCATAAAAGCAGGGGTGACAGTGACAGTGTGGTTAGAGCATTGGCCTCACACCACATTAGTCTCAGGTTTGTCTCTAGGTACTTATTTAGGTACCAAAATGTGCAAAAGGAGTTTTTTCAGAGTTCTTCCGCCTGTTGTCGATGGGTACCCCGGTTTCCCCATCGACTAACAAAACTCGATCTGTGTTAGAGACTCGATGCGGAACCCTAGAAATGGGGAAGATATAAATGGTTGACGACAACAAGTGTACCAAAAGAATACCAAAAACAAACTTCTTGCCCATTAGTACATTACGGTTTTATAGGAAATGTCAGAATATATTTCTTTCACTAAACTCTATCCAACAATTCGTGCACGAAACTGAAAAGTGAACTTTTTTGCATTGTACTAAAAGTATATATTGTGGCGTCTTATTTTAATCCTATAGTCAAACTGAGTCGAAAAATCATTGTTTCGTAGTCAAAAAATGTGCGCAACAATACAAAAACCCAAATGTAAATAGTTTTTTTAAATTTTTTATAAGCCATTTTGTTTGTTAACAATGGCATGTACATTTTTGGACTACCAAACAATGATTTATCGACTCGGCCACAATATATACTTTCAGTACAATTCATAGGTCATTAACCAATGGGGAGGCACAAATTGTTAAATAAAGTTTAGGGGCATTCCAATAGTCAACACTGATTGTCAGTGTATTCGTGACTCACGCACTAATTGAGCTTTTACGGTATACATATAGCTCATTGATCTCATTAAACTATATGATCTAAATCCATTTCTCAGAGCAAATTGGATACCGTATACAAACTTTGGATGGTTGCTCCAGTTCCAGTATGACAGTGATGGTGACATTTGAGGTGGTGGCAATGGTGAAATATTACTGTATTAAGAAATTCTGTAAGAATTATATTTTTAACGTATTACTTTAAAAACACGAACAGCACGAAATGATTATTATCTCATCAATTCCATGTAATCAAAATTACCAAAAAAAAATTGTATAAAAATCAATGTTAAAAATCACGTCATTTCCTATCCTGCAATCGATATTCCCTGAAATTTCGTGCTATTGGATGTGGTAAACAATTAAAAAAAAAAAAATAATATTCTTACTGCTTAAATTCTGCACCATACAGCTGAAAGAACGAAGAAAACAAATGAAACAAAACACTACTGTCAAAAAAAATAAACAATTAATAATCAGAATAAAAATGTTTAAAAAAATCATTTAAGCAAAGTTTACCATTGAATTTTCATTTCGAGTGAACGCAGTCGTTAAACCTGTTATTTCCTTTCAGGTTTTACACAATGCAACGTAAATTCATTTTTGTAATTAGAGAAAGAGATTAATCAAATTCTTTTTTTAACAATTAAGAGGATCGTATTCCCATATTCCTCGAGAAACAACCAAATAAAATCGCCAACATAATTCTCATCAAAATTTTCTTTCCGAGATTTGTGTGCCTTTTTGATACAGGCACACAATGATAACATTAAATAAAAAAGGTGAGAAATATAGTATAACTATGATTTAATGACTACTATCAAATATCAACAACTTATTTCATTAGAAAAATAATTTTATATTTATGCAATCCTACCTGAAATTGTGGTAAACAAATCATCCTATTTTTGTCCAGGTTTTGCAAACGGCCAATTGTGATGACAATTGCCATTTTTCATTTGACATACACAATGCTGCAGCTGATGCCGTGACAGAAAAGCCGATTAACAAAAGCAACTCATGTATTCAAAGACCACCATGACTAACAATGTTACCTAAAAACAATACCGTACTTAAGCCTAGTACACTTACCAATTCAGACTCAAAATATTGAGCCAATCTGAATTTTTCATGTGACAATTATCAACGGAATTTTAAATAATGGATAATGTGACATGGAAAATTCAGACTGCAAATAATGTGGTACACATGGTTTGTTTAATGACATCATATTACTTATGGCGACGGTCTGAAATATTTTTTTGCAAATGGCTACCATTGAAAATGTGCAATGAGGATGAGGATGATGATGACGATATATTCAAAAATCAATGTGTTAGGCTTGCTTTTCATTTTTCCTTTCTGTTTCTTGGCAGGATAGAACATATATCCCGCCAACAGCAGCTAATATGGATTCGTCCCTACTTGACGCAACGTTCGAACGTGCAGTTTAACCGGTCGCTTAAACCACATGAATTATGGGTAGTTGAAAAGATTCCATGCACGGAAACAATAGGTCGTTTCCCCGCGCACCAAGTGCGCGGAAAGAATGATTTTTTCAGCTACGGAATATTTCCTCACAAGGAAATTTTTTGATGTGTACCACAAAAAAATGAATTTTCAGATTTCGATTCCCTGTGCCATTCCGTGTACGGAATGAGCTGATGTGTACTAGGCTTAACATTTCAAAGTGCACATGTGTTGAGATTGCTTTTTACAAGCCATAAATATTTGTGATTGGAATGGGATGCACTACCTTCACATGGGGCTGTGAAAGGAAGTTCTGGACGCCCAAATCGCAAGAAAATAGGAAACAGACCGTATTAATTTGGGTTTAGCCTTTAATAGTTGTCTAGAGGTCGTTGCAGTTTCCTACCAATACTCGACCCGCGGATTACTTGCACTTAGCCATGGGCCGCGAGGTCAAAATAACGTAATAAACACCTGCTGCAAACTTTAGCTGCAGCCACTAATGTTTGCTCATGAAGGTAGTAGTTCTATAAGCAACACGCCGGCTTCCCAAGCAAGAACATGAAGAGGAGGAACATGTGCCACAACATGACTGTCATGGCTAGCTGTCCTATCGCAACTGCCTCAGCTACTTCCTGCCTTCCCTCATTCCACCAGGTGTAGAGTTGTCATGACCACGGGCCTTTGGGCAGTGTTTGACCAGTAACTTCGTTATATCTTGAATAAATTAAGTAAATAATTTCAATAAATAAAATAACTAGTTTTGTCAATGATTTTAAGTAAGTGCCAACTTGAGTTATTTATTTAAGATGGAATAGCCCACATACCATATAAAATGAACGTGACAAAAGTATCAATATATATATATATTGTGAACTTTTCTTGCGCGATGTGATGTGCTTTAAATACGTCACAATACACCTATAAATTAAGTTTAATGTGCTCAAACACACAACATCTATTTAAAAACTTCATACATAATTGTTATTTATAATTATATCAATTATAATTATCTCATCAGTTTTAATTTTAAAAACACTTATTAAAAAGACTAATGAAAGAAAAATATTTGTTTCTAATTTTTATATACCACTTTGTTGTAAATCAGTATTATTTCCCACCTTGACTTAACGTATTCTCATTTATCTTAAACATGATATATTGCAAGGCAATGGACAATCACACTGTGGTTCACATGTTGGACATTCAGGACAACAACCAAAACACATCCAACATTTCCAACACATATCACATGGACATGTTGGACATATACTGCACGGACAGGATCCAAATATATCTGTTTTTGAATAGTTTGCTACTCTCGTTGCAATTGAGCGTAAATTTGGCATTTCTATTATACTTAATGCAAACAAGTCTTTTATATCTGCAGTCTTGGGACGAGGAGCAGTTCTAACAGCAATATCTGTATTAGGGCTACTTACATTAGAAGTTGTTGTTAAACAGGGTATAATACAAGGCAATGGACATTCACATTGTGCAGGACATGTAGGACATTCAGGACAACAACCAAAACACATCCAACATTTCCAGCACACCTCACATGGACAAGTAGGACATATAGGGCATGGACATGGTTGCATTTCTAGTGTTGTTTCTGTTGTTGAAATAAAGTTTCCAGTTGTTATTTGTTGTGCATTCATGAGGGTTGTAGTTGCTGTTCCTGTTTCAGTTGTTGTTAGTTCAGTGGCTCCAGATGTGGTTCTCACATCATTAGCAGTAACTGGAACAGAAGTACGGTAGTTGTAATGTACAGGATGTTTTATGAAAAATGTTTCCTGTAAATTTCTCCAAGTTGGGGTTAGATGGATGCCTGGTCTTTATAGTTTTATAAAAAATGGGCCAAGGTGAAAAAATTGTCATGTATCTTTGACCTTGAAAGGACCCTTCAAAATAATTGCAATGCTATCTCGGAAACTTTGCATCGTAGCTACCAAGTTCCAATTAGAAAGTTGTAAAGCATAGTCTAATCGGCCTAAAAACATAATTTAATGAAAACATTTTCCTATGGAAATTCCAAGAAAATTCAAGCCGAAAACATGCAAAAATAAACTAGCTGAAAATCAAGTGATTGAAAAATTTTTGCTTTACTCCAAAATGGCTGTAATATGTCATGTCTTGAGACAAAAAGATGTTATTTTGGAGTAGGGTAAACCAAACTTTTTATCCCACTGACTTGATTTATTTCTGCATGTTTTTTGACTAATTTTTATTTTAAAAAAATGTCTTCATTGTATTGTGTTTTTAGACCAATTAGACCATGTTCTACAACTTTCTGATTGGAACTTCGTAGCTACGATGCATGGTTTCTGAGATAGCATTGTGATTACCGTAAAAGATCGTCTCAAAGCCAAAGATCATGTGATCATTCTCTTCGCTTCGGCCCATTCCATATGAAACCATGATGACCCATCTATCCCAGACTTGGAGAAATTTACAAGGAACAGTTTTCATGAAACACCTTGCAGAAGTACAGGATGTCCATAAGCCGATGCACCCATTCAAGTGAATGTAATCCTGTATACAGTTAGTGTGTAGTGCTGATGGCATCCAGATGATATTAACTTGTATCTTTTTCATAATTTTATAGAAATTACTCAAATTCTTTTTTATTTTTTTGCAGAGCATCCAATGCATTGGCACTTTGTTGACCAGTTGCCATTTCCTACTATAAAGTCACTGCAAATCGATACTTATTTTAACATTGAAAAGATTAACTTGTGAATAAATACACCTGATAACAATGAGGACTGGTCAAACAAAGAACTATAATGTTTGCTCTAGAAAAAATTAAATTTAATGAAGCAATTGAATTTAAATTAATGGAAAGGGTTGCTCTACGAGATTAAATCAAAGTGATACGGTACTGCTAGTGATACACATTACACACTAATTTCAAATAGGTGCATCAGCTTGTAGTTTAAAAAAGAGAGAAAAGAAAAGTAGTCATTAAGTATTCCGTGTATTTGAGTATCAATGCTGGTAATGCGGACATATCAAGCCATAAGCCATAGGGAATAATTGAGAAAAAAACTATGCAAAGGAGTACGTACCCATATAACCTCTTAAAAAATTAAATTATTTTTTATAATAGAAATATAATCCAAATTTGCTGTAGCAACGTATACAACGAAATCTAGAGAACAGTTGGAAATATAGGTTCCACATGCTAATTTGATTGCTTATAGAAAAAACTTGTTATAACAAACAGTTTTGGCTTAATTTTAGTTGTTTGTTATAACGAGGTTGGTCTGTAGTAGCAAAAGAAGTTGAAATAGGAGTGGTTGAAATAGCAAAAATAAAAATAAAAGTAAAAGTAGCAGTACTTGCTGTTTGTGATGAAGATAATAATGATGATGATGATGGTAGTCTATAATGCATTAAAATATTCTAATTAAAATACCGAATGGGATATTTATTATTTTTGACAGTTGTTAAATTCATTTATTTTCCAGAGAAACTACTTTCCATTGAAATTTGCACAAATTGTGCTATAATTATCTCAATAGGAACACAGACATCAGTTAGACAGTAATGATTACTTATATACCGTCTAATAGAGCATAAATTTATCTGCAAACCAAATCATAAAGCAAATTATGAGAATTCTTCTTTCTTTCCTGTTACATTTACTTATGTCTAAAAATACCTAATGTACCCAGTTTGAACCTATATTTTTTCATATTTATGACTGCTGTTGTCATAGGAATAAAGAATAAATATTTATGACTGCTGTTGTCATAGAAATAAAGAATTAATATGAGACTTTTTTATCATGACAACTGCAAACTGCAAAGTGTAGCCTGCATTTCTGGGAACACAATTTTGTTAATCCAATCTTCTGTTGGCTGTTATTAAATTGGAAAACATTTAAAATACACTTTGTCCTTCAAACGTCTCTCACAATATGAAACAACAAGTATTAAATAAAAAAATAAACAAAGCTACCTGTCTGATGAGGAACCAGGGTGATGATCTGATGTGGAACCAGGACGATTGTCTGAAGTGGAACCACCAGTATGGTTGTCTGATGCTGAATCAAGACCTTTACCAGGATAATTGTCTGATGCTGAACCAAGACCATTATCAGGACGGCTGTCTGATGCTGAACCAAGACTGTTACCAGTACGGTTGTCTGATGCTGAACCAAGACCGTTACCAGGACGATTGTCTGATGCTGAACCAAGACCGTTACCAGGACGGTTGTCTGATGCTGAACCAAGACCGTTACCAGGACGATTGTCTGATGCTGAACCAAGCCCGTTACCAGGACGGTTGTCTGATGCTGAACCAAGGCCGTTACCAGGACGATTGTCTGATGCTGAATCAAGGCCGTTACCAGGACGATTGTCTGATGCTGAATTAAAGCCATTACCAGGACTGTTGTCTAATGCTGAACCAAGACCGTTACCAGGACGGTTGTCTGATGCTGAACCAAGACCGTTACCAGGACGGTTGTCTAATGCTGAATCAAGACCGTCACCAGGGTGGTTGTCTGATGCTGAAGTTGAATTGTTGTGTGATGGTGAACCTGGATGGTTGTGTGGTGATGAACCTGGGTGATTGTCTATATCAGAATAAGAATGATTGTCTGATACTGAACCTGGATGGTTGTGTGATGGTGAACCTGGGTGGTTGTACGATGTTGAATCTGGGTGGTTGTGTGATGGTGAACCTGGATAGTTGTGTGATGGTGAACCTGGATGGTTGTGTGATGGTGCATCTGGGTGGTTGTGTGATGATGAACCTGGATGATTGTCTATATCAGAATCAGGACGATTATCCGATACTGAACCTGGATGGTTGTATGATGGTGAACCTGGATAGTTGTGTGATGGTGAACCTGGATGGTGATGTAATGATGAACCTGGGTGATTGTCTATGTCAGCATCAAGATTGTCTGATGCTGAACCTGGATGGTTGTGTGATGGTGAACCTGGATGGTTGTGTGATGGTGAACCTGGGTGGTTGTATGATGGTGAACCTGGATAGTTGTGTGATGGTGCACCTGGATGGTTTTGTGATGATGAACCTGGGTGATTGTCTATAGCAGAATCAGGACGATTGTCTGATGCTGAACCTGGATAGTTGTGTGATGGTGAACCTAGGTGATTGTACGATGGTGAACCTGGATGGTTGGGTAAGGATAAACCTGGGTGGTTGTGCGATGGTGAACCTGGATGGTTGTCTGATGCTGAACCAAGACCGTTACCAGGGCGGTTGCCTGATGCTGAACCAAGGCCATTACCAGGGCGGTTGTCTAATGCTGAACCAAGACCGTTACCAGGGCGATTGTCTAATGCTGAACCAAGACTATTACCAGGACGGTTGTCTGATGCTGAACCAAGCCCCTTACCAGGACGCTTGTCTAATGCTGAACCAAGACCGTTACCAGGACGGTTGTCTGATGCTGAACCAAGGCCGTTACCAGGACGATTGTCTGATGCTGAACCAAGACCGTTAACAGGACGGTTGTCTGATGCTAAAGTTGAATCGTTGTGTGATGGTGAACCTGGGCGGTTGTGGAATGGTGAACCTGGGCGGTTGTGTGATGTTGAACCTGGGCGGTTGTGTGATGTTGAACCTGGGCGGTTGTACGATGGTGAACCTGGATGGTTGTGTGATGGTGAACCTGGATAGTTGTTTGATGGTGCACCTGGGTAGTTGTGTGATAATGAACCTGGGTGATTGTCTATATCAGAATCAGGACGATTATCTGATACTGAACCTGGATGGTTGTATGATGCTGAACCTGGATGGTTGTGTGATGGTGAACCTGGGTGGTTGTACGATGGTGAACCTAGATGGTTGTGTGATGGTGAACCTGGGTGGTTGTATGATGGTGAACCTGGATAGCTGTGTGATGGTGCACCTGGGTGGTTTTGTGATGATGAACCTGGATGATTGTCTATATCAGAATCAGGACGATTGTCTGATGCTGAACCTGGATGGGTGTGTGATGATGAACCTAAGTGATTGTACGATGGTGAACCTAGATGGTTGGGTAAGGGTAAACCTGGATGGTTGTATGATGGTGAACCTGGATGGTTGTGTGATGGTGAACCTGGGCGGTTGTACAATGGTGAACCTGGGTGGTTGTTCGATGGTGAACCTAGGTGATTGTACGATGGTGAACCTGGATGGTTGGGTAAGGGTAAACCTGGATGGTTGTACGATGGTGAAGCTGGATAGTTGTGTGATGGTGAACCTGGATAGTTGTGTGATGGTGAACCTGGATGGTTATGTGATGATGAAACAGGGCGATTGTGTGATGATGAACCGGATTGGTTGTGTAATGGCAAATCAGCGAAGTAATTTGATGTTGAACTGGGTTGGCTATCTGTTGCAGAACAACAAAGTGAAAAAGATGGAAATAACAAACAAAACAGAATGCTGTAAAGTAAACAACAATCAGAACAAAAACATTATACTGTATTATTGTAGAAACAGTTTACCATTCTTTAGGATGGTTTTCTGCTGCGAAACCTGGATGATTGTCTGTAGCAGAACCTGGATAGTTGTCTGTAGGCGAACCAGGACGCTTGTCTAATGCTGAACCTGGATGATTGTCTAATGCTGAACCAGGAGAGTGATCTGATGCTGAACTGGAATGACTATCTGATGTGGAACCACAATATGATAAAAATGGAATTAATAAACAAAACAGGATGCTGTGAAATAAACAACAATCAGAACAAAAATATTGTATCATCATCAACTCAAATTTTACCGTTCTTCAGGATGGCGGTTTGCGGCGGAACCAGGACGATTGCCTGATGCTTCACCTGGATGGTTGTTTGATGCTAAACCGGGACAGCTGTGTGATGCTGAACCACAATGTGAAAAAGATGGAAATAATAAACAAAACAGGATGCTGTGAAATAAACAACAAATAGCAGAATAAAAACATCGCATCAGCATTGAGACAAAGTTTACCGTTCTTCTGGACAGTTGCCTACTGTGGAACCAAAACGATTGTCTGATGCTGAACCACAATGAGATAAAGATGGAAATAACAAACAAAACAGAATGCTGTGAAATAAACAAAAATAAGCACAAAAATAGAACATTATTGTTGAGACAAAGTTTACCGTTCCTTAAAAAAGGTATTTGCAATAAAAGAAGCCTGAGTTGCTACCGGCGACTGTGATGGTTGAATTCTAATTTAAAAAATCTAATTAAATTATACGATCATAACTTTTGCCATTAAAGTAAAACTGCTAATAAACCTAAACTAGTGTTTTGGAATGACTTGTACTGTTATGTCGACAATGACCATTCATATCAAAGATGGGTATACCCCTATACAAGCGTCAATAGATCATGAACTCCTCTTAATTCAAATCTTACCGCCAGGTGGAATCAGGAGTCACTTTAATAAAAAAAATAACCCAGAACTGACTAATCCATCTATGCTATAAATGGGAATATTTGAGGTCAAGTTACATGCGAATTAAATCAACAGCACTTGATTTACATTTGCAAATTAATTAATTTTGGTAAGAAGTATTTATGCATTCGTTTAAACAGTTTTGTTAATTTATTTGTGATTTTTAAATGGTTTTTGTGGTTTATAGTTGTTATTTGTGTTATAAATTGTTTTATTTATTTTTGTTTGTGCAATTTGTGATTTGTTCTTTGAATAAACAGATTTTTTATTTTTTTCTTCAGTATGGTATTTATTTGTGCAATTTGTGATATTGTTTTATTCTAATATCTAAACTAATAATGATTATCAGAAAAAAAAAACCAAAAATAAATCATCATAACTGTTTAAACTAATGCAAAACCTAAATTCAATTAATTAGACAGTTTGCAATTTCTAGTAGAAGTCGAAAACAAGATAAAAAAAAAAAATTTCCAAAAAATTTTGTTTTATTAAATCTCGTTAATAAAATGTCGTATCAATGTTTGCGACTTGTCACGAAACGTATTACATATGACACTTAAATCGACAGTAGGAATTTTTAGCAGAACTAGACACTTTATCACAAATTGAGCCCAAGTATTGGGCTTGTGTTTAGGCAAGGTGTTTCACTGATTAGAAAACTAACCCGAGATAATGTAATCGACACAACTTTGCCAATTGCAGACGAAGCGGAAGAAAAATGGCGCCAGAATTTCACGACAATTGTTTTGATTCTATGCAGTGCCACATGCGCAAATCAAGTCGTAAACACGACAATTTAAACCGATTGAGACCTTTCAAACGAGAATACATGTGACGAGATATTTAACAATATCTCGTTATTTTGGTATTCTCATAATGAAATAAATCTCGTACAAGAAATCGCAAACTGTCTATTAAAATCAAAATATTTGGTTATAAGTGCCGTTGATATACTCTTAATTTTAAGCTCCAATTTGCAATTTTTTTAAAAAAATAGATAATTTATGCAGTTTATACAGACAGATAAAAAATTGGCATGCTGAGACATAATTTTTACTGCTACTCCAGTGCCAGATTTTTGATCAAACCATTAAAACATTAATATTCTGATTTAATTTTTAACAAACAGTTGTTAAACGCTAAATTTGTTAAAACAAGGGCAAATCAGCATTCTTTCTACAGCAATCCCCGCGCAACTTCCCAATATAATACGTGAAATACTCTTCAATTTTTCTTACTTCGAAAATCCGTCACAATGTAGAAAAGATGGAAATAACATACAAAACAGACGGCTGCAAAGAAAAATCAGATTAAAACTGCATTATTTAATATCAAAACTTACCGTTCTTCAGTTGCTGCTGGCTGTTCTAGTTGTGATGAGTGAAATCTGTATTAAAACATTGTAATTGTTAAAATACCAGTAATCTCAGCAATTAATCCTTAAAAAAAATTATGGTGTTCACACTGGCAGTGACAGTAAAGAAGTAGCAGCAGCGTGATGCATTTTGAGATAAAAGTAGACCACGCCAGAGTGAAGTAAAGAATAGTAAAGTAGTGAACAAACACAATATCAAGTAAGAAATTAGCAGTAGAGCTTTTCTACTGACAACCAATCCTGCGGCGCATAGTTGTCACATGTCAATCACATTTTTGCAAATGGCCTCTGACACAGAGAACAAAGCACTCCACCATTTTTGTTGTTTATGTGTTGATATTGTACGTATAAAGTCCTCTCAATTGCCCCCTTTCGAGCTTCCTGTTGTTGGCTGTGAAAGACCATTTCTTTACTTTACTGCTAATTCGTATGTGAAAAATATGAATGTGTAAGTTCACACTTTTGCAGTAATTAACAGTAACTAACAAATTCTGCTCTCCACAATGGACATTGTTCTTGCCTGTTACTGCTAGTGTGGACACAAGATTATAACTACTAGCAAGTTACCCGTTAAATCATTAAAATCACGTTAAATCACTAAAATCGCGTTAAATCACTAAAATCGCGTTAAATCACTAAAATCGCGTTAAATCACTAAAATCGCGTTAAATCACTAAAATCGCGTTAAATCACCAATGACCCCTGAAATCCCGTCTAACTCGCCCGTGGATTCTATAACATCAGACGGATCGCCAATCCCGCGTGGAATTCTGTAAAATCCCGTCACCAATGACCCCGTTCAACCCGCCGTAGATTCCTATCAAATATAACCTCCGACCGGATCACTAATCCCCAGCCAATCCCATTGACCATTTATTGTTAAAAAAACCGGTGCGCCATCTGCCGTCAACAACAAATATTGCTAAAGGCTTCGGACGGACGGACACCATCGACAAATTACATTATGATGATTAACAGTGTCAAAGCAGCAAAGCTACTTCTGGTTTCAAGTGTTGAATTTTTTCAACTCCTGCCCTAGAAAAGGCTACTGTCCATTACAATTGAACAAATCTTAATACCTGTGGCATATCACTCCCCAAAACAATATATCTTACTTACTTCGAAAATTCCTTACACTGTGGAAAAGATGGAAATAACAAACAAAACAGACGGCTGCAAAAAAAAAATCAGATTAAACCTGCATTATTTAATATCAAAACTTACCGTTCTTCAGTTGATGCTGCTGGCTGTTCTAGTAGTGATGATTGAAATCTGCATTAAAACAATTGTAATTGTTAAACTCTGAATTATTACCAGTAATCTCAGCAAGTCTTTAAAAAAAGAAATTATTCTCTTAGGACGAGTAGTAGTAACAGTGATTAAAGAATTACTAGTAAGTACTATAAAAAAAAAGTCAAGTGGGCCGATTTTTAGCCTGGGCTTAAATGCGCACATGGGCTATATAAAAGCTCATTGATACTTCTAGTACTTCTCTCCCACAATGAACATTGTTCTTGCCTGTTACTGCTAGTGTATACAAAGCTATTAACGGATGTGCCAAAGCAGCAAAACTACTTCCAGTTTCAAGTGCTTAGCCAGCTTGCTAAGTTGAATTGTTTCGATTCCATGGACTTATTCCATTAAAAATAATTACTGTCCTAGAAAAGGCTACTGTCCATTAAAATTGCACAAACCTTAGAAGTTTTTTATTGGTCCTTTGGATCAAGCATTGTTTAAAACCCTTGATTAAATTTTCAGAGATTTTTTGAAAAATATTAAATGATTAAAAACCAATGTTGAAGTTTTGAAAACGAGCAGACGACAATATCAAAAAATGAGATATAAAAGCGAGACCAAATCGAGAATTTGAGCGATTGTTACCAATTGTGACTTAAACCCTATGTATTTGATATGGGGAATACCAACTGTGACGTCACAAACAGCATCCTGCCAGCAGTGGCCAACAATGTCACTCACCAAGCTCAAATAGGCTGTTTGGGTTACGAAATAATTTTTTTAAATATGTTCAGAAAACTTTAAAAATAAATAAAAATAATTTGGCCCATTTTAAGTCATGAACCCTTTAATACCAGTAACATCACTGCCCAAAATAAGAGTTCAAATATGTTTTAATTATCCTTACTTCGAAAATTCCTTACACTGTGGAAAAGATGGAAATAACAAACAAAACAGGAAACTGCCAAAAAAAATCAGAATAAAATACTTAAAATACATAATACTTAAGATAAAGATTACCGTTTATCAGGTATTGTTGCTTCTGGTTGTTGTAGTTGAGGTTGTTGATTTCTGTATTGATATATTTAGGATATTTGTAGTAAAGCACTATTTTGACTATCACTGGTATTAAAATTAAAATTGCTGCCACCAACACTACCAATATGTGGACTATCCACACTTCATTAAAAAATATTTGTAATCTAATAATAAGCACTGTGATGTGTTTTTTAAAATATGCACTGGGCATAGTCTCATCAGTTTTATCACTATTGCCTTTCTAAGGCTTAGTAATCTTAGTAATCTAGTAATATTTCCACTTAAAAAAATACATCAATGACACTAAACTCTATTTACAATTCGTGTGCAAAACTCCCATTGGTTTAATGGCCTATGTATTGTACTGAAAGTATATATTGTGGTATCTTATTTTAATTCTTTAGTTGAGCTGAGTCAAAATAATCATTACTTTATAGTCCAAAAATGTGCAGGCCATTCAGTGCTCTCATTAGGTGACTCATGAGGTGGCTCGTTAGGTGTTCAATTCCAAAGTGATAAACTGTTTATCTTGATTCTTTTGATTCTCGCTAGGCGGAAAAAACGTTTTTTACATCATTTTTCAATAATTAGTTTACCCATAAACCGCTTATACATAAACCACGTTGAGGATGGTTTATGCTGCTGAAATCTTGTTTTTGGCGGCATTCTTGGCAGCCATATTGGATTCGAGATAGCCTGAAGATTGCCGTGGCACTAGATCGATTCTATTAAGAGATTTAACTGCCTTTTTGTATATTTTTTACTACATTACAACACTTTTGGTATACTTTAATGTATACCATTATGATAAAATCCTCAAACTCCTTCCTAGTTGCCATTTTGGATTAAGAAGTAGTTCCGATCAAGGAACTTGACTCTAGCATATTGAAGTTTGCAACTGCGCATGCGCAGAGTGAAACTTAATAACCACATTCAATGCTTAAAGCAGATTAACTGATCCTCTATAATCAGATTTAATTATGCTTTTATGTATAATCACTTTGGAATTGAACGCACCTACTGTTAACAAACAAAATAGCTTGTAAAATATTTTAAAAAATTATTTACATTTGGGTTTTTGTTGCGCAAATTTTTTGCTACGAAACAATGATTTTTCGACTCAGCTGGACTAGAGGATTAAAATAAGATACCACAATATATACTTTCAGTACAATTCAAAAAAGTTCACTTTTCAGTTTCATGTACGAATTGTTGGATAGAGTTTAGTAGATTTATGTCTCCCAGTCTACATTCAGAATGGTAAGTTATTTCACCGCCAGTAGTGAAAAGTTGTAATATAAAGCCTAGTACACATCAGCTCAATCTGTACACGGAATGACACAGGGAATCGAAATCTGAAAATTCCTTTTTTTGTGGTACACATAAGAAAATTTCCTTGTGAGGAAATATTCCGTAGCTGAAACAATCATTCTTTCCGCGCAGTTGGTGCGCAGGAAACGACCTATTGTTTCCGTGCATGGAATCTTTTCAACTACCCATAATTCATGTGGTTTAAGCGACCCGTTAAAAATAAAGATAACCAGATCACACCTGGTAATCTTTATTTTTAACCGATCGCTTAAACTGCATGTTCGAACGTTGCGTCAAGTAGGACGAATCCATATTAGCTGCTGTTGGCAGGATATATGTTCTATCCTGCCAAGAAATGAAAAGGAAAAAACGAAAAGCAAGCCCAACACATTGATTTTTGAATATATCGTCATCATCATTCTCATCCTCATTGCACATTTTCAATAGTAGCCATTTGCAAAAAAATATTTCAGACAGTCGCCATTTGTAATATGATGTCATTAAACAAACCATGTGTACCACATTATTCCCAGTCTGAATTTTCCACGTGACATTATCCATTATTTAAAATTCCGTTGATAATTGTCACATGGAAAATTCAGACTGGCTGAATATTTTGAGTCTGAATTGGTATGTGTACTAAGCTTTAGTACAATAACCATCATAAAAACTCCTAAAAACAAATAGTAATACTCACAATTGCCCAATAATATTTTATTTTTTAGAATATGAATAGGGATAGTCTACATTAAGACTATTATGTATCTCGCACCACTTCCCTTCCCACATAATTAAAATCATTTTTAACTTTTCTTACTTCATGGATCCATCACAATGTAGAAACGATGGAAACAACAAACAGAAAAGAAAACTGCAAAAAAAAAAATCAGAATTAAATACTGTCGAAGTCGACCAAGACAAAGATTACCGTTGTTCAGACATGGTTATGCTATTAGATTGAATAAAAGGAGCGAAAGTTCCTGATGGCTGCTGTAGTTGTGGTGGTTGAATTCTGTATTAAGACATTCTGAATAAATTATGCAAATATAACCCATTCACGGAATCTTAAACGTTTTTTTACTTCTACATTGAATAATCTTTGCTAATTAATCTGTATAACTCTCCAGTTGTCATGAAAACAAAGTCTATATTATCTGGCAAATGGAAATAAGAAGGCACCAAGTAAAATGTTAAAAAAAATGTTTAAGTAATTATTACCGTATTTCCTCGGAAAGAACGACATGCCGGATAATGGCAAGTCAGACCAGGGTGCCGGATAATTCGAAGTTTCCGGCATTTTGCCCATTTGATTATTAATTGACCAGTTGTTCACTTGTCAAAAACTGGTCAGACTCGTAATTACCGGCATGCCCTTCTTTCCGAGAGTATACAATAATAATCCTGAAGATGGAGATGAATAGTGTAATAGTGTAATGATGAGGATTGAAGGAGGATGGAAAAAACTAGAAGCTGAAAATTTGTAGAAGATCATAAGGTGTTCAGACTAACACTAATAACACTTACTAAGTTTACATGAAGGCGCTTTTCTGGAAAATGACGTCATCATTTATCAAGTGGAAAAGTAAAAAAATGAAATATTCACTCTAGAGTCCACTTTTCCACTTGGCAAATAATGATGTCATTTTCCAGAAAAGCACGTTCATGTAAACTTAGTGAATAAAGCAAGAAGAAAATGCCTTATGGAAGACTGAGGGAGAGAAATAAAGTTAAAGGCAGTAAGCAATCAGTCTATGGTCACCAATTAAAAGTACTCGTGTAATCGTACGACTGACTGCATGCATCACTGGCTTACTCCCTACTTTTACTACTGCAGTCACTGTCCGATATCTTGAACCTATATTTGAACTGCGCACAACAATACATAATCACTGCTTGAATAAACCAAAATAAACATATAACACCAATGTTATTTTTTGTATTTTAAAAAACATTATAATAAAAAATAACAATAATTATGTTCTTATGTTTGTTGTGGTCCAATATACGGCAACAACAGCGGACTATTTTTTGATGTATCGTTTCGTACATCAGCATTGGCGATGTTGCAGCCTCTAGTGTGGGTTTTTGTTATTATTAGCACCTAGAGGCTGCATTCGGAATCATTACTTTTACTATGTTACTTAAGCCTATTTTCTGTTCTGTTAAGCCTTTTCTTGCATGTGCTCATGAGCTCATGCCCTGTTTGTTATGGTGTGTAACACCAACCTATTGTAGTGAGCTAGTTTTTCATAATAAAATCAGTTGGCTTTTGACTTTGACTGTAATTAGTTGGTCCTTTGCCTTCTCTTTGAAATAAAGCTTTGCACTAATACTAACCCACCTCAGGCCCCAAGCACTGGGAACTCTCTGGCTTGACCGGAGAGAATCTTACCTTGGGACCTGGACTTAGCTCTTTCCTGGAGAACAAGACCTTCCGCAAGGGAAGTTATCTGGACACCCCAGAAGGCCCAGGACGCGACTGACCACTGAACTCACGGTCAGGTAGCGTAGCCTTGAGAAAGGCCTGGGCAGGGACTAACCGCCTAAGTCCCTCCCGCTGCAGTCGCTAGGGCGATTAACGCGAGGTAACTCCGCTGCCAATCTGGTTTAGGCGATTCTTATGCGCAGTTCAAATTTAGCATCACAATATCAGGCGGCAACTGTAGTATAAACACAAAGTGGAAACCCATTCTGGATTCTAATTCTAAGGATGGATTCAATAGAAAAACTGCTCCAACTGATAAGGGTATAGATCACTTGTCTGAACGGTCGATTGTCCGAAAAACGAAAAAAGCTGACCGGTATGTTTGTCTGAATGCTTTCATTCAATCAATCATTCGGACAAACGGAACACGTGTTTGTCTGAAAAACGCCGAAACGGGCATTGTCATTCAACTCTCAAAATTATTATTATTTTTTTTTATGAATTGTTTAGCCTTGGTAAATAAATCGATTTTTTAATCAATTAGTTCGGGTGTGGGAAATAAGTTCGGGTGGTGTCATTGGTGTGGTTTTTCAAAGATTTATAATGAGTTTGGATTGGATTAAGTTGAAGGGAGTGCAATGAGGATTAGGGGTGGAGATATGCGGTGATGATGGGGGTCTTGGTATGGTTTCGAGCTGTCAGGGGTAGGAAAGTCGAGAAGCTGGAAAAAAAATCCTCGTAGAGAAATTGATCCAGGTTGGAATAGTTGTTTATTTATTATTTTGAGGAATTTCAAGAATGTAGCAGAAAATTAGAGAAAATAACAAACTGTCTAATGAATTGTGTTTTGTTTTCTCAGGATATACTCATGTTTAATTGTTATGATAATTGATGATAATGATAATAGGTGCGTTCAATTCCAAAGTGATTATAAAAGCATAATTAAATCTGATTATAGAAAATCAGTTTAATCTGCTTATAGCATTGAACATGTTATTAAGTTTCAGTCTGCACATGCGCAGTTGCAAACTTAAATATTCTAGGGTCAAGTTCCTTGATCGGAACTAGTTCTTAGTCCAAAATCCATGTCCGGATTGTTGTAGTTTTCTCCTTTCAGTTGCCATTTTAAGCTACTATAAAATAGTGGTATACATTAAAGTATACCAAAAGTTGCAATATAGTAAAAAATATATAAAAAAGCACTGAAATCTCTTAATAAAGTCGATCGAGTGTCACCTCGATCTATCTCGAATCCAAAATGGCTGCCAAGAATGCTGCCAAAAATAAGATTTCAGCAGCATAAACAACCCTCAACGTGGTTTATGTAAAAGCGGTTTATGGGTAAACTGATTGTTGGAAAATAACGTAAAAAACGTCATTTCCGCCTAGCGAGAATCAAAAGAATCAAGATAAACAGTTTAGAATTGAATGCCCCTATTGTTTTTGATTGACATGTAATGATGTATTATTGTATATTCACCCTTCCAAAAAGTTAAATAACTTACATGGAATAAAAGTTATTATTAGCTATATACTTACTTAAAATATCTTTCACAAACTGAGAAAGATGGAAATAACAAACAAAAGAGAGACCTGCAAAAAAATCAATCCGAATAAAATATATCTCAAATTTTAAGGCAAGGTTTACCGTTCTTCAGATGGAGGTTTTCTATCAGTTGGTGGTTGAATACTGTTATAAAACATTTCGATTAAATTATGAGATTATAATTTTTGATAGCACTGCAAGTCAACTGACGCGCCCACGCGTTTAATATCCCATTTTATCAAAAGTAGTCAAGTTTTTCACATCTTTCGCTGTGCTAAGCTATAGAATTTTTTTCTGTTAAAGTATGGATAGGGATAGTTTACATATTTGACTCTTATTACATTTGACATTGATTTTAATTTTTTTAAATTGTTTTTTTTTTTTTTTTTTTTTTTACGACAATGATGCCAAAATTTGTACTTGAATTTGAGATGGTTTCATGCAACTCAACCGCCACATCACACTATTTCCCTTTCAAACCTGAATAATTAAAATACTTTTTGACTTTTCTTACTTCAAAGATTTATCACAATGTGGAAATGCCGGAAAAATCAAACAAAACAAAAGGCTGCAAAAAAATTATAATAACATATTGCATAATTCTCAATGTTCGGCTTACCGGTCTTCAGTTGCTACTGGTTGTTGAAATTGTGGTAGTTGAATTCTGCATTAAAAGTATATAAAATTTAATACCTAAGGCTTCGCAAGCACCAGGCTGGCACATTACTGTATAGGATAAGTTTTAAAAGAAACCATAAGTTTCCTAGAGACACTAATTCCATCTCTAACTTTAAATGTACTCATGCCCTTTGAACCACTATCATAAATTAAACTGACTTTCCTTACTTTGAAAATGGATCACAATGTGGAAAAGCTGGAAAGATCAAACAAAACAGGAGCCTGCCAAAAAAAAAATTTTAGAATTACTCATTGCTTAAAGGCCCATTTAGAATGTCGCTTTTTCGGGTTCAAAATGAAGCAAACGCAAAAATTTGCGCGCGAAATTTCAGAGTAGACTTCAAGTGTACTTTTTCACGTTCGCTTCTGAACTTTGCATGCGTTGGCCAATGAGAAGCCAGCATAGAATGACATCGTCAATGACGTCACCACCTGACAATTTCTGAATTCGCGTACAAGATCAATAGACTCCACCTACTTTGCATCATTTCGAACAGTGTTAGAAATGTTTGCGCGTGACTTTTTGCATGCAAGCAATTCGCACGCGAAAATTTGCAACATTGTAAACGAGCCTTAAGTCTCAATGTTTGACTTACCGATCTTCAGTTGCAACTGGTTGTTGAAATTGTGATTGTTGTATTCTGCATTAAAACATTTTGATTAATTCATGCAAATACAATTTTTAAAACAAACATCATAAGTTTCCTAGAAAGACTACTTTACATCTCTGACGTTGAATAATCAATTTATTTTCCTTTTTAATCTATATTTACTGTATCGAATCAATATCAATTCAAAATATAATGTCTACATCAATTTCAGCAAGAAAACCTAGGTAACACCAAATGTTGCTGCAATAATACTTCTTCTAACATTGCTGCACTGTTGCCAACAGTGCAGTAATGTTAGAAGAAGTATCATTTGGAACATTGCATGCAACATTGGTATTACCTGGGGATCTATATCGCATTAATATAGATTCTATATTTGTGTTACCAGGGTACTATCAAGCCTATGCCCATTGCACCACTTCACAAATTAAAGAAATTAAAATATTTTGTGATTTTCCTTACTTTGAATTTGAAGATGGATCACAATGAAGAAAAGCCGGAAAAATCAAACAAAACAGTAGGCTATAAAAAGATAATAATAAAACACTGCATAATTCTAAAAGTTAAGCATTACCGTTCTTCAGTTCTTAATGGTGAATGTAGTTGTGGTGACTGATTTCTGTATTAAAACATTTTGACTAAATTATGCTTACCGTACTAAATTATAATTCTTATAACAAACATATCACTAGGACGTAATATAAGGAGTATTCAGACCAACAAGGGCGACTCACACTCACACCTCAAGAAGTGCACATAGTGAGTCACAATAACATAACATGAGGCCTATGAGACTTCCGTTGCACATGTGTGAAATCACATCTTCACACATACGCATTTGCGCACTTATGCAACAGTTTCTGAATACCCCAAATGATTCCTTTTGTTTCTTTGAATATACTCTCAGGCCCTTGCACCACTTGACAAATTAAACAAATATTGTTTGATTTTCCTTACTTCGAAGACGGATCACAATGTGGAAAAGCCGGAAATATTAAACAAAACAGGAGACTGCAAAAAAAATTACAATAATGCATTGCATAAGTTGCGTAAGTCGCAATGTTTGGCTTACGGGTCTTCAGTTGCTACTGGTTGTTGAAGTTCTGATGATTGAATTCTGTATTGAAACCTTTCGATTAATTTATGCGGCTATGATATGTTTCCTAGAGACTACTTTCCATCTTTGACTTTAAATGTTCTCACAAGCCGTGCCCCTTGCATCACTTCACAAATTAAACAAATAAAAATATTTTTTTAATTTTTCTTACTTTGAAGATGGATCACAATGTTGAAAAGCCGGAAATATTAAACAAAACAGGAGACTGCAGAAAGAATCAGAATAAAACACTAGAAAATACTGAACGTTCAGCTCTACCGTTCGTCACGTGTAGCTCTTAATGGGAGATGTAGTTGAAGTGGCTGAATACTGTATTAAAATATTTTGCTTAAAATTGTGAACATAACAAACATAAAATTGTTCTCTTATGCTGAAGACACACTGGTCGCGAATCGCGCAAATCGCATCGCTCAAATCGCATCGCTTTGCGATTTTTAATCCACTTATTTCCGGTTAAAATCGCCTTTTGCCATGCGATTTTGAAAGTACATGGTGCCAGTTCTTTTTTGATTGCGGTTCCAAATCGCAGCCAATCAGAAGCGATTTTTTAGGGACATTCAAAACTGCAAAGCGATGCGATTCGCGCTTAGTGTGTCTCCAGCATAAGACAGGCTACTATGTATTTTTTCTTGCTTACTTGAAATGTCTTTCACACTGTGGAAAAGCTGGAAATAACAAACAAAACAGGACACTGCAAAAGAAATTTAAAATAACACATTGCATATGTTTCAATGTTTGGCTTACCGGTCTTCAGTTGCTACTGATTGTTGAAGTTGTGGTAGTTGAATTCTGTGTTAAAACATTTGATTAATTTGTGACTATAATTTTAAAACAACATCCCTTTATAGAACTGATGTGCTGTTTTCTGCAACAATGGGTTCTGCCAAGTGCCAACTATTATTATTATTATTTCATACAACAATAAAACACAAAAATCGACCCTTCTCATGCAATAAAATCAACAAAACAACAAAATACATCCGGACAATAATAAAATCCTCAAGAAACTTCCTCCAAGGCCTCCCGTCTTTTGAATGTTCTTATATAGTCCACAATTGATCTCTCAAACCGTGCCCCTTGCATTACTTCACAAATTAAACAAATAAAAATATTTTTTAAATTTTCCTTACTTTGAAGATGGATCACTATGTGGAAAAGACAGAAATATTAAACAAAACAGGAGGCTGCAGAGAGAATCGGAATAAAACACTAAACTCTATTTATCATTTCGTGCGCGAAACTCCTATTGGTTAATAACCTAGATTGTACTGAAAGTATATATTGTGGTATCTTATTTTAATCCTCTAGTTGAGCTGAGTCGAAAAAACATTGTTTCATAGTCCAAAAATGTGCATGCCATTGTTAACAAATGAAAATGCTTGTAAAAAATTAAAAAATTATTTACATTTGGGTTTTTTTGTAGTGTTGCGCATATTTTTTGGCTACGACAATGATTTTTCGACTCGGATCGACTAGAGGATTAAAATAAGATGCCACAATATATACTTTCAGTACAATATAGGTCATTAACCAATGGGAGTTTCGCGCACGAAATGATAAATAGAGTATAGAAAATTCTGAACGTTCAGCTCTACCCCTCAGACGCCTAACGTTTTGGGTTAACACAAAGAGCTATTAGTGGTGTTAATTGACATGTTTTATATACTCTGAGTTCGAGCGCTTTAGTGCTGTTACCATGGTTACCATGGTTTTACCAACTGACGCTAGGTGTCACCGATTGTAAAAATCAAGACACTCGGACAAAATGTGATCATTTGAACAGCATGCAAGGTGTTTAATCATTTATTTATAATAATTGTGTATATTAACTTAATTTTAATTCCAATTAGTGCAATTAATTGCAATTGATATGAAATGTGAACTGAACATGTGCCAACTGCTTTGTTTATACTTTGCATATAGGTGGCGTTGTATTTTAAAAGCGCTCTCACTAAAGAGAAAACAATGCATTGAAAACAGCAAATGTTTTAAGCTGAGATTTTAAGGGGCTCATATTTTCTCTTTACAATAACTTTTTTTTATAAGTCTGAAAATTACCAAATAAATTTAGTGTATGTAAAACCACTTTTTGAACAGCACCAGAAAATTTTTTGCAAATTTTTCGAAAAAAATTTGTATTCAGAACTATTGCCTGTGTCAATTGTCCCATAGGATAGGCTTCTGAAAGTTAATGGGGGATATAGTTGAAGTGGCAGAATACTGTATTAAAATATTTTGCTTAAAATAACAAACACAAAATTGTTCTCTTAAGACACACTAGACGCGAATCGCTTCGCTTTGCAATTTTTAATCCACTTATTGCCGGTTAAAATCGCCTTTTGCCATGCGATTTTGAAAGTACATGATGCCAGTTCTTTTTTGATTGCGGTTCCAAATCACAGCCAATCAGGAGCGATTTTTTAGGGTCATTCAAAACGGCAAAGCGACGCGATTTGCGCCTAATGTCTCTCCAGCATAAGACAGGCTACTATGTATTTTTTCCTGCCAATGAGCAGAAAGAAATACCCTTTGTTTATGCATACCGCACAGTTTCCCATATAAACAGTTACACGTTTTTAATTATCCTTACTTAAGATATCTTTCACACTGTGGAAAAGCTGGAAATAACAAACAAAACAGGACACTGCAAAAGAAATTTAAAATAACACATTGTGTATGTTTCAATGTTTAGCTTACCGGTCTTCAGTTGCTACTGGTTGTTGAAGTTGTGATGTCTGAATTCTGTATTGAAACCTTTCGATTAATTTACGCGACTATGATAAGTTTCCTAAACTCCATTTCCAACACATTGTGAGAAACTCCCATTGGCTGGTTTGCTTGCAATTAATAGAAATTTATATAAATTTGTATAAATTTGTATTAAAAACCATCAAAAACTACCATATATGGTCATTTTTATGTTCGTTTATGTTTGTCCATGTTTGTTTATGGTCATTTATGTTCGTTTATGCCCTTTTATGGTCATTGTTCAAATTATTTTTTTAAGTGTATTAAACAATTTCTGGGAAAAGGCTCTATCCAATGGAAGTTTCTCGCAAGGTGTTGGAAACGGAGTTTAGAGAGACCACTTTCCATCTCTGACTTGAATGTTCTTTCAAGCCATGTCCCTTGCATCCCTTCACAAATTAAACAAATAAAAATATTTTTTAAATTTTCCTTACTTTGAAGATGAATCACAATGTGGAAAAGCCGGAAATATTAAACAAAACAGGAGGCTGCAGAAAGAATCAGAATAAAACACTAGAAAATTCTGAACGTTCAGCTCTACCGTTCGTCACGAGTAGCCCTTAATGATGGATGTAGTTGAAGTAGCTGAATACTGTATTAAAATATTTTGCTTAAATTTGTAAACATAACAAAGATAAAATTCTTTTCTAACACAGGCTACATGTATTTTCTCCTGCCAATGAGCAGAAAGATATAACCTTTGTTTATGCTCATCGCACAGTTTCCCATATAAACAGTTATATGTTTTTAATTATCCTTACTTGAAATATCTTTCACAGTGTGGAAAAGCTGGAAATAACAAACAAAACAGCAGACTGCAAAAAAAAAATTGAAATAACTCATTGCGTACGTTTCAATGTTTGGCTTACCGGTCTTCAGTTGCTACTGATTGTTGAAGTTGTGGTGGTTGAATTCTGAATTAAAACATTTGATTAATTTGTGAGCATAATTTTAAAACAACATCCCCTCATAGAAATGGTGTGAAATTGTGATAAAATTTGTGTTTTCTGCAACAATGGGTTCTGCCAAGTGCCAACTAAAAATGGCAGAATATGTTTGTAACAATTTTATAACTTATTTGCATACATCAGCAGAAATTTGCAGCAAGTGTAGTGCATGAACAAATTTCGAAGTATTCCTATGGAAATATTTATTTGCAAACAATTAACTGTAACTGCATAACCTACCTTTATACAGATGTTTGCAGTAAAATTATGAAATGTTTACAGCAAATTGTCTGTAAAAGCTGCAAAAAGCTGCAGGTCCATTTTCATAAGGTCATAAGGTTCCTAGAAAGACTTCGGAACTCTCCATCTCTGACTTTGAATGTACTGTCATCGAGCTTATGCATCACTTCACAAATTAAACAAATGACATATATTTTTATTTTGCTTACTTTGAAGATGAATCACAGTGTGGAAAAGCCGGAAATATCAAACAAAACAGAAGGCTGTAAAAAAAATCAGAACAAACACTGGAAAATTCTGAATGTTCAGCTCTACCGTTCTCCGGGTATAGTTCTTAATGGTGGATGCAGTTGTGGTGACTGAATTCTATATTAAAATACTTTGTTGAAATTATGACTATAATTCATAAAACCAACATATCACTGGAAACTTAAAATAGAATTCAAAGAGTCTGCGACTTTGATACTCTCATGAGCTTGAGAGTGGCATCACTTCACAAATTAACAAATAAAAAACACTTTGTTTTCTTACTTTGAAGATGCATCACAATGAGAAAAAGCTGGAAATATCAAACAAAACAGGAGCCTGCAAAAAGAAATGAGAATAACGCATTCCATAAGTCTCAATGATCGGCTTTACCGGTCTTCAGTTGCTACTAGTTGTTGAAGTTGTGATTGTTGTATTCTGCATTAAAACATTTTGATTAATTCATGCAAATACAATTTTTAAAACAAACATGGTAATGTTTGTCTAGGTAATTCTATAGTCCATCGAGGATTGGTTATTGGGACCTTTTCACACAACAATGTATTCCAAAGCAGGCTCATGTGATCTCATCAGTCAATGGCAAAACAATGAGTGAGAGCATCTTGTTGTCTCCAACAAAATGACATCAACAAAAAACGCCATTTCGTTTGTTCCTACTATTAGACGGGATCGGTCAGGACTGGTTGAAACCGATCACAGACCAACTCGCTGTCTGTGTAAAGAGGTCCCAGCTAATCCGAGATAGACTGTAGAATAAAGCAAACAGACTTCAGAGACACTACATTCCATCTCTAACTTTTAATGTACCGTCCAATACATCCCTTATTGTAAAGCCGTAGACAAAAAAAACTTCACTGAAGAAATTAGATTTTGGATTGTGTCCGCCAGAGGGCGCAAAACACATTGACACTGAATGACACTGAATGACATCTGTATTGACCTGGTCTCATGTCTGCTTAAGGTGCGTAGTTGACCACACTGTCCCAAAATGTGAGACCGGTCAATGCTGATGTCATTCAGTCTCAATGTGTTTTGCGCTCTCTGGCGGACACAGTCCAAAATTTAATTTCTTCAGTGAAGTTTTTTTGTCTACGGCTGTACCACTTTACAAAGTAACCAAATAAAAATAATTTTTGATTATCTTACTTTGAAAATGGATCACAATGTGGAAAAGCTGGAAAGATCAAACAGAACAGGAACCTGTCAAAAAATAATTTGAATACTGTATTTTGTCGAATAAGGGCCGCGGCCCTTATTTCAAATTGCAGCCGCACTCCCCCGGCGTCTATATAGTTTTGCATAGCTAAACGCAACTTTTTAAGTTGTTTTTAATAAAAACAACATAGCTAAACCTAACTTTTTAAGTTGTTTTTAATAAAAACAACTTAAAAAGTTAGGTTTAGCTATGCAAAGGTATTTAATACGTTTATCTATGCAAAGGTATTTAATACGTTTATCTATGCAAAGGTATTTAATACGTTTATCTATGCAAAGGTATTTAATACGTTTATCTATGCAAAGGTATTTAATACGTTTATCTATGCAAAGGTATTTAATACGTTTATCTATGCAAAGGTATTTAATACGTTTATCTATGCAAAGGTATTTAATACGTTTATCTATGCAAAGGTATTTAATACGTTTAGCTATGCAAACGTATTAAAACCTGCACTTATTTCAAACTACAGCCGGGGAAGGGGGGGGGGGGTGCGGCCGTAATTCGAGGGCGGCAAAATCGAACAAATAACTCATTGCATAAGTCTCAATGTTCAACTTACCGATCTTCAGTTGCTACTGGTTGTAGAAGATGAGAGGATTTAATTCTGTATTAAAACAAATTAATTTATAATTTATGAAACAAATATTGCAACTCTTCTAAAGAGACTGCTTTCCATCTCTGACTTGCTCAAATTAAAAAATAAAAATATTTTAATATTTTCCTTACTTCGAAGATGTATCACAATGAGGAAAAGCCGGAAAAATCAAACAAAACAGGAGGCTATAAAAAGAATCATAATAAAACACTGCATAATTATAAAGGTTAAGCTTTACCGTTCTTCATGCGTAGTTCTTAATGGCGGCCGTAGTTGTGATGACCGAATCCTGTATAAAACACAAACACTTTAATTAAATTATGTAACTACGGTGCGTACCATAACTTTGGCCAACAGACAAAATTAGCTGACAAAATCAAAAATACAGCAACCAATGTCTCATTAGAAACAAGATGAAATAAGAAATTGCGTGATTGGTCGATTTACATTTACTGTCTACAAACAGAGTGAACAAAATCATATGTTACTTTCCTTAAGTTACGTCAAATTTTTGTAAGTTACGTTACGTCATGTTCAGTGTGAACTAAGCGAATACGTAATCATTAATCTGACATCAGATTAGACATTAGGTAAAAGTTATAACCAATTGAAAGCCCTCAACTCTATGTCCATTGTGCCACTTCACTAATTAATTGAAATATTTTATGATTTTCCTTACTTTGAAGAGTCCTCACAATGTGGAAAAGCCGGAAATAGTAAACAAAACAAGAGGCTGAAAAAAATGAACAAACAAACATAGTGCATAATACTGTGTTAAAGTTTACCGTTCTTTGGGTGGTGGATTTTCATTGGATGTTTCTCTGCAACCAAAACTGCCTCAGATAATCAGTCATAATTTTTTTACCAATATACCACTGCTGACTGGCATAATTCAAGGCCCGAAACCACCAGATGCAAATCATGTTCCTGGTGGTTTCGGACCTTGAATTCAATCTGAATTCATTCAAAACTTATGTAACCAAATCTATGTCTTGTGCAGTCCAGACACTTGAGTTGGTGAAAACATGTTAAATACTCTAAAAGACTAAACGTTTTCGAAGGGACCACCTTTATGTTGAATTGAATTTATGCATTTAATTACAATGGATAATTTGGAATGGTTTTCAGGGTTCTTATAGATGAATACCTTAAAGGTGGTACCATCATGTTCCATACGTCATTTTGTGAAAACGTTCAGTCTTCTAGAGAACGTATTTAACATGTTATCACCAACTCGATTGCCGTTCATTGAGAACAACTAATGCAGTGAACCACTGAAAAAGACCAGTGAATGGTCGAAAGCACTGGATGATCAGTTATTGATCACCAGTAGTATGTTTTTAGATGAAATAGTTACACTAGCATAGTTTAAAACTAGCATATCAAATTGCCATTATAAATAAATTATTAGACAAACTTTTCAGAGCTGATCATATATGATCCTGACAGCAGCATCGTTTGCGGAAACGGTGGAGGCTCAGGTTGAGGAGGCGATGGCAGTGAAGGCGGCGGTGGCCAACGAGAACTGCATTAAGAAATTTATTTTTGTGTGATTAAAACATGAATAACTCTGAATTATTAATCTTATTACTACCAAAAAAATGTAAAAAATTAAATATTAGGTGCATTTGAAAACTAAATTATTTTGTGGTTCCCACTATAACAGTGCGAATGTGCGATCGTGTAAGTAAAGTCTATTTACCTATAAGTTTGGAGCAACTCGGATTGGTCAGTGGAAACTAACTGTTAAATAGTGTTGCGCGTAACAAAGTAGTTCTAAACTGGTCAAAACCAGGTCGTCAAATGTTCGACCAGGCCATCTATTTATCCAAGATGGCGGTTTCACGCGGGTTGACCGGGCCATCTATTTATCCAAGATGGCGGTTTCGCGCGGTTTATTCAAAAATGATGTTTACTTTCATTGGTTACTGACAGACATGTGACTTCGGATATGAATACTTTCCTGCAATCAGTCCACTGACCAATCCGAATTGCTCCAAACTTATAGGTAAATAGACTTTAGACACATACGCGTTTGAAAGACACTATACCGCCAGAATGTGGGAGAGCCCTAGTGAGATATGCCCCAAATAGTTATAAAACAAGAGGAGTCCACAACCACCATATCCATTCTGCTACGGAAATTAAATTATGTGGTTCAGATTGCAAAACTTACTAATTAAAAGAATACCAAACATAAAAGGCCACCAGCCAATCTGGGAAACAAAGAAATGTGGACTTGACCCAGAACTCAGACCAGAGTTGACTTGGCTTAGACCTTAGAAACCAAAATGGCGGCCTCCAGAGTAGGCTTAATCACAATGTGATGTTTGAGTTCTAACTGGCTGGTTGTTAAAATAGAAGAAATTACACTAGAAACAATAATAACGTACTGACCAGGTCCAGGTAAAGCCTAAAAAGAATATGCATAAAAGCAGAGAAGAAAGCACATGAGAATGAGATGACACCCAAAAGGGTTTGGGTGAACCAGCACAACTAGGTGTTTACTAAGTGCTAGCAGTGCAGAGAGTGAGGGCTCAAAACACAGTCAAAACCAATGAAAGCACCTCCTGCAGTCTGATTGGCCCTCCAAAGTGAGGGATCAATGAGAGTGAGGAATAATTGACTTGACCTCATCATTATACACAAAAACGAGTCATCCCATGTGCACACCAAAAATAGAACAAGAGGGATTACAACACCTAACAAAAATAGCCTTAATGACCTTGGTAGGACAGACAAATCAATCAAACCAAGACAGAACAATCACAAAAAAATGGAAATTAAGTAAGGATCAATAGGAAAAGTTAAACACTGAACGCATACACTTGTGGCCCTTGATACCATGTTTCATTTCCGCACGCGCATTTTAAGAAACACTACTATTCCAGCATTCCTACTATTCACTACTATTCCAGGAACATGTGTTTGTGTCTTACAATTGCGTACTCATCGGTGCAGCAGAAGAAGTCAGATGACTACTTCAAGTCTTGCCTAAAACTTAGCTAAAACTTGACTCAGATTTTCACACTAGGTGCATTCAGGAACTAAAACTCGTCAAAAACGAGTTTTGTGTGTGGTTAGTTTTGTGTGTGTTGTTGTGTATAATTCTGAGTGTGAAAATCTGAGGCACGTTTTAGCTAAGTTTTAGGTACGTTTTAGGGACGTTTTAGATTCGTTTTAGCTTCAAAACAAATGGCACCGATCTAACTCTACAACAGTAGAGTTAGATGCTGCGCAGACGAGTGCGCAATTGTACAACACGACTCGTGTTTCGTAAAACGCTAAAATTATAAGGTGTATTCAGGAACTAAAACATTTTCATGTTTCAGTCGTTTCCCTCGTTTCGTTTTCTGAAATGTGTCGTCATTTCCGGAAACGTTTAGGTTTTAGTCAAGAACACAGTCAAAACCAATGAAAGCACCTCCTGCAGTCTGATTGGCCCTCCAAAGTGAGGGATCAATGAGAGTGAGGAATAATTGACTTGACCTCGCGTGCACGCGCGTTTTAGGAAACGCTATAATTTCAGTGTTTCACGAGACACAAGTTGTGTCTTACAATTGCGCACTCGTCTGCGCAGCATCTAACTCTACTGTTGTAGAGTTAGATCGGCGCCATTTGTTTTAAAGCTAAAACGAATCTAAAACGTACCTAAAACGTACCTAAAACTTAGCTAAAACGTGCCTCAGATTTTCACACTCAGCATTATACACAAAAACACACATAAAACTAACCACACACAAAACTCGTTTTTGACGAGTTTTAGTTCCTGAATGCACCTTGTGTGTTTCCTAAAACGCACGTGCACGTGCGTTTTTTGACTAAAACATAAACATTTCCGGAAATGACGGCACATTTCAGGAAACGAAACGAGGGAAACGAGGGAAACACAAAAATGTTTTAGTTTCTGAGTGCACCTACTCTGAATTATAAATAATGAAACACACAATAAACTAACCACACACAAAACTCGTTTTTCACAAGTTTTAGTTTCCGAATGCACCTAATGCAAATAGAATAAGATAATTCCAAATTCAAATTTAATCCAAATTTTCCAGGCTAATCTGAAACATTTGATCTGGATTTGTTTCTCAGTGTTAATGGAATATTAGACAAACTTTAATGGAATATTAGACAAACTTTAATGGAATATTAGACAAACTTTAATGGAATATTAGACAAACTTTAATGGAATATTAGACAAACTTTAATGGAATATTAGACAAACTTTAATGGAATATTAGACAAACTTTAATGGAATATTAGACAAACTTTAATGGAATATTAGACAAACTTTAATGGAATATTAGACAAAACTTTAATGGAATATTAGACAAACTTTAATGGAATATTAGACAAACTTTAATGGAATATTAGACAAACTTTAATGGAATATTAGACAAACTTTAATGGAATATTAGACAAACTTTAAAGGGCTGTTCCAAGGTGATGCTGGCGGAGGTGGCGGCGGCGGCGGTGGTGGTGGCGGCGGCAAAGGCGGAGGCATATGATATACACTGTCAAAGTATGTTTAGTTAGATTCCTTTTTCAGAGCAAATATAGAATACACAAACCTTTTTACTTTGTCTATCCAACTGGACGGTGGTGGGGTAAGTGGCAATCGTGGTACTGGTGGTGGTACTGGCAGTGGTACTGGTGGTATTCGTCGTATTGATGACATCCGTGGTATTAATAGCAGTTGACGAAATTCTCGTGATTGTAATAGTGATTGTAGTGGGACTGGTGATGATGGTTGATGACTATTACAATATTGATATGAATTAAATAATTATCCTAATTTCACTTAGCAATTGCACTTTCCCTCCAAATATAAGTACAGTGAACTCTCTCTAGACGGGACACCGTCGGGTCCAGAAAAAAGCGTCCTGTCTACAGAGTGTCCGGCCTTGTGGGTGAAGTTCTGTATGATTAAAACGATTTGGGTCCAGAAATATGTGTCCTGTGTACAGAGTGTCCCGTCTACAGTATGTCCCGTCTAGAGAGAGTTCACTGTATATGTATTGTGTCAAATTGAGTCAAATAAGTACGTTCATGATAAGCCACTTTCAGCCGAATCAGAAAAAAGTCAGAAAAAGATAAGCCACTTCTCCTTTAACGAATTGATAACATTTTGTGATAAATGCAAAGTGTTACAGATTATTAGTATTAGTAAAAAAAATATTTTGAGTGGTACTCTGGAGATGGACATCGAACTTTGAATATTTGTAAACTATTTAACAGGATAGCTTAAACTACTGTGAGTGTACTGCATATACTAAGATAGATTTCATTACCGTATATACTCGCATATATATAAGTCGAGGATATTTGGACCAAATCTTTTATTTTATTTTTTTAGTTTTTTTTTATTTTATTTTTTTTAAAACTTAAAACGGATATTGACCCGGTTATAAATCGAACCAATAGATTAAAAAATAAAAATAAAAAATTAAATTTAGGGGTCGACTTTCAATGGTTTTTGATCCGTTTTAAGTCAGGGTCGACTTATACGCGGGTCGTCTTATACGCGAGTATATATGGTATAATCGTTAGTTCATATTGAACGTAACATAATTTACAAAAATTTAACGTAACGTATGGTTTTGTTTACATTGTTTTGTAGACAGTAAATGTAAACCGACCAATCATGTAATTTCTCATTCTATCTCGTTTTTCATGTGAGAAGTGACTGTCTTCTCATTGGTTGTCGTAA
The DNA here is from genome assembly GCA_000239455.1 of Strigamia maritima. Lineage (NCBI taxonomy): Eukaryota > Metazoa > Arthropoda > Chilopoda > Geophilomorpha > Linotaeniidae > Strigamia > Strigamia maritima. The sequence goes on from JH431816.1 coordinate 153,597, forward strand.
TTTCTTAAGTTACGTTACTTCCTACTTCAAAATCAATTTTGAGGAAGGTAGGCAAACTCAAAAGATCCTAGGCAATCCGATATAGACTACAGAGTTACGCGTACAGACTATAGATTCGTTTCTCAGAGCAAATATACAAACTTTGAAAGGCTGCTCCAGTTCCAGTATGATGGTGATGGCAGGGACATGAGAGGTGGTGGCGGCTGTGATGGAATATTTCTAAAATAAGAAAATTCTGTAATTACCGTATTACTTTTAAAACACAAACAGCACGAAATGATTATCTCATCAATTCTATTTGAAAAATGACTAGATGACTATAGTCATCAAAATTACAAAAATAGAGGCTTTTATAACCAATCGACTTGACAGATATTACGTCATTTCCTGCTATCCATATCTGCTGAAACTGAAATACAAATTAATTCAAAATCTAAACACAAGTTTATGCTCATGTTATTGGAAACCAAGTTAATTTCCAGTTATTAAAAATTTAAACGTTTGAACATTATTATCAAACCTTTATACTTGTTGCTTGTATAGACATCCTCAGTCCACCAAGAAGAACAGTAGGTATAAACATTTCCCAAAATGCAGTGAAAATGACATTTCGTGATGTCAGAGTATAGTAAACAATAAAAAAAGAAATAATTTTTAAAATTCTTACTCTTCAAGTCCTACAACATTCAACTGAAAGAACGAAAAAAACAAATAAAACCAGACACTAGTAAAAAAAAAAAAAAAAAAAAAATAATTAAAACAATAAAGAATCAGAATAAAAATTGTAAAAAATAATTCAAGCAAAAGTTTACCATTGAATTTTCATTTCGAGTGAACGCAGTAGTTAAACCTGTTATTTCCTTTCAGTTTTTACACAATGCAGCTCATTTTTGTAATCAGAGAATGAGATCAATCAAATTCTTTTTTTAACAATTAAGAGTATTATATTCTCATATTCCTCAAGAAACAAGCAAATAAAATACATACAAACATATTTTCATCTAAATTTTCTTCATAAGATTTGTGTGCCTTTATCAAATGACAACATAAAAAGGTGATAAATAAAACTCTTAACAACAATTTAATGATTGCTATATAAACAACTCATTTCCTTATTATCAATGACAAACCTAAACAAGTCATTACATACCTTCTTGTAGGAATAAATTAAAGCTGTAGTACAAACAGATCAAGAATCTTTTCAATTCATTAGTTGCATGAACGAGCACAGCGAGTAATTTAATACATCCCTGGCCAAACATGGCATAGTGGGAGATAAAAGCGAGACCAAATCAAAAATTGTTACCAATTGTGACGTAAACTCTATGCTTTGAACATGGGAAAGACAAACTGTGACGTCAGAAACAGCACCCTGCCAAAACATTAACCAACAATGTCCCTCACCAAATATGAGCTGTTTGAATTACAAAATGATTTTTTTAAACGTGTTTTGGAAACTTTAAAAAATAAATAAAAATCATTTCGCCCATTTTAAGAGATGGCAAACATTTCTCAGTCATAAAATTTTTAATGTCGTATGTAAACCCTTTAAAAGTCTTTTTAAACTTTTAGCATACTTGTGTAACCTAAACTATATGAACTCAATAAGTAATTTGTGTATTCTCTTTTAGCTTGATTTCATATATTATGTACAAACACAAAGAATTGTTAAGTGTCAACTTCCTGCAAGTGACTTAATAGTCCATTTGCCAAAGCATGACAAGCTTTGTGCTAAACAACTTTTACATATTTCCTTGTTGACACAAAAAATAAATGTACAGAACATATATTGCTTAATAATATACAAAGTCAGCACCATCTACACAATGTATAAAAACTATCAAACGAGTCAGCTATCCAGTTGGATTATACTAGGACAGTACTGCACCAACAATGAGAGTCAATTTCGTACTTTTACTTTGTGTTGCTCTAGTAGCACTACTTCAAGTGCCTTTGAATGCTCACAGATATGCAAGACAGACAATTGCAAGTAAGTTCATAACAATGCAGAATTTCATTTACGAGGGGAGTGCTAAATTTAGCTTTTGCAGCTTGCCCAAACCTTACTCTGACAAGATGGTGTCTGCGCTGCAGTTCAGCCAACAATTGCGCCGGTGGTTCTATCTGCTGCCCAAATGGAAACAATGATGGGCGTTTATGTTGTATGAGACCAATTATAACTTCGATAACTTCAACAACTACCGCAGCGACAACAGCAACGGCGACAACACCGGCGGCGGCAGCGACAACAACAGCGACAACAGCGACAACACCGGCGGCGGCAGCGACAACAACAGCGGCGGCGGCAACAACAGCGGCGGCGGCAACAACAGCGACGGCGGCAACAACAGCGACGGCGGCGACAACAACAGCAACAGCGACGGCGGCGACAACACCGGCAGTGACAACACCGGCGATAACAGCACCGACGACAACAACTCCGTGAGGCTGGTTCAGCACAGGAACTACCATCGTAACTATTCAAGATCCGACCCCGACCCCCATAACTACTAAGCTACCAATTTTTAATTGCACAAATAACAATAAAATAATGTATAATAGTAATAAAGTTTCTATTTATCATTCTGAAAAATACTTGTTTGTTTTAACTTTTTATGCAGCTTTAAACATGGTAGTATGGGACGAAGAGTGATTAAGTAGGTGCAGCAATGAATCATTAAGCCTAACATACCTATGTAATCTGTCCGCATAACTCTATAGTCCATATCGAATTGGCTGAGACCGTTTCATGCACAATGTACTTTTCCAAAGCAGGGTCACATAATCTCATCATCAAATGGCGAAACATGTACATTACAACACCAAAATGACGTCAACAAAATGGCAACAACAATCCATATTGTTGTTGGAATTTTTGGAGACGCCAATGTCCGATTTTGTCTGTTCCCATTGTTAGATGGAATCGATCACGAACTATTTCGTGCCACAAATTCGCTGTGTCTGTAAAGAGCCAATCCTATATGGACTATAACATAACAGCTGCATTTTGAAGTAAAATTCCCTATACTGTATAAAGTTTGAAATTTTTTTTTTTTCCTACTTTTGGGATAAAAGTAAAAGTTTTACCAGAGGCTTTACTAGTAAATCAAAATTTTGTTTAAAATACAAAATGCAAATTTCAAAAGAGATTGCAGTAAATATAATAAAGCATGTAATTTGGATAATAAAAGTACTTTTATTATCCAAATTGCATATCATAAAACTTATTTATCTACATTAAATGTAAACAAAACATCAGAACTCTCAATTGCAATAAAAAAAAATTCCAAAAAGATCATAACTAAGAATAATCAGTCATTCAACTCTGACTCAACCTGACAAACAATATCGAGGGAAGTAATTCGACCAAGAATTGCACAAGTTTTGAGGCCACTGAACCATTACAGCAGCCTTTAGGACCCGCCTTTTGTCATGACCAATACAAGTCCCTTTTGCTGACCCATACTAATCATGACTGTGTTTCTTCCAAACACCTAAATTCATTAATATTTTACATAAATTCTCAATAAGACATACCGGTATTTATCATATCTTCATTTCCTTATTATGAGAAATATGTCACCCACACAAACACGCCCTTATATGATCAGTGCAATAAATTATAAACCATCCTAAAACTTGTATAAAAGTAGAAAGTTTCCCCCTAATATCACACACTTCATTGGATTGACATCTCAAAATGAGGTATAAGTATTCTTGGTTGATAATTCCGTTCTGTATCGGCATGCAACAATTTTAATACGATTACCAACCTTATTTCCCAATAGGGCCTACATCATATTTGGTTTTTCCTTACTTTTGCTTTTCGGGGTTGCCGAGTCGTGGATACCGTTTTGGTTTACAACATCATCAAAGGCTCCTTCAGCAATCAGTGGTCTTACAAGGTCGTCTACGTCCTCTGCTATCGCAGTGTCTCTTTCTACTTCTACTTCTATCCCTGTTACAATTATTGGAAGACGACGTCGACGTCAAATGTTTGGAACTATTACAACAACAAGCAACTCAGCTACGACAAACGCAAGTGAGTGGTACAAAGAGAAAACAATCCTGGGCCCGAAATCACTAAACAATTGTTAAATAACGATATCATTAATTAACAAGTAAATCCGATATGTCGTTAAATTTGATCGTTGTCTGGCAAAATACCATTGTTGAAATGCTTTTGTGAATAGGGCTTAAATAACATCAAAAATCATCGTTACTTAACGATCAAAATCGATTGTTATCAGATAACAATTGTTGGTAAATCCGGGCCCTGGCATATTAAACAATTGAGAATTTCATTTATACCGTAAAACATCAGAAATCAGAAAGGTAATACAAAATACGTGACACAAGAGCTTTTGCCTAATACTAAGGATTCGATAGACCCAATTTAATGAGCCATTTTGTAATGACCTTATCGCTTTGAAATTAAAATGCAAAATTGTTATTAAATTCTAAAGTTCAAAACAAATTATGCTTACCCCTTGTACTTTGGAAATAAAATAAGATTAATAAGTTTGTATTACCCTTGTCTTTTAAAAATAACTAAAAAAAATTTTGTATTATTTCTCAGCTCCAAAACCAGGTACTTGTCCAGCAATGGGCTTGTATAGTCCGTTTTGTGCAAGTTGCACTGTGGATACTGATTGTCTTGGGATCCAAAAATGTTGCCCTGCTGGTTTTTCTGGACGAAATTGCTGTTTTGCTGTGTATTTAGGTCCAAAACTATAATTATGTAACAAATGATTGAATTATTAAACATCATTCATGATATTATATAACAGTTCTGATTTATTACTTTCAAAGACAAAATCATCAAATTTTACCAATAAACTCTCACTAACAAACGATTAACTATAACTTCAATTTCCTTATGATTCGACTTATGTAATTCACAAAAAGACATCGATTGCTATTATGCGTGTAGTTAAAAATATTAAGTGCAAAATAAATCCATAACAAAACTTCTATAAATGTTATAAACGTTCCATAGTGTCACATACACTTTGTTGGACTGGTATCTCAAAATGAGGTAAGGACTTAATGGTTGACAATTCTGTCTTGCATTGGTATGTAGTATTTTTCACGCAATTTCCAATTTTATTTCTCATTTAGAACCTCAATCACGACAAGTTTTTTCTTGCTTTTCCTATTTGGCATTAGTGATTCATGTTTCTTGATACCGTTTTTGCACACTACAACTGTTTCAACACCTGCTGGTAATAGAACCCGCCGTGAAGCAGACCCAAAAAGAGAGAAATTTTTCTTGATACCGTTTTGGCATACTACACCTGTTACAACACCTGCTGGTAATAGAACCCGCCGTGAAACAGACACAAAAAGTGAAAAATTTTTCTTGGTACCGTTTTGGCATACTACACCTGTTACAACACCTGCTGCTAATAGAACCCGCCGTGAAACAGACACAAAAAGTGAAAAATTTTTCTTGGTACCGTTTTGGCGTACTACACCTGTTACAACACCTGCTGCTAATAGAGCCGCCCGTCAAACAGACACAAAAAGTGAGAAATACTGTGACCGTCAGTCACTGTCAACGTACCGTATTCCCTCGGAAACAACGGCATGCCGGTAATTACGAGTCTGACCAGTTTTTGACAAGTAGACAACTGGTCAATAATTAATAATCCAATGGACAAAATCCCGGAAAATTCAAATTATCCGTCACCCTGGTCTGACTCGTCATTATCCGGGATGCCGTTCTTTCCGAGGGAATACAGTACCACACCAGAAGTCCCAGAGAATGGACAACAGTCAATGGCCAATCACGGTTGGCTAAAGACCAGCGACTACCAAAGGAACAAGTGTATATAAGACCTGGGTCGACCAGTGGTCAGAAAGTATCGTGTGAACCAGCATCTAAACTAGCGTGCTTTGCTGCAACACTCGCTGCTAACTGTTTCGACCAATGAAGCCCGACCCGAGTACTTTAAATAACGTAATAACGCTGAAATAATTAATTTCATATTAATTTACAGTTACTGCACGCAAACCAGGTGATTGTCCAAAAATTTTTGTTATGAACCCATGGTGTCCAGTATGTTCTGAAGATTCTCAATGTCCTGGAATCCAAAAATGTTGTCCTGATTCTGGAAAAAAATGTTGTTTTGCTGTACTGTTAACTGGATAAAAAAATCAATTGATAAATGATTAAATTAAATTAATAAACTTGGAAACTAAATACTACATTGTAGCTAATCAAACTTCACTCCACTTCCCTTTCATTAAAATGTAACTATATATTTTATATTGATTATTGTAAACAAAATATCAGAATTCTGTATTGCAATGAAAGAAATTCTATTAATCATGTATCATGAATGGAACTCATAAATTCATCAAAGTTTACCAATAAATTCTCAGTTGTAATACCACAAGCACTAGTGTGATTGTCGAAATAAGCTTGTAATAATGAATTTTTTTACTCGGTAGAAATCACGAGTGCATCAAAAATTGCGACCTGAATAAATCACGAGTGCCCGCAGGGCACGAGTGGTTTATTCTGGTCCCAATTTTTAGATGCACGAGTGGTTTTACCAACGAGTAAAAAAATGAATGGTTGCAAGCTGTTTCGACAATCACTAGCGCGAGTGGTATTCGGGAAGAGAATCTAACGAGAAAAACTACAACAACAACAAATCTATATCTATATTTCTCAAAGGATTTCACGAGATTTTGCGAGATTCCACGGAATTTAATGGGATTCCACGAGATTTCACGGGATTCCACAAAATGTCACGAGATTTTACGAGATTTCACGAGATTTTACGAGATTCCGCAAGATTTTACGAGATTCACGAGATTTTAACGAAATATTCGAGCAAATGTAAATCCTGTAGAATTCCGTAAAATCTCGCAAAATCTCGTAAAATCTCGCAAAATCTCGTGAAATCTCGCGAAATCTCGTGAAATCCAGTGAAACATCGCGCCATTGCCATTTTGAGATTGTGGTGGAGTGGCTCGCTCTGACGGCAAATTGTTTCAGAAGTGGATAAACATAAATTTATTTTCGGATATTTTGCATGGTGCTCAATAATCAAAACAATAGGCGCGCCGACCAATGAGATTCGACCAAAAATTCGAATTCAACGAATC